>CM050163.1:235162807-235725307 GCA_027410445.1 Discoglossus pictus
CAGTTACACCTATAAGTTAACCATTTCTCTATGTCATCCTTAATTAACACATGAAGTGCCATGGGGTTTTACCAGGATGCCCATGACACACTAGATAAAACACTACACTAAACTATAATGACCCTTCCCAAACAAACTAATAAAAAAGATATAAAATACAAAAAATAGCAAAACCTCTAAAATACAAAAATCTAAAATTACCAAAAATACAAAATGAATTACAAATAAAACAGAAAAGAATTACAATAAAAAAAAGTTACAATTAAAATAAAATGAATAATAAAATAAAAAAGAACATAAACCTGTAAAATAAAATAAACTAATAAAACTTACCTAGGCCTAATGATCATCCAGAGATGATCATCGATGCCCTGGTCCTCAATCTTCTGCCCTGAACATGGCAGGCTATCGAAGTTTATTGAAGAGGTTAATGTCCTCTTCAATCTTGCTTGAAGCCTATGCTCCTCATCACCTGGGTTAGGAAAGGGCGCTCCATATATAATCTAGCCTCTCTAAAAAAAAATAACTAAACTTATGGAGCTACTCCTCCATTATTATATTAGTAAAAAATAGGTGCTTGTTATTCAAGCTGGGTATACTTTGATCATAAGCAATCAGCAGTTCAATGTTTACTTGAAAAAAAAAACAATGTGACTGATTCAATGCAGTGGTGAGAAAATACTTAAGTGCAAATATGTGAAGTATCAAAAAATGTAATGGTAATGTTTCAAACACAAACAAAACACACACATGTACAAAGCAAAATATATCATTATCCATCAGCACGTCTGATCTAACTCATAATAAAGTGGATTTCTTTTTGCCTGCTGGATACCTTTAGTGGCTGGTCCAGTGTTTATAATATGCAGATAACTTTGTCATTTGTATCAGGATCTTTATAATTCCTGGGTTTGCCACTTCTGACTTGACTAGACTTTGTAGTGCTGGTACTTGTTCTGAGCCTTTATCAAGTCTTTCAGATACTTTAGCCTGAAATAAAATAGTCACATGTTTAGGGTGGATATTTTGCAGACTGTTGTATCTGATACTAGATCTGAATCACTCAACGGCTGTCTACAATGCCAGGTTAACTGTAAGTCCCACAAAATGTATTTTAACCACTGCAAGATGTCTTCCATGCTTCACTTTTTCTCAGGTTCATAGCAATATACCCTCAAAAATATTAATCACATACTTTAATAGTTCTTTGGAAAACTATAGTTTGTGCTTGAAAAAAAAACAAACATGTTAATGACATATGTAAAAATAATGAATTATAGCAAATTCATCTCAAAATATATGAATCACTAAGTGACTTGGATCTATCCTGTTATGTGCACGCACGGCACAGGAAGCCTCCTGGTGCCAGGCAGGCTCGCATCCCATGTCCCGATATACTCCCTAAGCCCCTAACCCTCTACAACAGTTACCGGTCCTAAACCTAACCCCCTAATCCTAACCCTAACCCCTTACACCCCTTGTCAGCCCTAACCCTAACCTCCTAACCCTATTAGCCTAACCCTAACCCCTAAAAGTAGCTTCCTAACCCTAAGCCCCTAATCCCCTATACCACTTAACGGCCCTAACCCCCTAACCCGAAAATCCCTAATCACTTACCGGCCACTTACACACAGCTACATTGGGACCTCCACCGCGCTTCCAGTGCGTGCACATAACAGGATAGGTCCCATGTTAAGTAACCTGTGCATTCTCACTGCTATGTAAGCATTATGACTTTATTGTTCTTTTTTCATAGACACTGATCATGCAGCTGGAAGGTAATGGCGAACATATTAAGTGAGAAGAGTTAGAGATTAGATTGCTTCCATTGACAGCATTTTATAAATGTAATATAAAGTTCTGCTGTGCTATGACTTTTTATATTAAAGGGATGTGGAACACAGTCCTTGTTTTCATGCATTTAAAATACTACCAAAATAGTGTTTTGCATGAACAAATATTTAGCAAAACCTGATTACACTTCAGTATTAGCTAACAGGAAATGCACAGAGCATACATACATTTGTTATTTCATTGGCAGACAAGTATGACAAGTATACAGCTATATCACTGCTTACTGGCTGACAAGGGCAAGCCCCAATAGTAGTTACAATTTTCAGTCAATTGTTTTCTGTTTTGAGAACTTTATTTGAAAAATAAAGCACACTATGATACATTATCAAAAATCCAATCAGATGCAAAAAAATTAAAACTTGCTTTCAATGTCCTCTAAATGGTCATTTTGTTTAGTTCTTACAAATAATATAAACATCCAAGGATTTTCCAGGTGCTTAACACCAAGTTCAGGATATAAAAAAAACAAAAAAACTTTATTTGAAGCAAGGAACAATGCCGCTATAAAATATGTGTGTCCAATAATAAACCTAGAGTTTCCAAACTCCCCTATAAAGATATATCATCCTAGGATTGGGACCAAAAACTGCTAGGTATCCCTTAAATTGCTAAATATAGCATTGATAGCTAAATAACCATCTAAATAATCATCTCCTGATATATTCAAACAATCAGGTATCCCTTAAAGTGATAAACTTCCAAAATGCATAATGTCTTAATCCTATCATATTCAATCTAGCGTAATTGCTATGACCAGGCTGGTGTATTGCTAAATATAGCATTGGTATCTAAATAATCATCTCCTGACATATTTTTTTAATTTATGATTTTGTATTGAACTATATTTTTCCGTGACTATGGGACCCTATGAATTTTTAGACTTTTCAGTATGTGCTACAGATTCAGAATGTTAGATATCAGTAGAAGAGGCTGTTTTTAATTAATTAAAAAATTTTGTATTTTTCTAAAAAAGGAAAATAAATATATTATTAATTTTAAACTTGTTTTTACAAATTAACTATAACTTTTAAAGAACAAAATACTTAGAGCTTCATTCAATTGCAAGCTCACAATTGCCTCCAAACTGAATTTTTGGCTAAGGGTCACATTTTTCTAAACATTTAGATGTATTCAATTGTCTCTAATGCGCAACTGCCCACTTACAGCCTCCACACATAAACCATGCACTCGTAAGTAGGATTTCAAGGGGCATGATTATATGATCTGACAATATTTAAGTAAGCCCATAATTTACTTCCTAAATACTTGCAATACTTCTAAGACACAGCCAATAGTAAATGAGACTGTCATCATGTCAACATGGAGTTTATACTACAATTAATTAGTGTTTAAAAGTACATTTTGTGATCGGACTCGCAATCCAGCAACACAGAAATCAATAAAAATCATTAAAGCAACTGTTTTAGTCCATGCAGGTTCCAGGATAACAAGAACGATATAACGTGGAAATTAAAGTTAAAAATAATTATTTTTTACTGCAGATTTGCAAGCTTGAGACTGTTGTGCAATTAATTCTAAAGCCTTTGATTGTTTTGCCATTATGGGGGGCCTTATCTGTTGTCCTGATAACATTGTTAATCTACATTCCTGCAGTGGCTATTATAGGCAAACCTACACATAGGCTCCCATTCAATTGGCCAAATTGTAATTACTGAAGTCCTTAATGTAGCCTGTAAAATGTATTGATATTCAACTGGCCTCTTCTAGCTGCCCGCAAACCAATTGGCGAGTTACAGGCTCAAAATCCCTCCGGTTGTCAAAAACGTAACTCCGTCCTATCTACTCCTTTGATGTTTCAAGCCCGTAAATGTTACCAGTGCTAAAAATGCAAAATCCATATTCAATTACAACAATTCAACAAGCCCGCAATTGCCTTCAAACTCATAAATGGCAAATGTATCAAAAATGTATACGAGTACTAGATAGGACTCGCAAGTGGGTTAAACACCTGTTCGTAACACTGTAAAAGCAAATATAAACACAGTACTACTAAAAATACTGGCAAAGCAATGAAAGGCATTAGAATTAATTGCACAACAGTCTAAAGCTCGCAAATCTGCAATATATTTTTTTTATATTTTATTTCTGTGTTATTTCTGTGTTATATTTATCCCAGGAATCAAGGAGTTAATACATATCAGGCCACCCACATGGACTAGACCAGTTTAATTATTGATTTTTATTGATTTCTAAATTTCTAGATTACAAGTCAGATTACAGATTGGACTTCTAAACACTAACTGATTGTAGTTTAAACTCCATGTATTACTGAAGTCATGATGACGGTCTCATTTACTATTGGCTCTGTCTAAATGGTAACTTACGGGCTTGCTTATTTGATAACCGGTTCATGATTTCCGGTTTTAGGCTTTAGCCCTGTAATTGCGAGCTTGATTCAATTGAATACAGTCGGAATTTAAACAAATTTCGAACCCGCAGACATGCAGCCTGTATGAAGGTAATTTCAGGCTTGCAATTGGATGGAGGTCATAGTCAAATAGTAATTGAGGTTGAAAAGAGACTTTTAGTCCATCAAGTTCAACCTTTTAAGATCTCTTCTGATCTAATTGTTAAATGATCCAGAGGAAGGCAAACAGAAAAAAACCCTAGTGAAACATTGCCAGTTGTTTAAAAATTAAAAAAAAAAAAAAAAATTCTCCCAGACCCCAGATACTGGCGATCAGATTCATATCTGGATCAATACTCCCTTTCTAACTATTCAGGATAACCCTGAAAGCACTTTTTACTCAAAAATATATACAACCCCTTTTTAAAGTTATCTATCGAATACGATGTCACCTCCTCCTTTGGTAGAGAATTCCACATATTAACCACCCTTACTGTGAAGAACTCTTTTATTTCTTTATGGTGGAATCTTTTTACTTCTAATCTCAAAGGATGTCCCCTTGTCCATTGAAAACCTCTTGGCACAAAAAGTTCACTTGACAAAGCCTTGTATTGACCCTGGATATATTTATGTAAGTTAATCATATCCCCTCTTTGATTCCTTTTTTCTAGAGAAAATAAGATTCATTTGGTTAGTTTTTCTATCATAACTTAGCCCCTCGATTCCCCTTATTAGTTTTGTTGCCATTCTCTGTACTTTTTCCAGCTCTAAAATGTCCTTTATATGAAGTGGTGTCCAAAATTGTACTACATATTCCAAATGCGGGTGTACTAGGGATTTGTATAGTGGCAGAATTATATTTGCTTCACTTGATTCTATACCCCTCTTAACACATGCTAATATTTTATTTGCCTTTGCAGCTGCTCCTTGGAATTGAGCACTGTTACCTAGGTGGCTGTCTACAAGCACTCCCAAAGCCCTTTCAATATCTACATACACCTAGATTTACTCCATTAAGATTATAAATTGCATGGTTATTTTTACTCCCTAAAGGCATAACTTTACATTTATTCGTTTTAAATCTCATCTGCCATTTAGTTGCTCATTTCTCTAATTCATTCAAATCCCTTTGGAGAGGAAGTATATCCTCTTCTGATTTAATTACCTTGCACAACTTCACGTCATGAGCAAAAATGGAGACAATACTTTCCAGTCCAACTTCTAAGTCATTAATAAATATGTTAAAAAGGGGAGGACCTAATACTGAACCCTGAGGAACCCTACTTACCACATTAGTCAAATCTGAGTACTGTATGTTCCATTTACAACAACCCGTTGCTTCCTGTCTTTTAGCCAGCTCTCAATCCATGAGCAGATTTTTACTGTAATTACTGCATCCCTTGGTTTGCACAATAGTCTTCCATGTGGCACTGTAACAAAAGCCTTTGCAAAATCCAAAAAGACTACATCCACCGAGTTGCCTTGATCTAAGTTCCTACTAACCTCCTCATAGAAACTAATTAGATTTTTTTGACATGACCTATTTCTCATAAATCCATGTTGACTCCTACTTATAATCCTGTTTAAATAGACATATTATTGTATATTATCACGTATTAACCCTTCTAAAGCTTTCCCACCTCAAAGGTGAGGCTCACTGGTCTATAATCACATCTGCTTTTCTCCAGTCATCTGGTAGCAACCCTGTGTTGAGTGAATCTTGAAAAGCTGTAATCTTGACTATTACAGAACCCTGTTCCCTCAATACCCTTGGATGTATTACATCAGGACCTGGGGCTTTATTAACATTTATTTTTCCAACCTCTTTTGGATTTCTTCCTTCGTTATCCAATTATTTGGTGAAGGTAGTGTAGCCCCATTTTGTTGGGGTGTCCCAGCCACTGATACCTCCCTTGTATATACCGAAGAAAAGAACCTATTTATCTGCCTTTTCCTGGTCACTAATTATCAGACGGCCTGTATCACATTGAAATGTTCCTATAGCTTCCTTCCTGGCCTTCTTCCCAATTAATATATTTAACAAAACTATTTTAGGTTTAGTCCTACTTTCCTTTGCAACTAACTTTTCACATTCTATTTTAGCCAGTCTAATAGCCCATTGCAAGCCTTGTTGATGTCCTTGTACTCACGTGAAGCAGTCTCTGTCCCCTCTTGTTTGTATAATTTAATTGCCTGTTGTTTACTCCGTACCTTGAAATTAAATCATTGTTAACCCACATTGGATGTGATTTACTCATTTTACTTTTTTCCCCACATGATAAGTATATACTGTATACAGCCTTATTAAATTGCGAAAAAATTGTTGAAAAAGGGCTTGATATAAGCACACAGCATATTTTTTTACAGAAGTTTTAGTTAGTGAACTTCTATCCAAAAGCAAAATCTTCACTAACGAAACACTTTCGTAAAAAAAATATGCTCAGTGCTTATATAGAGCCCTATTTAATTCGCCAAGTCGCAATTTCATAAGGCTGTTAGTAAGGATTTGAACGTTGCCAATTTATGTTCAGTATTTGTATCCATCAGTTCTCTGTCCCAGTCTATACTTCATATTCCTTCCCTTAGACCGTTAAAATCTGCCCTTTTAAAATTAAGAGTTTTTGTTGGCCTCTTACATTTTTTTTAATTCAATCTCAAATGAGACTATGTTGTGTTCACTGTTTCCCAAAGGTTAACCTATTTTAACATTTGATACCATATCAATATTATTTTTGATAACTAAATCCAATATAGCCTTTCTAGTAGGCTCTTGTATAACCTGGGTCATATAATGATCCCTCAGTGTACTCAAGAACCTGCTCCCCTTAGCTGAACTGCTGGTCTCATTCATCCAGTTGATTTCAGGGTAGTTAAAATCCCCCATTAATAAAACTTGTCCATGCTTAACTGCATTACAATCTGTAACAATAATTGCATTTCCTCACTCCCAATTATATTTGGGGGTTTATAGCATTTCATATCAATATTTTTTTGGAATTTGCTGCTCCACTATTTAACTCTACCCACAAAAATAAAACATTGCCGCTAGTTCCAGCATAAATATCTTCTATGACTATAGGCTTACATTCAGGCTTAACACACAGACAAATCCATCCACCTCTTTAACCATTTACCATTACACAGTCCAGAAAGACCACTATACACCTAATAGGGGGTGGAGAAAAGCACTGGAAGCATTGGAAGCTAAAATACCAATTCCAAGTGTACATTTTAGAAGCTACATTGAATTTGTTTTTTCCAAAAATGTTTTATATTACTAATCAGTTATTAAATAAAATAATGAAACCTTACTGTATGGTTATTCAGTGGTCCTGAAAGGGATAACCAACATTCTACAGTAAGTAAAACTTTACAATATACTCTGTTTTTCCAGAAATGAGAGACTATAATTTACATATATAGTTAAATAACACCACTAAATAGCGTGTCCTCAGGTTTTTATCTCTCTCGCTGTTTTTTGTTTTTTTTCAAAACAAATTGAATAAAAATTTTAAAAAATTAAACAAAGAGAAACAAAGTGCATTGCATTTTTCTTACTGTAGACCAGTGGCTCAAAACGTTTTTGTAACAATGCATAATTCCTTTAGACAAACAATATCAATTTATTTTATATCTATGAAAGTCATATTTATCATGATCATAGTCTACACAATGAAACCACCATACACAAGGAATTACCTACTCTCTCTTCATGTTTCATTTCACATATCATTCCACCTCTTAATGTTCTATCTCCATGCCCCTATAATTTAACTTTCTTATTTAGATTTTTTTTAATTAAACATGTAATCATTGTATTTATAGATGAAATTCATATAATTGTATTTATATATTATATGTATATAGACAATGCATTAGAACATGTGTTCCTAGTCCTATGTATTAACTCCTTGAGTACTGGGTTGTGTGTTACCCTTTATTGTTATATAATTAAAGGACATAATAATACAACATCATATTTTTTAATGACACATATATTTATATTGGACTGTTAAATAATGATGAACTTCCAGCAGTTTCTATAGTTTTTTGGTGCTATATTGTCTCTTTAACTGCCTCTGTGGCACTCCTCAATGGCTTAAAACCATTTGCAAGTGGTCTTTGGTACAGTATAATTTTTTTCACATTTTGTAGTTACAGCACTGCCCTATTTTACAAGTGATCCATAAACTCTTATTAACATAGCATTTTTGGTATAAAAGTCTAACAGAGCAACCTGTAATCTTTTGTGCATAAATGAGTGGAAAAGTTTGCCGCAGTCACTCGTAGCAGTTCTCTCGCAATGTTTCTGGATAGGTGATTAACATAGGAAGGTAAGCATTACTTTTGCCTCAAACATGGTGTAATCTGTGATATAGGGGTTTAGCATAGAAGCCATAATCTCCAATCATTCCCCTTTCCAGTACATCCCCTCTTCTTTCTGTTACGCCCCTAGTTTATTCCCATTTTCATTCAATTAACACTTCAGTTTTATTCACACACAGTACATTCCTTCTAAATTCAATTACCTCTCCTAATTTCATTAATCCTCCAGGTTCATAGATACTTAGGGCCATATTCTATTAGTGACTTGCAAATGCCTTCAACTCATAAATTTGGCTTCCAGTGTTTTTTTTTTTACAAATGTTTACATGCAGTTTTTTTACTTAAGAATTCATTAGTGCCAATAAGTAATAGTTACAGAATATGTAGCAATATTAAGAGTGATTTTAGGTGTGTATAAATTTACGAATTGGGCAATAGAATAGGACCCTTATACCTGTAGAAGAATAACCGTGGTGCACTTATGAAGTATCAATACATAAACACACATATACATAAGATTCCATATATAAGGATGTAGTAATTTTAGTATGGGAATATATCAAAGGCACTTTTTAATTTATTTCATTTGAAAGAGGGTATTTGCTAATATAATGCAGTTGGTTTTCTTTTTACAAATGATGCTCTCAAAGCAGAAAAAAAAAATCAAATTTGGAACTGACCCGGGGGCTTGCCCCTGTCAGCCAGTGAACAGTAATTTAGCTAAATGAGTCATACTTGTCTGCCAATTAAATTGTTTTTAGTTTTATTTAATATGTTTTAATGCAAAACAGAATTTTAGGAATGTTTAAAGCATGCTCTTTTAATTGTATTAAAAAAATAATTTATTTCCACATCCATTTAAATGAACTCCTAAAGAACAGTTTTCTTTTATGTCTCACCTGAAACTGGACATTAAATGTGATGATTCTGGAGGTAAGGAAAAGTGTCATGATGTGCATTTGGACAATTCTTCTTGGCAAACCTTTGGTGTAGACTATAGTATTTTGTAAAGTGTTGGAAGACTTATAACCTCTTTAAACCTTTTAGATCATTGAATACAGAGCTTACCTTCATCATTGGCTTCTTTCTTATTTGTCAACACAATCAAGATGGCCTTACTTGTGTTCCAGTGCTTGACACTAAATTAAATCAAGAAAAAAACTATAAAAACAGGAACTTTGTTAAGAATTACTTTAAAATCAATAAATCCATTACAGGTGCCAATAATGACAAGGATGGGTGGACCTATGTATGGGACCATAAGAGGTCTGAAATCGGACACATAAACCTTGCACTATAAATTACTATCAGGTACATTTTGACTTGAAGTGTCAGTCCACCCATCCTTGTCATTATTGGCACCTTTAATGGATTCAATGATTTAAAAGTAATTCTTAATACAATTCCTGTTTTTATAGTTGTTTCTTCCTTCTTATTTGCTTTTAAAAAAAGTCAACAGCCAATAACATTTAATTTAATACTATAAGACAGAACGCAATAGCAAAGATAAGACACATGCATTAGTATTTCTGTCAAATAAAATTGTATATATGCAGGAAAAATTTAATCTCAGATTTTCTAGCAGTTTCTTTATTTGAAGTGTTTAACAACATAGAAGACAGAGCATCATCTGTCTTCACTTATGATAGTAGCCCAAGTGTGTGAAAATGACTAATGGTTCATTTGACTGCACAGATTTTGAGCATACGACTCTAAATATTATCGCTGAATATATTTGCAAATAGCAATGTAAATAAGAATAAATAAACTCAGACTGTTATCATGTAAGCATTTGCCACAAAACGGGCTATATTATATGTTATCATGTAACTTGATTTTCAAAGACAGTCACTTCTCAGGTGTCAAATGTATTGTAAACTTTATATGACAGATATGACAATTTAAAAAGTCTAAATATTGTATTAATGATAGTTCTTGTTTATGGTTATTAGTTTTTTTCAATAATAACTAATACTCGTTGTTATGAACAGGAGGGCCCAATGGACTGTTTGGGCTTAATCAGTTAATATATGTGTGGTTAGAAGGTACTAACAACTTGCCTAACAGTTATATCATGGGTGTAATGCATACATGTAGTTATATCATGGATGTAATAAGTGCATATAGTACTGTCATTGATTAACATTAAAATACTGTATCTGTATTAGAAATAGGATAGTAGACTATGCGTAGATAATAAAGTTAATGCAGTCATATCTGGGATATACAAGGGAAAATATTTTAAAGCATTTATATGGCCCTGCGATTGGCTATATGTGACTGCTCTGGCTTTAGTCTGAAAGGGGGAAGTATAGTTTTATAACCCTGTAAGTTGAGATCTGGCAACTGGGGGATGTATCATGGGATAGATATCTCCCAGGTGGTGAGAGTGTAACAAGCTATTGCCCACAAGAGGAGGGGTTAGGCATTGGGGGTGGGGGGATCTTTGTTTGTTTTTAGATATCTCTATAACAATAAAGAAGTGTCAGTCTGATTTTGGACACACTAAATACTAAATAAAGGTAGTGTTGGAGTCTACTTGTACGAATCAAAGGTACATGGTGTGTGATTCTTTGATCCTAAGAAAAAGGGTCTGATGGTGCCTGCCTCTTCAGAAATTATGCTGTCATCTGAAGTGTCTGCTGGTGTCGTGATCTGAACAAACAGTTGCAACCCATAGAGAGAGAGAGAATTGGGGTGAGCATAGTCCCTCAAATCTGGTTGGGGGCGTAACACTCATATTACCAATTACAAATTGCAAATATCAGCAATCTATAACTGCAATTCAATTTTGTTAGTCATTATAAGACATTTATCGCTGGACATTCAATATTAGTACAAGAGTGATTACCAAAATTTTAGCATATAACTCGTTTGATATATGCATGAATAATAAACAACTTTAGGGGAATTAAACATTTTTTAAATACTTAGATAATTTGCATGAGCAATGATATTAACAGCTAATTATATGATTTACTAGTAACTTGCCCATCATAAATGACGGTATCATATGCTATGTTAAATTGTCTTTTCTGTCTCTCTCTGTGCTCTCTCTCTCTACTGTCTATTTTTGTGTGCCCTCTGTCTCTCTCAGTGTGCACTCTCCATGCGCCCTCTCTCTCAGCGCACCCCCTCTCTTTGTGCGCCCTCTCTTTGTGTGTGTGCTCTCTCTCTATGCTCTCTGTTTATCTCTGTGTCCTCTCTCTGCGATCTGTGTGCTCTCTGTCTCTACCCCTCCCCCTCTCTCTCCCTCGCTCTCTCTCCCCCTTTCTCTTCTTTCTCTCTCTCTCCATCTCTGCCTCCCTTCCTCCCCCTCTATCTCTTCCTCCCACCCTCTCTGCCTCCCTCCCTCTCTCTCTCCCCCTCTCTGCCTCCCTCCTCCTCTCCCTCTCTCTCTAACGCTATCTCCCCTCATTCTCTTTCTCTCCCTCTCCCTTTCTCTCTCACCTTCTCTCTGCCTCCCTCCCTCCCTCTCTCTCCCCTCTCTCTCTTTCTCTCTCCCTCTCTCCCTCCCTCTCTATTTCTCCCTCTCTCTGCCTCTCCTCTCTCTCCCTCCTTGTGTCCCCCTCCCTCTCTCTCTCGCTCTGCCTCCCTCCCTCTCTGCCTCTCTCTCTCTTCCTCCCTCCCTCTCTGCTCCCCTCCTTTCTTCCTCTTTCTCTCTGTCTGAGAAATTACTCAGTAGGTGCAGCTCAGGAAAATTACTGCAGACTGAACTGAGAGGAGGTGACAAGCATAGGACAGAAGCAGATCCTGAGACAAAGGCAGATGTATAAAAAGGTGCTTTGTATGTTAACTTTGTGATATTAATCTTTATTCAGGAGGATATGAGGTATTGGTGGGCCAGACAGAGATTCTGTAGAAGTAGGTTTCAAAAAGATAGATGAGTCTAGAAGAGGCATTCATTATTGTTTGGAGAGGTCATAAGTCAGTTGGTGAGAAGGCCAGTAAAACATGAATTACAGTAGTCCAAGTAACTTATTATGGGTGAATGAATTAAGATGTTTTGGGTACTTGCGTGAGGAAGTGACATATCCGGTGATGTTTGTTAGGTGAAGACAATGCAGTGAAGTTAATGACATAGAAATGAAAGACAGGGCAAACTGCAATAAAATGACATGGCAGCATGAATGTGGGGACATAGTGATTATTGGATTGTAAATACTGAGGCAAATTTTTGTTGTAGTAGCTTTAGTAGAAATGGCAAAATACTAGTTACGTTTTAAAAAAATACTGAGCTTGAGGTAATGAGTGGATGTCAAAGTTGATATGCTTGATAGGTAATTGTTGATATGATGTAAATAGGTCTGGTGCTGAAAAATAGATTTGATTGTAATCTTCCTATATATTATGCTGAAATCCTTAAGAGTTTATTAACTATATCTAGTATATTTTTCCAATTTGGTTGTCATTTTTGTATTATATATTTGAAATTAACTTTGATAACTAACAGCCTTATTAAATTGTGATTCTGCAAATTTTAAAAGGGCCCTATTTAAGCACATAGCATATTTTTTTACAGAAGCTTTTAGTTAGTAAACTTCTATCCAAAAGCAAGGTTTTCACTAACTAAAAACTTCTGTAAAAATATATGCTCTGTGCTTAAATAGAGCCCTTTTAAATTTGCTGAATTGCAATTTAATATGGCTGTAGATATGTAAAATCTATCATATATTATAAACTGAGTATCCTTTATGAGTAAAATAAAACGATACAATCAAGTTGATTTGAGCTAGGGAAAAATCTACTCTTTAAAGATAAGAAACTAAAAGAAGAACATATGAAGAACACAAAAGAAGAGATCCTTATTATGTTAAGAAAATAAATAAAAGATACTAATATACATAAATCGGAAACTGTAATGCTTAAAGTAATATTTGAAGAGACAATAGATAGTTCTCTCGGTCCTCGCAAAAGGCAGTTTTTTTGCTGTTTGCGAGGACCGAATCCCTCGCAGCCTGCTTTGCGAGATGACTCTGAAAAATGGCAGAGAATAAGCTCAGAGAGAGCTACGGAGTCTTACGCCTCCTTAAATCTATGAGGCGAATCTTGCACCTCGGAAAAATCCCTACAGGCACAAAAAGTGCCTGCAAGGAATACTAAAACCTCTACCTGCTGCCTCCGAGCAGCCCAAGACAGCCGTGTGAGGCTCCCCCCTGCTCCCTATACACATCCCCATGCTGCAGGGGTCCCTATCGGGACCCCTGCAGCCCCCCCTCATTAACCCCTTGCAGCGGGGGTCCCTGATCAGCACCGATCAGGCCCCCGCTGCATTTAAACATTTTAAATTCCCCTCCACGGCCACTTAATGGGCCAGCGGCACACTAATAACAATCCCGGCCACGGCAAATAAAATTAACCCCCCTCTATGCTGGGGGTCCCCAATAATTAACCCCATAACTCAGGGGGGTCAATACAGACCCCCATAAGGCCAATAATTAACCCCATAACTCATGGGGGGCAATACAGACCCCCAAATGCCAATAATTAACCCCATAACTCATGGGGGTCAAATACAGACCCCCATAAGGCCAATAATTAACCCCATAACTCATGGGGGTCAATACAGACCCCCATGAGCCTCTATTTAACCCCATCAGTCCCATAAGGGTATTTTATGACCCTTATGGGCCTGTTAAAACCCTAACATTAACCACATTAGTGCCATGACGGTCCTCAAGGACCATCATGACACTAACTACAAACACTACACTATAACCCCCAATAAACCATTAAATCTAAACTAACCCCCCTCTACATTAATCTATTAACACTTACACTACCAACCTACACTACCTTCCTACCTACCCCTTAATAACCCCCCACCACTCTAATTAAAGAAAATAAAAAAATACTTTACATAAAAATAAAATAAATTGACACACCTGACAAGGAAAGACATACACAATACAATACATTACAATACATACAATACAATACATTACAATACATGCAATACATTACATGCAATACATTACAATACATACAATACAATACATTACATACAATACAATACAAATAAAATACAATACCCCCTATCTATCTAAGATACAATCTATTTAATATACAATAAATCCTAACTACATACACAAACCCTAATTCCAAGCTAAAATAAAATAATTAAAATCCTAACTACATACACAAGCCCTAATTCTAAGCTAAAATAAAATGATTAAAATCCTAACTACATACACAAACCATAATTCTAAGCTAAAATAAAATAAACAAAATCCTAACTACATACACATACCCTAATTCTAAGCTAAAATAAAATAATTAAGACCAATTACCTTTGCAGATGTCCCTTCAGATCACCAACCTAGGGGTAAAACCCCCCCAAAAAAAATAGTACAACACATTAACATAAAATAAATAAACATTATACACATTCTAAATATTCTACTCACCTTTCCAGCATGTCCCCGTCCTGCTTCTTTTCTTCTCCGGTGCAGCCCTGTAAAAAAAACACAATACATTACTACAACATATACGCACAAAATAAAATAAAATAAAAATATAAACATATAAATACACATTCTACTTACCTCCCCGCGATGTCCCCTGCCTCCCCCACTTCAGCCCCAGCTGGACCCTGGGGATACACCCCCACGGAGTGATTGGCTGAAGACATCTGCACTGTCTCATTGGCTGTTGTCAATGTCAGTCAGTATTACAGCCAATGAGAAGGCGCAGATGTCTTAAGCCAATCACTCCATGGGGGTGTGTCGCATTGTGATTGGCTGAAGGCATCTGTGCCTTGTGATTGGTTTAAATAAAGATTGACAGGTGTGTTAGCCAATCAGGGTGGGGTTTTGGGGTGTATCCCATCCTGATTGGCTCCCACATTGACGCCTTCTGATTGGCTGAAATTTAATAGACAGCTTTTTCAGCCAATTAGAAGCTGCCATTGCCAATTTCCTTCGGAAAAGGCTCCAGGAGGCTCATTAGCATCGGGGAGGTCTGCGAGTGCCGATCTCCGTTCGTTTTTTTTTTTTTTCGAGCCCGGATGGTTCCAGGGCCCAGCCAGGGCTGAAGAGGAGGAGGCCGGGGACATCGCAGGGAGGTAAGTCGAATGTGTATTTCTATGTTTATATTTTTATTTTATTTTGTGTGTATATGTTGTAGTAATGTATTGTGTTTTTTTTAACAGGGCCGCGCCGGAGAAGAAAAGAAGAAGGATGGGTACATGCTGGAAAGGTGAGTAGAATATTTAGAATGTGTACAATGTTTATTTATTTTATGTTAATATGTTGTACTAATTTAATTTTTTTTGTTTTACCCCTAGGTTAGTGATCTGAAGGGACATCTCAAAGGTAAGTGGTCTAATTATTTTATTTTAGCTTAGAATTAGGGTTTGTGTATGTAGTTAGGATTTTAATTATTTTATTTTAGCTTAGAATTAGGGTTTGTGTATGTAGTTAGGATTTATTGTATATTAAATAGATTGTATGTTAGATAGATAGGCGGTATTGTATTTTATTTGTATTGTATTGTATGTAATGTATTGTATTGTATGTATTGTATGTATTGTAATGTAGTGTATATTATTGGCTTATGGGGGTCTGTATTGACCCCCATGAATTATGGGGTTAATTAAGTGCTTATGGGGATCTGTATTGACCCCCATGAGTTATGGGGTTAATTATTGGTTTATGTGGGTCTGTATTGACCCCCCCCCCGAGTTATGGGGTTAATTTTAGTTGCCTGGGGTTAATATTTTTTAGTGCGAGTCCTTTCAGGACCTTTACGGTCCTTTAAAGACCTGTGAGGCGGCTAATTTAAACATTTTAATGCAGCGGGGTCATGATCGGTGCCGATCTGGTTACAGGCTTTACAGGATGTTAGAATCACTAAAACAGTAAAACGCTATTCAATACCGCAGTCTAAAGCACAAAAATCGTCACCCTTAACTTGCAATCGCGCAAATCGGCAGTAATTTTGCATTTGCGAATAGAAGTCGCACGCGTTACAAGTAAAGTTCGCAAATCGGCAATGATTTTTTGATGGTTGCTTATATTCGGACCAATACGGTAGAAGCCTCTTATATATGAGCCTGGAAATTAATAAATCTGTATATCCATAATCCTAATTAGGCTGTTTAGGCCAATTATTCCCTGGAATCTAAGCATGAGCATTCTTTTCAGTTTGAAATGGCTGCAACAATACAACCAGAGCCCTATGGGTATTTATCAATTATTGCCAATGATCACCCACTAAAAAGATATATGTTTAAGCTACTTGGAAGAACAGAAAAATTATTGACAGCATTCCAAATTTCAATGGTAATTTGCTTTAAAAAGTTCCTATTTTGTTAATTTTCAAGTACTTGTTATTACCCATAGTTTAAAACCATATTTAATCTGCATTATTTTTGTGTACACATCTACTTCCTGTATTCAAAGGCCTTAATGCCATTTGTATGACAAATTGCATTTACCTGATAACATTTAAACTGATAAGAAGATCTGTACAATTTGCATTTACTTCCTACTTTCTGTTTCCAAACTCCAAGTCAATTTATAGTGCATTAACTGCTATCTGCAACAACTGCTGAACTTGTTCCCTACATTTAATCACTGAAAGATACCTTGTCATTGTGCATAAGGTCCTCTGTCACTCTAATGTCACCTTTTCTTTCAGTCTTACTAAATTCTTGTCTGCAACTATCCTTGACATAATCTATTTCTCTTTTGTTACGTTGTTTGCCTTTCTCATTACAATAAAGCGTCTTATTCTTATTGATGCACTTTCATGGACTGTGATTTTCTTTACCTGAATAATCTTTGAAATTTAAAGGACCCCTGCAGTTAAAGAAAAAACACACATCTTTGTGAAGAATGTACCAAATGAACAAGTTGTGGAGCTAGAGAATGTTGGGCTTCCGTGCAAGAAAATGTCCCCCCCCTCAATTATTTTGTGCTGGGCCCCTGTCAACCTCTGGCCCCCCTCCCATGCTAACTCATTCTATATATTTATATACACACATACATACATATATATATACTGTATATATATATATATATATATATACAGTATCTATATATATAATATATATATATATATATATATATATATATATATATATAATATATATATATATATATATATCTATATATATATATATATATATATATATATACAGTTGCAAGCAAAAGTATGTGAACCCTTTGGAATGATATGGATTTCTGCACAAATTGGTCATAAAATGTGATCTGATCTTCATCTAAGTCACAACAATAGACAATCACACTCTGCTTAAACTAATAACACACAAATAATTAAATGTTACCATGTTGTTATTGAACACACCATGTAAACATTCACAGTGCAGGTGGAAAAAGTATGTGAACCCCTAGACTAATGACATTTCCAAAATCTAATTGGAGTGAGGTGTCAGCCAACTGGAGTACAATCAATGAGATGAGATTGGAGGTGTTGGTTACAGCTGCCCTGTCCTATAAAAACACACACCAGTTCTGGGTTTGCTTTTCACAAGAAGCATTGCCTGATGTAAATGATGCCTCACACAAAAGAGCTCTCAGAAAACCTACGATTAAGAATTGTTGACTTGCATAAAGCTGGAGAGGGTTATAAAAGTATCTCCAAAAGCCTTGTTGTTCATCAGTCCATGGTAAGACAAATTGTCTATAAATGGTGAAAGTTCTGCACTGCGGCTACTCTCCCTAGGAGTGGCTCAATGAGGTGAAGAATAATCCTAGAGTGTCAGCTAAAGACTTACAAAAGTCTCTGGCATATGCTTACATCCCTGTTAGCGAATCTACAATATGTAAAACACTAAACAAGAATGGATTTCATGGGAGGATACCACAGAGGAAGCCACTGCTATCCAAGCAAAACATTGCTGCACGTTTACAGTTTGCACAAGAGCACCTGGATGTTCCACAGCAGTACTGGCAAAATATTCTGTGGACAGATGAAACCAAAGTTGAGTTGTTTGGAAGAAACACACAACACTATGTGTGGAGAAAAAGAGGCACAGCACACCAACATCAAAACCTCATCCCAACTGTGAAGTACGGTGGTGGGGGCATCATGGTTTGGGGCTGCTTTGCTGCGTCAGGGCCTGGACGGATTGCTATCATTGAAGGAAAAATGAATTCCAAAGTTTATCAAGACATTTTGAAGGAGAACTTAAGGCCATCTTTCCACCAGCTGAAGCTCAACAGAAGATGGGTGTTACAACAGGACAATGACCCAAAGCATAGAAGTAAATCAACAACAGAATGGCTTAAACAGAAGAAAATATGCCTTCTGAAGTGGCCCAGTCAGAGTCCTGACCTCAACCCGATTGAGATGCTGTGGCATGACCTCAAGAAAGCGATTCACACCAGACATCCCAAGAATATTGCTGAACTGAAACAGTTCTGTAAAGAGGAATGGTTAAGAATTACTCCTGACCGTTGTGCACGTCTGATCTGCAAATACAGGAAACGTTTGGTTGAAGTTATTGCTGCCAAAGAAGGTTCAACCAGTTATTAAATCCAAGGGTTCACATACTTTTTCCACCTGCACTGTGAATGTTTACAAGGTGTGTTCAATAACAACATGGTAACATTTAATTATTTGTGTGTTATTAGTTTAAGCAGAGTGTGATTGACTATTATTGTGCAGAAATCCATATCATTCCAAAGGGTTCACATACTTTTGCTTGCAACTGTATATACTAATTGTGTATCTAGCTGCGCTTCTTGATTAAAAAGCAGGTACATTTTGTGGCACACACTTTTGTACAATTGAATGAAAATTAATAAATTATAAAACGTTATTGTGTTATATATCAAATACAATATTCTTAAGACAAGCAGCCTGATCTAATTTTTCAGACCCCTTTGAAATCTTTTTCTATGTTTTTATATTGTGTCTTTAGATCCTTGGCGCTTATCTTCAGTTTCTTTTTCCTTAGTGCTGAAAAATGGACAAGGATAGACAAGGAGAAAAGAGGCTCCTCTAAGGTAGCACGTTTTGCAAATTAGGAAAATTCTTTAAAAAGTATGTTAACCTCCTTACATTTATGTCAGGTTATTCAGGCCCTCAGATCATTTCACTGCTCTCCTTGTACAGGGTATATGTGTGCAGTCAGCGTTATGCATGGAATCATCAGGGAGAGAAAGGTATCTTCAAAATGTAAAAATCGTAAAATGTAATACAAAGTAAAAAGCTTACATTAGGCTTAGTAACATCCACAAATGGAAGATAAATTCCTTCAGTCCTCTGTGGCTGTATCTCCACAGGTCAGTACTCCACATGCTGCGGTTCTGCTGTTTACTTCTTTGGGTGTCACAGGTGAACTGTTTAATCACTCAATCGGTTTCACTATGTGCTAAGGAAAAATAAACTAAAGATAAACGCCTAGGATCTAAAGACACAATATAAATATATTTATATTTGTGTGTATAATATAATGTAATATTCTCTCTCTTTCAGTTTAATATTATATATATATATCACATATTATAATTGTCTAACTACGAGACGTTGTCACGCTTTGCACATCATAAATATCATCATGACAGGTATATCATTTACCTATGGAGTTAGGGAACAAAAAAGGCTACATTAAATGTTGATTACATGGATAACAGTTATTGATTAATTAACGTATAATAATGTTTTAATTAATTAATATTTAGCCATTGTTTAAAAAAAAAATGAGAATGCAGTAAAAATAAGAACAATTTTTAACATGCTTTTATATATCTGTCTTACAGCTCATTTATGTACATTGTTTTTGGAAATATTAATTAATAATAACATAAAAAACAAGATGAGGTTAGAAGACTTTAAAAAAAAATACATTTTACTAAGCACTTAAATATATGGAGTTCATTCAATCAAGAAGGAATGGAATTCAATGATTAAAATGTATTTTCATGTAATTTAACAGACTCCTCATCTCTGTACCTGACTGAAGACAGAGAGTGAATATGCAAGGATTTCTACACAGGTACAGTATAGGATTTTAGCATGCCTTATGGTTTGGGATTGATGACACTTAATGATTAATTCAGGAAAGTATATTTATATAATATATTGATTTAGGGACCCATTCATTTGCAAATTTAAAAATGTAATAGGGAGCAATATAACCACATAGCATATTATTTAAAATGAACATTTTAGGGAATGAACATCTATCCAAAAATAAAGTTTTAATACATTTTTTTTAAAAAGCTACTTATATAGTGCAAGGTTGCTTGGAACAACTTGCAAATGAATAAGGTTTTGGGGATTTCATTTTGCAAAAAATAAAATAAAGATGAATGAGGTTTGGAGATATTAATTGGTCATTACAAGAAAAAAAAAGATGAAGATATATATATGCTTAACTAATTACCTTTTAAAGAACCTCAATTAGACATCATACCTACATTCATTGCATCTTTAAGAAAATTGAACATTCTTTTAGAACACATCTATATTTTGATAATAGCTGTTTATGTTTGATCTTCTTTATGACAATATAAGTAACTTTTTAGGTTTAACATTGATCTCAGTTTTGGATTAATTCACTAACGTATATTCATTTAGTAATGAATTGATAATTCAGTACTCCTAAAATAAAAAAAAGGATCAATATATACAGTATATGTGCAGTCCTTTGTTATTTAATGTATGTCAATAAAACACTCCAAAAATGTTTTCATTTATTGCATCCGAAAAAAAAAAGATTTTAAAATATTTGCATTCTTTAATTAATGCTATTTACTTTTAGATTGAGACCAGCTACAAACAATATGTACAGAAACCCCCAAAAAAATAAAAAAGCTTACACCTGTATTTACAATTACAGATTACAATGGCGGATAATGGAGAAGACAACATTGAACACAAAAGAAGATTGGCAAGGGAAAGGAAGCAAAGGTGGAGAGATGCACAGTCACCTGAAACTTCCACACGCTTAAGTGAAGAAGACCGACAGAGACTTTTAAATAAAAGAAAAATGAGTAAGTAAGCACAAAGTGAGTGTGCTGGGGCTGCAAAGCAACAATAAATTAACTAAAACATGTCTGTGAACCATTGCCCAATGATACTATATTGCCTATTGACACCAATGTTCAGACACATGACACCAATGTAGATATAGAAAGTTGTAGTGATATCTATGTTGAGGAAGTGCATGAGAATGTGTTTATTAGAGCACTAAAAGTAGACACTCATTATTGTGGATTACTTAATGTTGTTTGTCAGTTTTATGGGGCCTATCATTTTCTAAAGGAAGGACCAACTGACAGAGATTTCATTAGTTGCTGTCAGAAAGGAAAGGTAAGACTTCCACAAAGACACTCATTTCCAGATTACTTACAAAGTAACATGAGTGATCCAACCTTTTCAAATTATACTAATTAAAAAAAAAAACATAAGGTCTTATAACAGTGCAATTTTATTTGCTTCAATGGGTGCCACATTAGCAGAAAATGTCCCAGGACATGGTCCCTACTGTTTTAGAGTTCAAGGACAAATTTACCACCAATCTTCCCATTTACACCCACAAGGAGAGCAAAGGAAATTTGTACAGTTATATGTCTTAGATACAATGGAAGCTGTTGAAAAAAGAATGACGCTTCCAGAAAATAAACAGTGTTTGTGCATAGTCTTTGGACAGCTGGATACAATTATGGCCAACAACCCATACACTCAAACATACAAACAATTAGCACAGCTTGAAAAGGAACAACAGGAAAATGCTCAAAGACATCAATTGACAATGCCAAGAGTAAATATGGTGTTAAAAAGAGATTGCAACACTGATCATAGATGGTATAATTTACCAACAGTAAATGAGGTTGCCATGGACATAAAAAATGAAGATGGTAAACCACCTTTTCAGCTGGATATTAGAATATATCCACGCAATGAAGAATAACCTTTTATAAACATAAATATATTAAGTTGTAATTTATATCCAATGACAAATACCATTTTCTTTCCAAATGGTGAACCTGGATGGGAACCAAAATTACAATTGCAAAGTTATCCCAATAGTAAAGTTCGTGTTAGATGCAATATTTCTATGCTGGAATATAAAGTGGCACAAACTTATATTCGGGATTCTTTTATTCCAATTTTAAGTGGGGGCAAACTCACTCAACAATAGATTATTGATTCTTATCTACAAGTCGAAGCAAATAATAATAATAAGCTTTAAGTAGAACAGTATTGTGCATGGATGGATTATGTCGCTGAATTGGCTACCAACAGAGACATTCCAGCTGGAAGAGAAATTATTTTGTCATCCACTTTCCAAGGATCTAATGATGCCATGGCTATTGTCACAAAATTTCACAAACCAGAGTTATTCATTACATTCACATGTAATCCACAATGGCCAGAGATCAAGGAAAATTTGAATCTGGGACAAACTACTTCTGACTGACCAGATTAAGTGGCAAGAGTATTTAAAATCAAACTCAATTTATTAATACATGATATAACTAAAGCACAGTTATTTGGAACGAAAGAATGTGTGGCTTTTGTTTACACCATTGAATTTTAAAAAAGAGGACTGCCACATACTCACGTACTTTTAATCCTGCAGGAAAAAGATAAGTTGAATACTGCAGAGAGAGTGGATTCAGTCATTACTGCTGAATTGCCAGATCCAGAAAAATATTCAAAACTTTTTAACATTGTTACACACAGAATGTTTCATGGGCCATGTGGAGATATGAATCCTAATTCCCCATGTATGGAAAAAAAATGTACAACAGAATTTCCTAAACAATTTCAAATGCAAAGTTATGCTAATTGTGATGGATACCCTTTGTATAAAAGAAGACCAGGACAAACAGCTATTATCCATGGATAAAAGGTTGATAATAGATTTGTCTTCCATACAATTCACATTTGCTCATGAAGTACAATGCACACATAAATGTGGAAGCTTGTAATTCTATTAAATCCATCAAATAGGTGTATAAATATATATACAAAGGAGATGATGCAGCAACTGTTGTTGTGCAAGGTGCAGCAAACGAAAAGGAAAATCCAATTTTACATGACGAACTTAAAAATTATTTAGATGCTCGCTATGTCAGTGCTCCTGAAGCAATGTGGAGGCTTCTGAAATTTGAGATGCCTGATCGGTCACATGCGGTGTATCGTTTAACTGTACATTTGCCACAATGTCAGTTTGCTTTACTGCAGGCAATGAAAGAATTGCTTTAGCTCAAAGTGAACACAGAGATACAACACTTACTGCATGATTTAAATTAAACTGCCAGGATACGCAGGTCAGACAATTTTTATACATTGAGATTCCATATCACTATGTATTTGTAAATGGTCTATGGCGACAACGAAGAAGAGATTCCCATAAAATTATACCACAACTGTATACCGTCAGTCCAAGAGACATTGAACGTTTCAGTTTAAGATTACTTCTTTTACATGTTCCCGGTGCACAAAGTTTTTTTTTTTTTTTCTCTTTATTAATATCAAAAGTACACAATTACAATATAAATATATAAAACAGGATACACACAAAAAAAAAGGAAAAAAAAGACAAGACATACATTTACAATACATATTGTGCACTGTAACAGAACTTATAATTTCTGAGACCTAAGTCGCAGAGATATTACAACTTAGATCATAACCGAGAAAGATCTTTGTTTTGATCCCAAATTTTCCATTTATAGAGTTTTATTTTTATAAGACCTTGCTCTTGAAGAGATTTTTCAAAGTTTCTGTTTCTATCTACCATATTTGTGATTTCACCCCAAGAGGGAACGGATGACTGACCCCATCTCCTTGCTATCAACAATTTAGATGCCATGAATATCTGAAGTAGAAACGCAACTACGTCCAGAGCAAGCTGATTCGAAAAAATATGAAATAAAACATTTTCTACAGAAAAGGGAATGGTAATACCCCAAATACTCCTAATGTGCCCAAAACAGATTTCCCGAAAATTGTTGAATTATAGGACAAGTCCACCATATATGGGCATGTGAACCCACCAAACCACATTTCCTCCAACAAAACTTCAAACTGTCTTTTTTAGTAATCTGGGTTATTTTTGTTGGAACATAATACCATTGAGTACTTAATTTAAAGTGTAACTCTCTGTATGATGTATTTTTAATTATTTGATCTGTGAGAATAAATGAGTTGGACCATTCTTCTTCTGACCAGGAGAGATTTTAAAGAATGTTGCCAAATTTTAGATTTATTAAATGGGCATTTATCCATTTCCTCCTGCAAGATGTTATAACATTTAGATATTAAGTACTTTCTATCTTCTAGAAACATCAGTCTTTCAAAAGAAGTTAAAGATCTAACTTTAAAACTAGAATAGATTGAAACTTTCAACGCAGCCAGAAGTCTAATATAATCAAGCCAACTTTTGTGAGGAAGCCCAAATTTTTTCTTCAATTCTTCAAAAGAAGCCCAAGAGTTACCAATGTATACTCTCAAACAACAAATGCCAAACGCTCTCCATCTTCCCAAAAATGATAGGTTCAATTCTCTCTCTAATAATAAAATCGGAAGGATAGGGCTAGGAAATGGCATTAATTGAGAACTCAATTTAGGTTTATACCAAAATTCAAGTAATTCAAGAACAATATCAGAACCTTCTAAAAAAAAATTCTTTTTTTAACTCCTTCCTAAACATCAACCAGCCTAAAGAATCCTTAACTACTGAACATCTTTCAACCTGCAGCCAGCCTGCCACTTTCAAGCTTTCTATATATTTGACTGCGTGTGAAATCATTGTAGCATCATGGTAGGTCTGAATCGTTGGGTATGCTAGTCCCCCTTTCCTGAATGTTCTAGAAATTATAACTTTCTTTATTCTGTTGTTTTTCCCCTTAAAAATAAATGTATCTACTATTTGTTGAAAATGTACTATAAAAGTTTTGGATAAAGGTATAGGAATAGATCTAAATATATAGCTTAATCTTGGAAAAAGTTACATTTTAGCTGCAGCTATTCTAGCTGTTAAAGTTAAATTCAAAGGTCTCCAAGAAGAAACGATTTTCGTAAGTTTATTTAATAGCTCCTTATAGTTGTTTTTAATTATTAACTGTATATAATTATAAAATATAATACCCATATGGGTTATGGTATTAGAATACCAATTATACTGGTAGATAGATTTCAAATAATCTTTTTCCAGATTAGTTAAATTAAGAGCCAAAACCTGTGACTTGGAAATATTAATTTTATAATTAGATGTTTTAGAGTACTTATCTATTATTACATGCAAGGTTTTCAAAGAGTCAATGGGGTTGGACACAAACACAACCCCATCATCGGCGTACAACATTATTTTGTGCTGTATCCCGCCAACTGTTATTCCCTGAATAGAGGGGATATCTCTTATGGAAACAGCTAGGGGCTCCATTATCAATGCAAAGACTATCGGAGAAAGGGGACACCCCTGTCTCGTTCCATTAGTAACCGCAAATCTTTGCGTTTTAAACCCATTTCCAATGACAGAGGCGGATGGGGAAGAGTATAATGCTCCAATGGATTTAGATCCAAAAGAGCCAAGGCCGTATTTCTGGAGCATGCATCCAATAAAATCCCATCCGACCCAGTCAAAGGCCTTCTCTGCGTCCACTGATAGAAACACCGTTGGGAGAAGTTTGTGTTTAGAATATGAAATCAAATCCAACATACGTCTGGTATTATCAGAGCCCAAACGTCCCCTCACAAATCCAGTTTGATCTATTGATATAAGTTTGTGAATAACCTCACTCAATCTATCCGCCAGCATTTTAGCGTAAATTTTTATGTCAACGTTCAAAAGTGAAATAGGGCGGAAGTCTTTACATTCCAGCATACCTGTATCTTTTTTTGGTATAGTAGCAATCAGAGCCTCTGACATTTCTGAAGGAATATGTCCCTTTCTTTTAATCTCATTGAAAAGATTTTTTAAGTGGGGGACTAAAGTTGTTACCAAAGACCTATAATAATGATTTCCAAAACCATCTGGGCCTGGGGCCGTACCCAGCTTAAATTTAGAAATAACATCACAAATCTCTTTTTCAGAAAAATCATTATTTAATGTTAAAGCCTCATCCAGTGAAACTTGCGGCAAGTCTATTTCATTCAAAACAATTTGAATGTCCTCCAGAGATGGCTTCTGAAAAGAAGGATCCAATTCCAAATTATATAACCTAGAATAATATTGTTCAAATGCTTCTGCTTTCTGAACTGGATTATTAAGATAGGTTCCATTGTGATAAATATAATCAACCCTTTTTTTAGTAGCATGAGATTTAAGTTTATTTGCTAACATTTTACTTGGTTTACTGCCATAGTGATAAATGCTTTGTTGTAAAAGCCATATAGACTTATCAGTTCTCATCTGATTGATGGATTTAATCTGCAATTGGATTTTTTTAATCAACATCGAGTCAGAAGCATTAGGATTAATTTTATTTCTTAATTCCAGATTATATAATTGGATATATAATTCTCTCAAAGGAGTTCCTCTTTCTCTTTTCCTTTGACTTTGTAATTTAATCAGGATCCCTCTTATAAAGGCCTTATGTGTATTCCAAAGTGTAATGTTAGATTCTACTGAAGCTGAGTTTACTTGATAAAAGAAATCAATTTCTTTTTTAAGATAAGCCCCACTTGTCTCTGAGTCAATGAGTGAGGATTTAAATCTCCAAGATTTTAAATTAATGGAAGAATTCTTCGAAAACAATTCCAAATTAACTAGAGCATGATCTGACCACACTCTTGGCCCAATATCAACTCTCAAAGTTCTTTTAAGTGTGTTGATATCAACAAAAAAATAATCTAACCCAAAATATGTATGATATCTTGGAGAAAAACAAGTAAAATCCTTTTCATTGGTGTGCAATGCTCTCCAAACATCAATTAAATGATATTTTGTTATCAGAGAAATAAACTGTTTAGACAGTCTTATCACTGATGAGTCTGGAAGTGAACGACTATCAGATTTTCTATCTTTAATTGGGTCTGAGAGCATATTGAAATCTCCACAAACGATAAGAGATCCCTGTATCAGTTTATTGAACTTTTTTAAGATTTTAGTAAGGAATTTAATTTGAGATCTATTTGGCACATATACATTCATTATTGAATATTTTTGGTGGTTAATTGTGCCTATCCATAATATATAATGACCCTCCTGATCTATTTACACAAAATCCTCTGTAACCATAAATTTGTTACTAAAAAAAATTGAGGTACCCCTTGCCTTTTTCTTATACATTGAATTATATGCAACCTTATAATGTGTATTTAAAAATGTAAATGGGGCTCCCTGCCAATGAGTCTCCTGCAAGCAGATTATATGTGCTTTTTGCTGCAGAAAGCTCTTTAAGAAAAAACTACGTTTAGCTGGATGATTCCCTGAACGTTTTGCGTTACTATCTTTAATGACATGCTGTTAGCATCACAGTAGAAATGGTGGTCAGTCCCCGCTCCCCTACAATAACTTTAATTCCAGTCCACAAATACAGATATACACAAATACAGAAACCATACATAAAACAATCCTCCCTCCTCAACTCATTGGGCATATCAGGAGGCAGTCCTCCTTCAAGAGGAAGAGTCCCTCCCGTAATGCAACAATGTCAGATGAATACATCTGAAAGCCTTAGCCGAAGCTCTATTGTACCCTCTAACTGTTTTTTTACTATTGTCTTGGATGTCCAAGCTTTAAATCATACTCTAGATGTTATAATATTCCCCTTAATTTAAGAGAATTTTCAAACAGAACTTTCCCTTTAAATTCACTACTCCAATTGTGAACCCATTCCCTTATAGCAATCACCTACTGAATTATATTTTACTCACTAATTTATAAACGGGAATTTTCTTAGTGTCATTATTAAGAACTTATGTATATTTACCCATTATCTAAGTTAGTGTTTTCTTTATTGTTTCCCAACGTGGTATATTTTTCCCATTATCTAAATTAGTTAAAGTGTACCATCTATGTGTTACTTCTAAATTAGCAACCGAAAAGCTACAATTCAATTTTTTTTTTAAATAAAAAATACTACCTCTACACTACTTGTTACAAGTGTATTTTGATTAAGAACAATCTGATATTTATATTTCAATACATATTTAAATAACCGCTGTGAACAAAAAAATATTTACTGACTTTTATTTAATTTTGTCAGGAAATTCTTCCCTTCCAAAGTGTCATTAATAATATATCTGTGATTCTCATAACAAAAAATCAGTTTTGGGGGATTTCCCCATTTATAGGAAATCTGTTTGTCTCTCAAAACTTTAGTCACAAACTGAAATTTCTTACGTTGAAATAAAATTTCTCCTGTCAAGTCTGGGAATATTTTAAGATTTTCATCAAAACATTTTTTTTTTAAATGAAGCTTTTAGTATTGCTTCTCTATAGGACATATGGTGCAGTTTTACAATTACATCTCTAGCAATTTCTTTGCCCATGTTGGGTGGAAGAGGAATTCAATATAATCTCTCTATCGGCTTCTCGCTCTGTCGCTCCACTAAGCTTATCAAAAAGGCTTCCACAAATTGATGGAGGTCTTTAAAGATAACAGACTCTAATATACCACGAATTCTAATATTATATAGTTTTTCAGCTTCTGTTAATCTGAGATATTGGCTCTTCAGCATCTGAATCTCCTCTTTAAGTCCCGTTATCTCTCTCTTTAATTCATCATTGTTCTTCAAAATAACCTCTTGAGTCTGTTCTACAGTTTCTGCTCTAGCTGCTAATATATTTATATTCTTAGCATTGTTTTTAATTTTGCCTATCAATTCTTCCCTGATAGATGTCTGAAACTCCATTAGAAGAGCTGTCATAGTTTTCTTTAATGCAGAAGAGGTTAGAGGTTCTTCAGGAGTAGTCTCACTCACCGACTCCTCCCCTATAATAACATCAGCTTCTATAGGAGTTTCAGAAAAGTCCAACGTGGACTGAGAGAGTAAATATGATTCTCTCTTGTCCTGTCTATACTCTTTATCTACAGGGGAGAGAAAATTAGCTATAGATTTTGAGCTATTGTTAGTCTTTTTAGACCCATTACCCCTAGGGGCTTGTTGTTCTTTAGACCTTTGCATAGATACCACAGGGCTATCGCAAAAAAACAAAGGAAAAAGAGAAGAGAAAAGGGAAAAGAGGAATATATAAAGAAATATATACAAATAGTCCACTTCATAAATTGCTCTTTGGTGAACAGTTTTAAATACCAAGAGGCATATGTAATATAACTTGCTTGGAGAGTCACTTTTCTCCCATCAAGTTCCCCCCAGCCTCATGAGACCGGTAGAAAGTGTCACAATAGATGTGAATTGGACAGTGCTGATTAATATTTATATTTATATGGGTTAAAAAAAATCCCAAGTTGTTCTTCAAACCCATCATATGGTGGACATGTCTTAGCATCTTTCTTATTTTCCTCCTCTTTTATCTATCAGATTGGCCCTCACATGCAGTTGTTATATTCTGGGAGTAATTGCAGCAGAAGCACTACAAACATCCACTCACCCTCCGCAACGTCCAGTCTTTGGTAGCAGCAGCGCATTTGGTAGCTGCTGCCGGATAGATTAAACCTGAAGCCAGTCTCCATAATGGTGATAAAGGGGAAAACCCCTTCTCAGCAGTAGATGCTCACCAGCTCCCGGTGGCTAGTAGAATAAATCAGCTCGGCACACCCGCTTCCCTCACATGTGGCATAACGCAAGCTCCCGTTCACCTTGTGGTTTGAGGTCTCCGTTAACTGGTTCCTCTCACGAACCACAACGGATATTCTCCTCACAGGCTCAATCAGTTTCCACCAGCGCTTTGAACCGCTATGCCCCTGTGTGAGGAATTGACTCTGCTGGGATTCGAACCCTGGTTTGCATGTTGCTAAACCTCTTCCCTACCGGTACGCCAGCCTGCCTCTTGCAGATTTACCTGAGATCTGATACCTTGACTCTAAAAGCAATGCAATCAGTGACAACTCTCTTTAGCTGTGTCTGGTCAGCTGTCTGGTTTTTGGCCTATATAAGGCACTTCCTGTCTCTGTATCCTTGCCAGATTATTGTTGGTTCCTGATCCCTTCAATAAAGCTTGTTCCTGTTTCACCTACAAGTTGCTGAACTGGATTATTGCTGACCTTGGCTACTGGTCTCCACAACCTTGTGATTCCTATATCATTACAGAATAATCTGGCCCTTTCATGGAGACCGCTGGGTCAGATTCTGCATTGGCCCAGCAGGTTGCTTTTACTGCAAGAACTGTGCAGACCCAGGCACAGACCATTCAAGTGCTGCAGGACCAGGTAGCTGAACTGCAGGCCCAACAGGTTGCTTTTACTGCAAGAACTGTGCAGACCCAGGCACAGACCATTCAAGTGCTGCAGGACCAGGTAGCTGAACTGCAAAATAAATTTCAGTCAATGCACAGTGAGTATACCAGCTACAGTTCACGTGATGTTGCGGCTGCTACTGTTACACCTGCACAAGATGCCCGCTTTCCCCTGCCAGAAAAGTTTGGAGAAGACCGCAAAAAATTTAGGGGTTTCCTAAATCAATGCCGTTTGCACTTCATGATGTTAACTCACCAATTTCCATCTGAAAGAGAGAAGGTGGGATTTATTTTTTTACTATTCAAAGATAAAGCCCTGGCTTGGGGCTCCCCTCTTCTGGAACAGGACAGTCCAGTCTTGGGTAATCTAAATGACTTTCTTGAGGCCATGTGCCTAGTTTTTGATGACCCCAATCGATGTGCTACAGCAGAAGCCACTCTCCTTCATTTGCATCAAGGGAGGCGCTCTGTGGCTGAATATGCTGCTGAATTCAGACAGTGGGTTGCTGATACTACCTGGAACCAATCAGCTCAGAGGTTCCACTTCAGAAAAGGTCTCTCAGAAGCTATAAAAGATGAGCTAGCTTGTGTTGATCTTCCTGCTGACTTTGATGCATTTGTGCGTTTGGCTATTCGTATCGATCGGAGACTTTCTGAAAGAAGATTGGAAAGACAGGGCTCTTTTAGACCAAGTACTACTCCTATTTCCTATTCAAGAATTTCTACTCCAACCCCACAAACACCTTCAGACTCTGAGCCTGAGGCTATGCAGGTAAATCTAATAAGAGGGCCATTATCCAATGAAGAAAAACAGTGGCGACGCACTCACAATTTATGCCTGTATTATGGTAGTGCAGGGCACTATGCCATCAATTGCCCTAGCAAATCCAAAAGAACAATAGCTATGGCTGCTGAGGGCGCACAGATTCGACACCAATCCCAGATTGCAGATCAACTGGATTCTGTCACACAACCCTTGTTTTCTCTGGCTCATGGTGAAGAGGGTATGTTGACTCAACATCCTCATTTTGTGGTACCTATCACGTTGAATTGTGGTGATAATAAAATTTCAACTACAGCTATAATAGATTCTGGAGCAGGCGGAAACTTTATGGACATTAAGGGCCTCATTAAATTCCAGCCTCGTAAATAAGAGGCTTCTACTTAAGCCCTACGTACTGCAAAGTTTCTCTAACTTACAATGCTATTAAATTAGCCCTGCTGCGAGCAACGTATGAGCTACGCAGCAGGCCCGTACGTATCTACACTGTGTAAATGTACATGAGGAGTGACAGCCTGCGAGATGATATCGCAGGCTCCCACTCCTCATCAAGTGCTGCGGGGGTCCTAAAAGGGACCTCCGCGGCAGTCCCCCACATAAGCCCTGCCGTGGGGGGTACTCCAAACCCCCCCCTAGGCACCTAAAATGAACCCCCCCTCAATGCGGGGGTCCCTGTCGGGACCCCCGAAGTGTCCTCACATGAACACCTTGCTGCAGGGGTCCATAGGAACCCCCGCAGCCCCCACACATTAACCCCTTGCAGCGGGGGTCCCCGATCGGCACCGATCAGGCCCCCGCTGCATTTAAAACTTTTAAATTCCCCGCCGCGGCTCCTTAAAGGGGCCGCGGCACACTATTACCCAATCCCGGCCGCGGCACTTAAAATTAACCCCCCTCTATGCTGGGGGTCCCCATCGGGACCCCCGAAGTGTCCCCATATAAACCCCCTGCTGCGGGGGGCCCCGATCGGCACCGATCGTGACCCTGCTGCAATTCAATTTTAAATTTCCCGCCTCGCGGGTCCTCAAAGGACCGTAAAGGTCCTGAAAGGACTCGCACTAAAAATATTAACCCCAGGCAACTATAATTACCCCATTAACTCATGATGGTCAATACAGACCACCATAAGGCCTAAATTAACCCATTAACTCATGGTGGTCAATACAGACCACCATAAGGCTCTAATTAACCCATTAACTCATGGTGGTCAATACAGACCACCATAAGGCTCTAATTAACCCATTAACTCATGGTGGTCAATACAGACCACCATAAGGCCTAAATTAACCCATTAACTCATGGTGGTCAATACAGACCACCATAAGGCCTAAATTAACCCATTAACTCATGGTGGTCAATACAGACCACCATAAGGCCTAAATTAACCCATTAACTCATGGTGGTCAATACAGACCACCATAAGGCCTAAATTAACCCATTAACTCATGGTGGTCAATACAGACCACCATAAGGCTCTAATTAACCCATTAACTCATGGTGGTCAATACAGACCACCATAAGGCTCTATTTAACCCCATCAGTCCCATAAGGGTATATTATTACCATTATGGGCCTGTTACAACCCAACATTAGCCACATAAGTGCCATGATGGTCCTCAAGGACCATCATGACACTAACTACAAACACTACACTATAACCCCCAATAAACCATTTAATCTAAACTAACCCCCCTCTACACTAATCTATTAACACTTACACTACCTACCTACACTACCTACCCCCTAATAAACCTCCCCAACACTCTAATTACAAAAAACAATAAACCTACAGCACAGAAAACAAAAAACCTACAGTACAAAAAACAAAAAAACCTACAGTACAGAAAAAATAAAAATTACAACCCCACCCCCCACTACAGAAAACAAAAAAATACATTACAACCCCACCCCCCACTACAGAAAATAAAAAAAATTACACACCTGAAAAGGAAAGACAGATAAACACAATACATTACATACATTACATACAATACATGACATTACATACATTAAATATAATATATTAAATATAATATATTACATATAATATATTACATATAATACATTACATACATTACATACAATACATGACATTACATACATTAAATATAATATATTAAATATAATATATTACATATAATATATTACATATAATACATTACATACATTACATACAATACATGACATTACATACATTACATATAATGTATTAAATATAATATATTACATATAATATATTACATATAATACATTACATACATTACATACAATACATGACATTACATACATTACATATAATGTATTACATATAATATATTACATATAATATATTACATATAATATATTACATATAGTCCTAATCAAATACCCCCTATCTATCTAACATACAATCTATTTAATTTAAAATAAATCCTAACTATATCAAATACATCCCCCTATCTATCTAATATACAAAAAATCCTAACTACATACACAGACCCTAATTCTAAGCTAAAATCAATAAATTAAGACCACTTACCTTTAAGATGTTGCTTCAGATCACTAACCTATGGGTCAAACAAAAAATAAAAATTAGTACAAAACATTAACATCAAATAAATAAACATTCTATACATTCTAAATATTCAACTCACCTTTACAGCATGTCCAGTCACTGTTTAGCTCTTCCGGCGCGGCCCTGTTAAAAAAAAAACACAATACATGAATACATGAATACAATATATAAACAATAAATAAAATACACAAATAAACATCTAAATATACATTTCACTTACCTCCCCGCGATGTCCCCGGCCTTCTCTCCTTCAGCCCCGGCTGGGCCGCGGAACCATCCGCGCTCTAAAAAAAAAAAAAAAAAAAAAAACTACCGGTGGTCTGCACGGGCACACCCCCCCGACGCTACTGAACCTCCCGGAGTCGTTTCCGGGAGGAAATTGGCATTGGCGGCTTGTGATTGGCTGAAAAAGCTGTCAGCCAATCAAAAGTCGTCAATGTAGGAGCCAATCAGGATGCGCAGATGTCTTCTACCAATCACTCCGTGGGGGTGTATCCCATAGTGATTGGCTGAAGGCATCTGAGCGTTGTGATTGGTTCCCAGAAAGATAGACAAGTGTTTAAGCCAATCAGGGTGGGATATTGGGGTGTATCCCATCCTGATTGGCTCACACATTGACGACTTTTGATTGGCTGAAATTGATAGACAGCTTTTTCAGCCAATCACAAGCCGCCAATGCCAATTTCCTCCCGGAAACGACTCCGGGAGGTTCAGTAGCGTCGGGGAGGTCTGCCAGTGCAGACCTCCGTTAGTTTTTTTTCTTTTTTTTTTTTTAGAGCGCGAATGGTTCCGCGGCCCAGCCGGGGCTGAAGGAGAGAAGGCCGGGGACATCGCGGGTAGGTAAGTGAAATGTATATTTAGATGTTTATTTGTGTATTTTATTTATTGTTTATATATTGTATTCATGTATTCATGTATTGTGTTTTTTTTTTAACAGGGCCGCGCCGGAAGAGCTAAACAGTGACTGGACATGCTGTAAAGGTGAGTTGAATATTTAGAATGTATAGAATGTTTATTTATTTGATGTTAATGTTTTGTACTAATTTTTATTTTTTGTTTGACCCATAGGTTAGTGATCTGAAGCAACAGCTTAAAGGTAAGTGGTCTTAATTTATTGATTTTAGCTTAGAATTAGGGTCTGTGTATGTAGTTAGGACTGTAATTATTTTATTTTACTTTAGAATAATGGTCTGTGTATGTAGTTAGGATTTTTTGTATATTAGATAGGGGGATGTATTTGATATAGTTAGGATTTATTTTAAATTAAATAGATTGTATGTTAGATAGATAGGGGGTATTTGATTAGGACTATATGTAATATATTATATGTAATATATTATATGTAATATATTATATTTAATATATTATATGTAATGTATGTAATGTCATGTATTGTATGTAATGTATGTAATGTATTATATGTAATATATTATATGTAATATATTATATTTAATATATTATATGTAATGTCATGTATTGTATGTAATGTATGTAATGTATTATATGTATGTATTGTATTGTGTTTATCTGTCTTTCCTTTTCAGGTGTGTAATTTTTTTATTTTCTGTAGTGGGGGGTGGGGTTGTAATGTATTTTTTTGTTTTCTGTAGTGGGGGGTGGGGTTGTAATTGTTTTTTGTTTTCTGTACTGTAGGTTTTTTTGTTTTTTGTACTGTAGGTTTTTTGTTTTCTGTGCTGTAGGTTTTTTATTTTTTGTAATTAGAGTGGTGGGAAGGTTTATTAGGGGGTAGGTAGTGTAGGTAGGTAGTGTAAGTGTTAATAGATTAGTGTAGAGGGGGGTTAGTTTAGATTAAATGGTTTATTGGGGGTTATAGTGTAGTGTTTGTAGTTAGTGTCATGATGGTCCTTGAGGACCATCATGGCACTTATGTGGTTAATGTTGGGTTGTAACAGGCCCATAATGGTAATAATATACCCTTATGGGACTGATGGGGTTAAATAGAGCCTTATGGTGGTCTGTATTGACCACCATGAGTTAATGGGTTAATTAGAGCCTTATGGTGGTCTGGATTGACCACCATGAGTTAATGGGTTAAATAGAGCCTTATGGTGGTCTGGATTGACCATCATGAGTTAATGGGTTAATTTAGGCCTTATGGTGGTCTGTATTGACCACCATGAGTTAATGGGTTAATTAGAGCCTTATGGTGGTCTGGATTGACCACCATGAGTTAATGGGTTAAATAGAGCCTTATGGTGGTCTGGATTGACCATCATGAGTTAATGGGTTAATTTAGGCCTTATGGTGGTCTGTATTGACCACCATGAGTTAATGGGTTAATTAGAGCCTTATGGTGGTCTGGATTGACCACCATGAGTTAATGGGTTAATTAGAGCCTTATGGTGGTCTGGATTGACCACCATGAGTTAATGGGGTAATTATAGTTGCCTGGGGTTAATATTTTTAGTGCGAGTCCTTTCAGGACCTTTACGGTCCTTTGAGGACCCGCGAGGCGGGAAATTTAAAATTGAATTGCAGCAGGGTCACGATCGGTGCCGATCGGGGCCCCCCGCTGCAGGGGGTTTATGTGGGGACACTTCGGGGGTCCCGATGGGGACCCCCAGCATAGAGGGGGGTTAATTTTAAGTGCCGCGGCCGGGATTGGGTAATAGTGTGCCGCGGTCCCTTTAAGGAGCCGCGGCGGGGAATTTAAAAGTTTTAAATGCAGCGGGGGGCCTGATCTATGCAGATCGGGGACCCCCGCTGCAAGGGGTTAATGTGGGGGTGCTGCAGGGGTCCCGATAGAGACCCCTGCAGCATGGGGATGTGTATAGGGTGCAGGGGGGAGCCTCACACTGCTGTCTCGGGCTGTTCCGAGGCAGCACGTAGAGGCTTTCGGATCCCTTGCGTGGACTTTTTGTCCACGTAGGGATTCTTACGATATGCGAGACTCGTGCATAGATTTAAGGCTACGTAGCTCTCTCGGAGCCTATTCTCGGCCATTTTCTCGCAGTCATATCGTAAAGCAGGCTGCGAGAGATTCGGTTCTCGCAAACAGCAGGAAAACTGCCTTTTGCGAGCACCGAGAGAACTATGAGGGAGAATTTAATAGGGCCCTAAATTTGCAGCAGGAAATAGAATTCAGTCTATCCCTAATTCTTCACCTGTGTTAATGGAGACAGTGGACGGTTCTCCACTTACGTCGGGCCCGGTTACACATGAGACTGTGCCCTGAAAGTTGACTCTGGAAGTGAATCACCATGAGACTATATCTTTCCACCTAATTTCCTCAACACAATTTCCAGTGATTTTGGGGGTACCTTGGCTTGCTCTGCATAACCTACAAATTGATTGGAAGATCAGAACTTTGTTCTTTCCTTCAGAACACTGCTTAATGAATTGTCAACCCACTAAGGTAACACCTATTGCCACAACAATTAATGAAATGGTTGCTACAAACTTCCTCTACAATATCGTGATTTTGCAGATGTCTGTGATAAGAAGAATGCTGATCAGCTTCCACCCCACAGGCCTTATGATTGCCCAATAGAGCTGTTGCCTGGGGCTGCTATCCCATTTGGCCGTATATATTCCCTTTCTGAGCCTGAATTGAAAGCTCTTCGTGAATACATACAAGAAAATCTTGCCAAAGGTTTTATTCGACCATCTACTTCCCCAGCAGGAGCTCCTATATTCTTTGTAGAGAAGAAAGATGGCAGCCTACGGCCATGCGTTGATTCCAGGGACATTAATAACATCACTGTTAAAAACCGCTACCCCTTGCCTCTCATTCCTGAACTTTTGGAGAGACTTCGCTCAGCTAAATTATTTACAAAGCTTGATCTTCGGGGGGCATATAATCTGGTTCGCATAAGACCAAATGATGAATGGAAAACAGCTTTCAGAACCAGGTACGGGCATTACGAATATCTAGTAATGCCATTTGGGCTTTGTAATGCCCCTGAAACTTTCCAGCATCTTATCGATGATGTACTACGAGATCTCCTGGATCAGTTTGTTGTGGCATATTTGGATGATATCCTAATATTCTCTGATAATCTTGAAAACCACAGAAAACAGGTCCGTATAGTTCTGGAGCGCCTTCGTACCCACCACCTATACATTAAACTAGAAAAATTTGAGTTTGAACAAACAGAAATTCAATTTCTGGGGTATGTCATAACTCCTAAAGGTTTAACTATGGACGCAAGTAAAATTAAAGCTGTGCTGGACTGGCCCATCCCCAAGAATGAAAAAGATGTCCAGAGATTTGTGGGGTTTGCCAATTTTTACAGGCGTTTCATTAAGAATTTCTCTGCCGTTATTACACCGATCACTGAACTCACACATAAGGGGACTCCTTTTCTGTGGTCCGATAAGGCTGATAACGCATTTTCCCGATTAAAGACTCTGTTTACATCTGCCCCCGTCCTGGTCCATCCTCAGCCGGAATTACCATTTATTGTGGAAGTTGATGCTTCTGATTCAGCTGTTGGTGCTATACTGTCTCAAAGGACTGGACCTAAGATGCTGTTACATCCGTGTGCCTTCTATTCCCGCCAGATGGTGCCAGCAGAAAGAAACTATGACATAGGGAATAAAGAACTATTGGCTATAAAAGCTGCCTTCACCGAATGGAGACATCTGTTGGAGGGAGCTACCCATCCAATTACTGTCCTCACAGATCACAAAAATCTGGAATGTATTCGATCAGCTAAGAGACTGTCAACCAGACAAGCACGCTGGTCCCTATTCTTCTCGAGGTTGAATTTTTTGGTTACATACCGTCCTGGCTCCAAGAATGGTAAGGCGGATGCCTTGTCTAGAATAGCTGACCCCCTCCATGCTACCGTAACCAAGACCACCATCTTGCCGGAGGATATATTTATAGGAGTTACTTTTCCTTCTGATCTGATGTCTCGCATTAAAAAGGGCTACGCTGAAGACCCAGTTCTTCGTGATCCTCCTCGTGATCTCCATATGACGATGCTTAATGGGTTTTGGATTTTTCAACAACTTCTGTTTGCTCCGGAGTCAGTGCGACTGGACCTTTTACGTCTCTACCATGACTCAAAACCAGCAGGTCATCCAGGAATCCGAAAGACACAAGAGCTACTCGCCCGATCCTTTTGGTGGCCCAAGTATTATGAGGATGTTAAGAAGTATGTGTCCTCTTGTGATGTATGTGCCAGACATAAGACTCCTTGCTCATTCCCTGTTGGCTTGCTTCAGCCTCTTCCAATTCCTCATCGTCCCTGGGGATCTATATCCATGGACTTTATTGTGGAACTACCTCCCTCTAAGGAACACACTACCATTCTTGTTGTTGTGGACAGGTTAACTAAGATGGGTCATTTCATACCAGCTCGTGGTCTCCCTGGTTATTCGGGAAATATTTTGCTTGCATGGAGTGCCTGATGAAGTAGTTTTTGACAGGGGAGTGCAGTTTACATTTCGTTTTTGGAAACATTTTTGTTCTAATCTAGGTATTAATGTAAATCTGTCGTCAGCTTTTCATCCACAATGTAATGGACAGACTGAGCGAACCAACCAGACTTTGGAGCAATATTTGCGGTGCTATATTAGTTACCTGCAGGATGACTGGCTGGATTTTTTACCCACTGCGGAGTTTGCCTATAACAATGCCCAACACTGCTCCACTTCTCTGAGCCCATTTTTTGCCAATTCTGGTTACCATCCAACCTTTCTAGTGAGTCTCCCGATTACTACTCCCGTTCCTGCAGTCACTGACCGGCTAACCGCCTTACGTGATTCCCAAGCACTGTTGAAAGAGACACTTTTGGAGGCTCAGGAATGTTACAAAAGAGCTTCTGATAGGCATAGAAGGGAGGCCCCAGTCTATCATGTTGGTGACAAGGTGTGGCTGTCAACAAAGAATCTTAAGCTTAAGATTCCTTCTCATAAATTGGGTCAAAGGTTCATGGGACCTTTTGAGATCATTGCTCAGATCAATGCTGTCACTTTCCGTTTGCAACTTCCAAATTCCCTGAAAATACATCCAGTGTTTCACGTTGCACTGCTTAAACCTTTTCATGAAAATACTTTCCCTGGCCGAGCCCTACCTGCCCCACCTCCAGTCCTCGTGGATGGCGAAGATGAATACGAAGTGGAAAAAATTCTTGACTCCAGGATCTTCCGTAACAAGCTTCAATATTTGGTTCGGTGGAAAGGCTATGGTGAGGAGGATAGATTGTGGGAACCAGTGGACAATATTCACGCTCCTGATCTTCTTCGGTCTTTCCATGCACAGTACCCTGCTAAACCGGGTAATAGGGCATCCAGAGGCTGCGCCTCTAGAGGTGGGGGTAATGTGAGGAATTGACTCTGCTGGGATTCGAACCCTGCTTTGCATGTTGCTAAACCTCTTCCCTACCGGTACGCCAGCCTGCCTCTTGCAGATTTACCTGAGATCTGATACCTTGACTCTAAAAGCAATGCAATCAGTGACAACTCTCTTTAGCTGTGTCTGGTCAGCTGTCTGGTTCTTGGCCTATATAAGGCACTTCCTGTCTCTGTATCCTTGCCAGATTATTGTTGGTTCCTGATCCCTTCAATAAAGCTTGTTCCTGTTTCACCTACAAGTTGCTGAACTGGATTATTGCTGACCTTGGCTACTGGTCTCCACAACCTTGTGCTTCCTATATCATTACACCCTGTGGTGTGACTCAGGTTTCAATCAACAATATTTGGACACAGCCTGCAGCAATCAGCATCTAAGAGTTGTTGCGTCAGGGTTCCGGCCCGTTAGGCCGTTGTATAGCATGTTTGAGGTACAAAAGCTTACACAGCCTTAGAGCCACTCTAGCAGAGCTTCGGCTGTGTTTGCCCGGCTATACCCACATACAGACTAACCCCTTCCTGGGCGTGGCTCCTCAACAAAAACTTAATTGACCCCGGTGCACAAAGTTTTGAACATTTACACACAGGGAATGACATAGTTTATTATACTTTCCTATTAGCTACAAGACAACAAAACTTCATAGCTGATGATACAGAATGGGAGAGGTGTCTGGAAGAAGTAGCACTATGTCAAATGCCAAAGCAAATGAGAGAACAATTTGCATCTTTTGCAATGTACCTGATGCATTTACTTTGTGGGAAACATTTAAATTAAATATGTCCGAAGACTTCTTGAAACGTTACAATGAGCCAATAGCACTCTTAAAAACTTTAATGGAAATTCAATAAATATTGCTTGCTCATTGATTAAAATGTGCAAGTTTTAATTTGCCTGATCCAGGACTTATAGATGACATGTACTTTGATGATTATGACACTGAGCTACAAAAACAAATAACAGAAGAAAAACTGGTAACTTTAAATACTTTACAATTAAAAAGCATTTAATGCCATCACACATGCAACAGATGATGAAATGGTCAAAGAACATTATTTCTATCTAGATGGCCCTGGTGGATCCGGAAAAACTGTACAATTGTTTGATGAGTTACTTTCGAGGACAGGGTCAGATAGCAATGCCATTTGCAACAACTAGAATTGCAGCACTTTTGTTAGACAGTGGTAGAACTGTGCATAGTGGATTTAAACTGCCAGTTCCCATTTTGGAAACATCAGTGTCAGATATTCAACTGAATTCTTTACAAGCCAAAAAACAAAGTAAATTAATTATCATAGACGAGGCAACAATGATGTCATATCATGCTTTGCAATGTATTGATAGATTCTTAAAAGAAGTGATGGATAATAATTTGCCATTTGGTGGAAAGGTGATGCTGCTAGTAGGAGATTTTAGGCAAACATTACCTGTTGTGCCACATGGAAACAGAACTGATATCATTGAAACACGTATCAAGACAAGTAAACTGTGGAAAATATTTACAGATCTCAAATTAGAATTAAATATGAGATCTGAAGGCCAAAATGAATTCAATGATTGTCTCATTCAAATTGGAGAAGGAAAACATCCACAAATACATGATACCATTGAAATTCCATCAACAATGGTTTGCAAGAAATCACTCATATCAACAATCTTCACTCTGAATAATGACAATTACTCAGACATTGCAAACAAAGTGATATTAACATCAAAATATATAGATGCCTTGAATATAAATAACAACATTTTAAAATTCATCAACGCACCACAAAAGAATTATTACAGTGCAGATTCAGTTCTGGCTGATGATAAAGACAGTGAATCGAATTTTGGTATCACATTTATTAATTCTTTAACCCCATCTGGAATGCCACCACATGTTTTGCAATTGAAAAACAGGGGCAATTGTCATGCTATTGAGAAATATGTATCCAAAAAAGGACTTTGTAATGGGACCAGATTAATTGTGCACAATTTAAAAGATCATTTTATACATGCAGAAATAATGACTGGGACCCATAAAGGTGAACAAGTTTTTATGCCAAGAATTGATTTAGCTCCAAGTAAGAGTGGTTTGCCTTTTGTCTTTCAAAGGAGACAATTTCCAGTTATCATGGCACTTGCCATGACCATCAAGAAATCCCAAGGACAAACTTTTAAGTCTGTGGGTATTTTTTTTACAAGAACCTGTTTTTGCACATGGACAACTCTATGTTGCTTGTTCAAGGTGCACAAATCCAGATGAGATTAAAGTTTCAGTTGAAGACAACCCAAGTCAGGGTGATCTACTTACACAATGGCCATATTTTTACAAAAAATATTGTGTACTACGAGGTTTTGTAATCACAGATAATAGTGGTTTCATTTGAAGGAAGAAATTGAAGGTCAATTGGCCTCTTCTTAGTTGAACACCATTTCAGTTACAAAAATCTGTCAACAATTTCAGAAAAATACAGTAATAACCAACAAAAAAAGGAAGAAAGGAAAAAAAGAAGAAAAAAAAGGCCTTACATCCAATTAACAGAAATAAAAGCCTGCTGTGCTCTTTGAAAGGAAAACAGTTTTAAGGAAAAAGAAAAAAATGGAATGTCTTGAAAGTTAGTTTAGAAATGATTGGCTCCACAAAAAGAGTTAATTTGCATTTTATTAATTTTACTGTTTAACATTTAATATGTTTCTTTCAGGTTTGTAAGCTTAAAAATATGTTTGAAAAGGACTGATAAGTTGATGCATTCTTTGTAATTAAGGTTTAATATTAGTAGCAGCATCATCATTTGTTGAAAAATTAAAATGGTGCATAATATATAGATTATTGATCCAGGAATCCGATTGCCAGTTAATGGAGTCAGGAAGGAATTATTTTTGGACAACACTTTCAACAAATTTACAAAGTTGAAATTACATTCATTGAAATTTGCCTTCCTCTGGATTCAATATTCAAGGTCAATATAGTTTAAAATAAATTAAGGTTAAATGTTATTATCTTATGTTATTGTTTGCATTGTTAGCATTGTATGTTAAAAAGTTAGCAAAATTCATTTATTGAATGTTAAAAAAGATTTATGTCATTTGAAGCAAAAACATTTGTTAACAAAATTCAATGTACAAATAAATAGAAAGTATTCATCCAGGGAGTAATCCGATCGCAATTTAATGGGGTCAGACAGGAATTATTTTTTTCCCTTTTTGAGACAATTGGCTAAGTTGCAATGGGGTTTTTTATTGTTTGCCTTTCTCTGGATTCAATACCTATGCGCTTTATCAGGAGTTGAAATACAAGTTTGTATGTTAAAAAGCATTATGTCATGGTTGAAGAAACTCATTTACAAAAAGTTCAACGATTTCATGTTAGTATTGTTAAAAAAAAAAAAAAACGTTACGCACTGTTTACAATATAACTTGAAAATTAGAAACCTTCATGTAAAATGGTTCACAATACATATTCTGAGAAAGTTATATTATTATTCCATACATGATAATTACAAAGTTTGATATGGTTTAACAGTAAATTGTTAAAAAAAATAAAAATAATTAAAGAAACATTTTTGTACTTCTTTGTAGATAAGAAAAAGATTCAGAGTGTTAGAGAATCACATTGTGTCACAAACAGCATTTCCAGCTTTAAAATTCTATTGACAGTCATTTTTTAACGGGCAAGTCGCTAGTATATATATATATATATATATATATATATATATATATATATATATCTTGTAAACAGCTACCTAGTCTTATTACAAAGACATTGTTAACCTTTGCCCTGCCAGATTCATGTATGGTTTCCTTGGTAGCTATCTGGTAGACCTTGTGGAGACAAATAGGGCAAAGAGAGGGATGATCCTATCAATCTTTGTACTATATGGTAATGCCTGTTTTTGTGTAAGAGTAGCCAGCTAGGCCTCCGGGATATGTGTGATGTGACCGCAACTATTGTTCTCTCTCTCTGTACTGTGTGGCCAAATATGAGCATGTGTTTATTTACCTGTGTTGATTTCCTGTTTACCCAGGATATATATATATATATATATATATATATATATATATATATATATATATATATATATATGTGACAAAATAAATGAGTGTTTTCTTTACTCCCAACTGTGTATCGTCCAGTATGGGGAGATTGGGATTATGAGACTGAACAGTGCTTCTCTTAGATATTTTACAGTCTACCAGCGAAGATATTGAGTGTAATATTGCATCTCCGCTACATTGGTGGCTACATTGGTCACAAGCCTCGCAACGAAGCAGCAGTTCGTACACAAGCATCGGGTGTACAATTTGTCTATATAAATGGGTAGGAACTATGCAGCCCTAAAATGAACAAATTTAAAGGAACTTTTGGAAGCAAGGGGCAAGATAGCCAGCAATAAAGTGAAAACTATTCTGATTACCTAGCTGATGGAGGGAGACCGAGCCAGCAGAGCTACTGTACCATCACCAGAGATGGAGGAAAACGAAGTTGCAAGGGAACTAAGTTAGCTGGCATTTTACTGGCAACCACCAACAGAAGAAACTGTAACAAGAGTGATGACAGAGGTACAAGATTACATATTGGCCAGCAGACAACACAGCTACAACTAGCAGATCACAGATCCAGAGAGTGGTCACCAGCAGTATCGGTCACCACACAAGGAAAAGTGAAGCTCCCATACAATGCATTTAAAGCTGTAACAGACACAGAAGAGGATATTGAAGGGTACCTTCAAGATTTTGAAAGACTGTGCCACTTACATGACATTGGACGAGCAGACTGGGTACCTCTGTTGGCAGGCAATTTGTCTGAGCATGCAGCAGAGGCATACTGGGCAGTACCAGATAAGGACAGCAAAGATTACCACCTGGTGAAGCAGGCCATCTTAACGCAATATGCTATCACCCCAGAGGTATACCGACGCTGATTTCGGTAGCTCAACAAACAGGAGAAGGACTACCATGCCAAGTGGGCTTATCAACTGCAGAGAGCTGCCATGGGATGGGTTCAGGCTAACCGAGCCACAACCATAGAAGAACTGCTGCAACTGATTCTGCTAGAGCAGTTCTTCAGTGGACTGACCCCAGAGGTGCAAGTATGGGTAAGGGACGGTAACCCCCTTACCCTCTCCGACGCCGCTCGGCTGGCTGATGAACACTATGATGCATTGCGCCACCACCGACCACCACCTCGCCCATCATATAGGCCTGCAGTGCCGACCCAAGTACCCCCGGCCATAGCCCCAGCCTATCAGGGCAAGGGCAATGGGTTCAACACCTCCACTCCCAGTTACCAACCTTGTGCCAATATCTGGTGTCACCTATGCCAGCAGTTGGGACATGCACAGAGGGAATGCCCCCAGAACTGGAACCGTAACTGATGGGTTCATCTGGGCCAACCATCGCCAAACAGAGCAGAGGCCCATTGCTACCGCACTGAGACCGGAACCCACTATGCTGAACCCCACTACCAGGAGGAAAAACTAGTGGTTTTACATAAAGTCGTCCTCGTCCAGGCTGCGTCGGACAACCGACAACACCATAGGCAACCCGTATGTCTTGAGGACAAGAACGTTGAAGGGCTAAGGGACACCGGAGCCACGTTAATCCTCGTCAAACACCACTTTGTCCCAAACAAAGCACGTACCGGAGGCTCTGTGGCAGTAGGGGTAGCAGGGGAGCAGTACTCCGCTTAACCACTGCCAAGCTTTATTTGCATTGGGGTGTGTGGTCGGGGGTTGTGGAAGTACGATTGATGCATAACTTACCGGCAGATGTACTACTCGGGAAATACTTGGGCCAGCTAACTTCTGCATTTGTACTCCAAACTTCTACCCAAGACATTTACTGGGTGACCACATGGCAGCAGGCTCACACCATGGACCAACCAGCACACTCTGAGGCTCAGGTAAACAACCTGTCTCCCCCCTTTGAGAACTTGCCCTGGAATGCCCCCGTAGAGTTGAGAAAAAGGTAACCGTAGATCCCATGTTGCAAGTATACAAAAATCGTGTCACCTCCAGTCAAGCAGGATTAGAGCGGGGGGGGGGGGGGGGGGGGGAGATACTCGTGGGACAAGGGATTACTATACAGGAAATCGGAGAGGATAGGGGCTGGGGCTGTACTGATCTCCATGAAACAGTTGGTAGTACCCCAGAAATATAGGCAGGAATTACTCCGGATAGCCCATGATATTCCTGTTACCCAGACATCTGGGAGTTAGCCAAACTCAGAACTTTTTCTGGCCTTGTATTTTTAAAGATATTCATTAGTACTGTCAGACTTGTGACACCTGTCAGAGGCTGGGTAAGAGAGGGGATCGCCATAAAATAAAACTTCACCCCCTTCCCATTATCGTAGAACTGTTTAGAAGGGTAGCCATAGACTTGGTAAAGCCCCTAACTAGACCGAGCCTTTTCAGCAAAAAATACATCCTGACCCTAGTAGATTATGCCACTAGATACCCAGAGGCGGTGGCTCTGACCAATGTCCATGCTGAGGCGGTCTCAGATGCCCTGATGCAGATTTTTTCTCGCATGGAATTTCCCCAAGAGATTTTTTCGGATCAGGGCACCCAATTTACCACCGAAGTCACCCACCCACCCGCGAGACTATGCGGAATTAAGCCCAAAGTAAACTCAGCATACCACCCCCAGTCCAACGGTCTCTGCAAATGTTTTAATGGGACGCTAAAACAAATGCTCCGGGCGTTCACAGACACTAGAAAAGACTGGGAAAGATTTTGGCCCCACCCTCTATTTGCATACAGGGAGGTGCCCCAAGAATCCACCAGATTCTCCCCTTTTGAACTACTGTTTGGTAGAAGGGCGAGAGGCCCATTAGACTTAATAAGAGAGCATTGGGAGGGAAATGTTAGCCCAGATGGTACCCCTATCATCCCATATGTGTAGGAGTTTAGGGACCGCCTGGAGGAGTTGACCCAGACAGTACAACGTTAGCGCCGATGGTACAATAAGGGAGCCAGGGACTGCAGCTTTCAAGTGGGACAAAAAGTAGTGATTTTGAAAACAGTCCTCAATGACAAGCTGCAGGCTGCCTGGCAGGGCCCATACTGGGTGGTAGAACAAAAATGTGATACCACCTATGGGATTTGCCCATGCTCAGGAGTAGGGGTAAGACACATTCTCCATGTGAATATGCTAAAACCCTATCATGAGAGCACGGAGGATGTGGTGGCTATTTGCGCCTCAGCCTCCGAAGATTTTGAGAACCGCTCTCTAGCAGACCTCTTAGAAAAAGGAGACCAGACAGAGGGCCTCATAGGGGTACAGCCAGGAGAGCAGTAGAGCCCAGAGGAGCATACCCAGGTGCGGGAGTTGATCAGGACCAAGGGGTCACCTTCTCCAATCTGCCTGGGTACACACCTCTGGCCACTTACCACGTAGACACCCCCGACCAATTACCACTATGCCACACTCCCTACCGCATCCCTGAATCTGTAAAGGAAAATATGCTTAAAGAGATTCAGGAGACGCTTCAGCTATGGGTTATTGAACATTCTGATAGTACCAGGAGGCTAAATGACACAATAGTATCTGATGGCAAATTCCACTAGCCAAACAAGCCATACCCAAGTCGGTGTTTGTCACCCCGTTTGGCCTGTACCAGTTTTGAGTCATGCCCTTCGGGATGAAAAACGATCCGGCAACTTTCCAGCGGATGGTAGATCGGCTATTGAACGGGTTCCAGGAGTGCGCTTGCACCTACCTGGACGATATAGCTATTTACAGAGACTCTTGGTCAGAACAACTGGCCCACGAAGGAGCAGTGTTAGACCGTATCAGGAAAGCAGGGTTCACCCTCAAACCTAGTAAGTGTCACATAGGCATGGCTGAAGTGCAGTACCTCGGCCATTGAGTAGGTAGTGGTCACTGAAAACCAGAGAATATTACATTATATTATATTATACACACAAATATATATATACCTAATATTATACCTATGGCCCCTCATGCCCACCCCCACCACACACACCTCCCACCACCACGACACACAACTCCCCTGAGCCTCACCAGCTTCAATCTTCCTCCCCTGGCAGTGAGTCTACACTATGGTGCAGGAAGTGATGGCATTCGGGATTTCGGGATTCCCGTCCAGCATGCACAGACAGGGCAGGAAGTGTTGGAGGTGGTGAGGCTCAGGGGATGCTCAGGGAACGCTCTGGGGGGCAGGAAAGGCCCCAACATTTTCACAGCACCGGAGCACCCCCCAGTTCCGCCCCTGAAATGAACAACATGAGCAGCTGTGTAAGACATAGACATAAAAACATTTGTTGTAAAAATCTGAATTTTTTAAGCTTTTACATCACTTTTTTTTTACATCACTTCATGAGATGTGGACCATCATGGTGTGTTTGTTATTAATCACATGGTGGGACAGAGAAAAGTCAGAAGGATCCGATAGAAATTAACACCACCCAATTCTCCTTCACTGGCACATACTGCTTGGGTCAGGAAATACAAGCATTGTTCTCCAGAAATGTAGTCCTCCATCACTCTCTCTCTCACACAAACACACACAAACACAAATCACCCCCACAAACCCACCGTGTCATGGATCTCCCCAGAGTCAAGAAGAGGCATCAACATGTAAAACAAGTAAAACCAGTAATACAAATGCCACACTAAAAAATTCAAAGAAAATAATAGGCCTAGCTCTCATTGGAGCACTACCCTTCCATCCAGCTAAACCTAGATGGAGCAAAAACAAAACAAACAGTCCATTGTTTTGTTTTCAATTAATGGTATGGTTCCTTTAAAGTTCAAGTTTTTCACTCTGTGTTGCACGTCACTCATCAGCTCCACTCTAATATGGACACTTTTCTCTCTGGTGGACATTTCCTAACTCCAACATGATGTACACACTTTTGGTCTTTTCTTTGCTCCAGTAAACACCTCTATGGGTTTCTGTTTTTGCAACTTTAATAAACCTGCAAGGTCTCTATCATCCACCAGCTCCATGATGTCATGGAGGAGTGAAAGAGGACACCAGTGGCAACCTCTGAAGCTCTGGTGAACTCCATGCCCATGAGGGTTTAAGGCAGTGCTGGAATATAATGGTGGCCACACAAAATATTGACACTTTGGGCCCAATTTGGACATTTCCACTTAGGGGTGTACTCACTTTTGTTGCCAACAGTTTAGACATTAATGGCTGTGTGTTGAGTTATTTGGAGGGGACAACAAATTTACACTGTTATACAGGCTGTACACTTACTACTTTACATTGTAGCAGAGTGTCATTTCTTTAGTGTTGTCACATGAAAATATATAATAAAATATTTACAAAATGTGAGGGGTGTACTCCCTTTTGTGAGATACTGTATATATTCCTTTTTATCAGTTTACCTCATTCTCCCTGTATGTCACCTACCTCTCGCAGAAGCCAAATTTCATCTGACTACTTTAAAACTTCTAAAATTCTCGGATATGACTATTTAAAGGGGTCATAATTTAGCTTTTCACTTTTCTGTATTTAATGAAGAAATAACAGTTTGATTGGCTTCCTATATTGTCTCTTATATCAATACTTTTTGTAAAGACAATCTGTCTTTAATATGCAGGTAATTATTTAATCCTTATATATGTTATTTGATTTACAGCTTATAAAGCTTTTATTTAGCCCTCTATATGTTCCTTCTATATAGGAGCAAGAGGATTCAGAAATTTCTGCTACTGCTCTTAAAGAGTCTCGAACCATGATTCTGTGATGAATGGACTTTTTTTTTAAATTGACACGTGGGTTCTTATACTATAACTAATACTATAATCATGACTTGTCTGTAACTAAACAAAAGAAGAGCTGTAAGGGTCTGTAAATATATTATATTTCTGTTTGCCCAGTCATGAAGAATGTCAGGAAAAGAAAGGAGGTCTGCCAGGGGTGCAAAAATTCCCCATTGGAAGGAAATTGTCTTTTGAACGCTTATGGCTGCTGAGACCAGAACTGCCCCATAATTCTTTCAAAATCTTTGCTCTCATTATGCTCTCATTATCAAAGGAGCGGGAAAAGTGAATCTTCGTTTCTGCAATCCCGCCGCCAACAGCCAAATGGTGCTGCCGATTTTTAGAAGAGGCTTTGAGCTATGAGAGGAGCGCCCGAGGCCCTGGGGGGCCAAGTGCCCGTGCAGAAAATAGCGATGGCCTTGCTGACGACTCAGCTCTGTTGAGTTGTGCCCTGTCTGAGGGGAGAATAGTTCTTTGACTTACATCAAACATTACGGCGCCCGAAAATTTACAGCGCCCTCTGCCGGATGGCTCCTATAACTGCAGCTGTCAGTGCTGCCGTAGAAATGTGAAGGTGAAGAGGGATAGATTCCAATATTGTGAATATTGAGAAAGCTCTGACTATTGATATATAAAAAGATCCACTATTATTGAAGCCTTAGATTAGGTAAATCTAGCCATAGATTTTAAATCAGCATCATACCTTTTCATAATTGTACAGTTCTAGAAGATCAAATGGGTAAAGGAATATATTGAAACAAAGAGTAGGGACCGATTATAGATCTCAAGTATCTAAACAACTTTCTCAATATCAGGACTTTCAAAATTGACTCCCTTCACTCCACCATTTCCTATGTTCTGTCTCAAGATTGAGCCATCTCCATAGATAAATGAAACTATGCATACCAATTAAATCCAGACCATCAGAGGTGCATGAGGTCCTCTGTGGACAATCAGCACCATCACTTCAATTGCTTGCCCTTTGGGCTAGCTACTTAAACAAACAGGGTGGCACAATGAGAAAGCTGTTACTATGATGTCCTTGGCAGAAGATAATCTCTGAGGGATCTCTGCCATCTCCTTCAACCAAAAAAAAATAGAAGGATAGATTTCTTGAGCCGTACTACTCTGGCATGGTTTCCCCTTATGAAGATTATGTCTGTAGATCAACCATTCTGGCTTCTTATGGGGAAAGAACACCTTCTCCAAGGACCAAATGTTCATCATAAGGTAGAATCCCTTATTTTGACAGCCTGGAAGCTGAGCTGCAAAAATTGGGAATTTTTGTATAGTCCAACAAAATAATTGATGCTATTCTTACATCTAAATCAAAGTTCTACATCATCTATATATTAAAATATTTGGGAGATTTATGATTGGGCCTCTGCTAATTCCTCTATAAAATAACAATTCCTTATTTTCAAACTACTCTGTACCCTCACTGGTATATCCTGTACGCTCACTGCAATCCATCGGGCCTCCAATAATCTTGCAGTAACATTTCTGAAGGCTCTATTGAAAATCAGATCTTTTTTCATTGTTCTCTACCTACAGTTTTAAAGGGGTCATTGAACACGCATTTTTAATCATTACAAGAATCTTCACATTGGTGTTTTAAATTATGAACTGTATTTTTGGTTGCTAAAAACACACTGCTGGAAGAGTTTATGAACGTCAAGCTCTATGCTGTGATGAACCTTATACAGTCATGAAAAAGTCATGATAGCTGGGAGCTGATGGGTGTCAGGACAGCAGTCAGGACAGCTGGGAGTTGTAGGAGGCAGGACAGCTAGGAGCTGCAGGAGTCAGGTCAGCTAGTAGCTGCAGCAGTCATGTCAGCTAGGAGCTGCAGCAGTTAGGTCAGCTAGGAGCTGCAGCAATATGGTCAGCTAGGAGCTACTGCAATCAGGACAGCTTGAAGCTGCAGCAATTATGATAGCTTGATGCTACAGCAGTTAGTATAGTTTGACTTGGAGCCATATGAGTCTATGACCATAGAAAGGCAAATAACAGGCATGGAAGATCTGAAGTAGCTGCATACAGTTTATACAGCAGGGAGGATAATTATACCAAAACTGCTACCCACTGCAGAGTGTTGTTTGTTTAAATTGTGTACTAGCCTACATGGGCATGCATAGTGCTACCGGTACCACCTGAAGGCAAGGTGAGTGGAAGCATGAGTGCTGGAGGCATCCCGAACAGTACCCCTCCCCTAGAGGTAGCCTCGGGGTGACTCTGTGATGGTTTAGTAGGTTATTTCTTGTGAAAGTCTCTTTGTAATGCTGGCAAATGTACATCTTTAGCAAACAACCATGAACTTTTACCTGGACCATAATGTCTCCAATGGACCGCTCCCGCAATTCTTGGAATCTAGAATCTTCTGTGCCTCATAATCTTCTTGTCCTTGGTCCACCACTGGAGAATGGGTGACCAGAACCACTGTGTACTGATTCCTGATAAGGGTTAGGGTAGGTTAGAATGGATGTAGTATGTGGGATGGTTAATGCAATTTGATATTCTCTGTCCTCCTATTGTGTTTTTGGACACAAAAGATCCCCTCTTATCAGCATGTTTCTTATAAAGTGCAATAGACTTTTCGAGATTTCTTTGTACCTTTTGCAGTACCCAGACTTTGAGTTTGTGACGTAGCTGGAAGAAGAGAGAACCGGTTAGATACATATCCAAGTGCTGCTTGGAATGGAGATATCTTGACGGATCTTTGGTATAGGGAATTATGGACAGATTCTGTCAAAAGGAGTACCCAAAGTGGTATCCAGTTGTCTTGTTGCTCATACATGTATAACTGTAAGTATTGTTTAATGGTTTTGTTGGCTCTTTCAGTTGCTTTGTAGGTCTCAGGTTGATAGGCTGAGGATAATTTGATGCTTTGCCAGATTGTTACAAAAAGCCTTATGGAATATAAAAAATTGCAAACATCTATCTGACACTATTTCCTTGGGTATTCCATGTACACAAAAGCTATGATGTAGGAAAAGATTGTTTAGTGTCTGAGGGAAGCTTCTTGAGAGGTATGAAGTCGACTTACTTAGACAAGTGATATACTACAGTGAAAGTATCTACATGTATTTTATAGTAGCTAATAAATAGTTTTCTTTAGCAATTTAGTTAAACATCCATATAGAAAAAAATATCTACATTAGGCATTACAAATTATAATGAACTTTAAAATATACATGTATGAAATCACAGGCATTACAAATTTGCAAGAAAAACAATTAGTAATTTGGAGAAAATGCACATGAGAGGTAGATGAAGAGGACCACAAGTTAATTTGTAAGGGTAGTAGTTCCATGCACATGTGTGAAGGATGACACAAATGCTTGCTCTCTGTGTCAAGAAAGTTAGAAAAAGTGGCTTTGTCCACCATCAGCAAATTAATAGTGCAAACCTGTTCTAAAGAATAGCGGATCATATGCCAATCAGACCCTTTGGATTTAAGAGTAGATCCAACCAGCACAGTATCAACATTGTTTGAAATCTCTGAAGACTCTCTCCAGAAGAACATTGTAGATCTGCCACATGATTATCCTTCAATACCTTTAAAAGACTTTATAATCTTGATGTCCTATGAAGAGGAAACTAAATTTGATTCAAATATATTGTTAAATACTCTGACTTTTTTTTCTTCCATTCTTCTAAGCTTAGGTATTAACCCATTAGTAATTGCTGCAATAAACATACAGATAAAGTAAAAATGTAATAAATATTGAAGTAATATTCATTACCTAGATTACTTCATGGCAACAGTACATCCTCCACCAAAAAAAGTTTTAAGCGAACAAGACTGCCTATCATTGTTGGGCAGAGATTTTTTGTTGGTTTCTGTCCCTGTCCTCTCACAGGAGAAGGAGCAATAACCCATTAGTAACTGCTGCCTTGTAATAATCCAGAAGATGAACACTACTTTGATATTCATTACATATTCACTTATTTGAAGAGCAATACATACAAATAGGTAAAATGTTTTCAGAATGTAATAAAATATAGCCTATAATATATCACATTTTAAATGCAATTATGTTGCAATGCAGTCTGCCATTTTTGTTTCTGCTGATGAACTGCTTAAGACGTGAGGAGATTTTGAATGCAGTGGGAAGTCAGACATCCAAATCTGCCAGTGCATTCAACAGGACTAATGGAAAGCATATTAACCCTTCTGACAAATACAAACCTGAGAACAGGCAACCACTAAACAGCAGACCTAGTTAACAAAAGAAAATGTATCCACACAGTAAAGAATATCTACAGTTTTGTTTTTTAAACTCTGAAAAAAAAATGTTTATTAGCAAGTTTAGTTAAACATCCATATAGAAAAAAATATCTACATAAAACATTTAAAATTCTATGGAATTTAAAAAAATACATTTATGATATCACAGCAATAAAAAATTCCAAGAAAAACATTTAGTAATTTGGAGAAAATACACATTTGTCCACAACTTTTGGACCTGCCACTGTCTTGGCTGACAGGTACACGTCTTACAACTAGATAACTGATAAAAGAAAAGGCCCCAAGTTTGCCTTACATGCACATTACCAAATGTATCAAGCCTGTAAAGGAAAATGAAGTTTATTCAGCACTGACAAAACTGTGGGAAATAATACAGAATCAGAGCACCGGCAACAACAAGGTATGGGATTGAGCTTGGAACAACATGTTAAACATCAGAATAAGCTGATAAAAAGTCCAAGGAGAGAAAACAAAGGACCAAATACAGAAAAATGGTAAAACAATCTAAGCGAGAGGTAAATAGAGTTCAGACAGATATGCTAAGGTAGTGTAGAGTACAGCAGAATTAAAGCACAGTAAATAACACTTAGCTTAAATACAGATTTTTCATGTACTGAACTTACTGAACTCATCTAGACTGCAGTTTACTGTGCCATGTTTGAGTAGATAGGTTGCATTCCGTGTTGTAAGGGCCTCTGCATTTAGAATTCTGAGCTGTACTTTGGCTAAAATGAACAAGACCAAGAATACTAATGTTTCAGTGGGACTAGCACACACACATTAAATAGTTAATGGCAGCTTGTATGTACATATTTAAACAAATATTTTATTTAATACAAACACATTTAGATGAAATATTCCTTACTTTGTGACATTTTCAACGAGATAAAAAGAGAGTGACTCACACACAAGGACAGGTACTCACTAAATAGTGTATGTAGAAGAAAAACATATCCACAAACCGCCATTCTACTCCAAAACCCAGTCATGATACCAAAACACAGAGGCCTCTGATTTTCTTCACTTTATTTTGACACACATGGATCAGCAACAGAATAACATTCACAATGTCTGCTGCTGACAAAACATACAGAAAATGGTATATTCCATTACTACCCTCTAGAAAATGATAAAGTCCTCCAACACCCATTTATAAGCCAATAAACTATTATTCATATTAATGAGCCACTTAATAATCAGACACGTACTGAACACGCATTAGTATGCATCAAAAGCATGTACTCATTGCGCAGATCACCTTACTATTATAGTTCCTGCCAGTAAACAATTTGTTCTAGCCTTTAGTTTTAGCCTTTCCTTGACTATTGTTGTGGCTTAGAGGTGTTATTGTCTCCTACTAAAAAATTATGATTTATAGAAAGGCATAATTAACTGTTTCAGAGCTTACATTCAGCCAAATACTAAGGGTACTACAAAAGAGATGAATGCTATATATATATATATATATATATATATATATATATATATATATATATATATATTTATATATATATATATACTAAATTATGTATGGATATTTGTATTTCTCTACAACATGTACCCTGTGGGATGGTGCTTACTTATGGTGCAGCATCTCAAATGGTTGCTCACTTGAGGATAAACAATCTGTTAAGTCAAGTCTATCAGATTGTACCTGCTTCTAAAGGCAAGTCAGAACTGAAATAATAGTCAAGTGCTCCTGCATAGGAGAAGCAGCACATCCCAGATGTATGTTTCAGCCTCCCAGTTTTTAATTGAAGGGTGCTACTAATATCCCTAGGCACAGTGAATAAGGGATCATTGTCTGGATTAATCTTTACCCTTCGTGAAACACTATAGAACTTACATACAAATAAACAAGTGAGACCCCCCACGCACACACACACACACACAAACACACTAAGAATTGTGCGCTCTGAGATGGTGCCTTATCAGGGTGCATTCTCTCAAGTTTTTACTCACTTTTGCCAATAAATACAATAAACTGCCTGTAGCAGGTCACACATTTTTCATCTAACAGCTGTTCAAGTGAATTTGATGGATTTGAACATTTCTGGCAAGTTTGCCAAATAATTCTGCTCTGTTATTTTAAAATAGCCATTCATGTACTTGTTAATGACAATGCCTCAATATATTTTTCCAAAACAAACCAGAATAACCTTGAATACCATACATTCTATAAAAGTACTTTGATTTCCAGAATACTTTTTAAACAAACTTGATTTCATGGTTCCCTAAACTGTATTTGACCTACTTTTCAGTAACTTGACTTTTTATATACCACTCCAATTGTATCTTGAAGGTAATCGTTTTGATGCTAGTTGAAAGCATATAGTCTTTCAAGTGACTTACGTGACAAATACGGTAATTAAAAAAAATACTTTTATGTGCTTAAAAGTGATTGAAATGTGTTTAAATGAAATGTATGAAGAAATCTCAGGGTAATTTTACTTGGCTGCATGATTATTGTAGCATGGTGCTGAACCATATTGTTTGATCATTTAAATGGATTCTCAAGTGTTACATATTCTACCTGACCAAATTTAAAGATTACAGACTTGCTTTTTTTTTTTTTTTTTAAACATTGTTTGGGAATTTAAAAATCTTACATTAAATTGACAAAGAAGGAATAATTTGCTGCTCCGCAATCCAAATTTGCAAATTAATACACAAAACAGGAGCACACACGGTTTGTCTCATATCTGTTTGATGTCACCAGAGGCTGCGTGGTCACCTGTAGCATTGCAATACCAAGTGAAGTACAAGAGTGTGTCCACATGGGCCTATGTTGCATATTAATATGCAACTACAGCATTAGCAAGATGGAGGCACCGGAAGGAAGGTATTTTAATCACAAAATGGCTAAACACGTAATGGAAAATGGAAAAGATTTTGAGTAAGTAATGTCATCCCCGTATTCAAACAATAAAATATAGTATACAGTGGGATATTGATTAAACTAAAAAATGTTTCTTTAATAAGCAGCAGATATTTTGTTTTTGTTTGGAGTCAGGTAGATTGTTGTTAACAACATAATGACATGTATTCCTGAAATTGACACTGAAATTGAGGCTTCTATAAGGGTGACAGTTTTTCTTAGATAACTCAGTAGCAGCTTTAGAGTTGTTTACCTGGGAATCTAACACCTTGTTTTAGTGAAAGGTTGTGTATCATTTCATTAAACACAGAGGAAATATATTATCCTGAGGGAAATATTTATTGTCTTGATTGCCAGTGGGCCAGGATTCAGAGCTGTCTTGAGGACTGAGAAGGAAAATAAGAAACCGACTAGAAGGGAATGAGCACAAACAGAACAAGGCTTAAATAGGAAGGAGCGAGAGGTATGCAAAGGGAGTGAAGTGAAAAGAGCAAGAAAGAGGCAGATATATATTTTTAAAAATGGGATAGTTATCTCTAATGAGTAGAGGATGGCTGGCCATTAGAGCTGGTGAGTAATTGTGCAACTATGAGGGACCAGTCCTAGTCTACTACTATGCCATTTGAACATTAACTGGTAGGATAATGTTACTGTTTTATCAAAATAAATATTTGTTTGAAAAGTTTGAGTCTAAAGCATAATTAGGGAGACAAAATTCCAAGCTAGTTTTTAATAAGAGGCATCCATAATATTTTGGTGTACTTTGTGTGTTCATTTTCATAGCCTGTAAGCCCTTCTTAAAGTTCATTTGAGATATTTTAATTCAACTGGCGAAATGTGAATGGTGAAGAAGCAATGGTGGTCTAACATGATTACTTTCGAACACCACCTAGTCTTAAAGCACAGAGCTGCAGCACCCATATTTGAATGAAGGAATTTGTTAAAATGTTTTCCCAATGAACATTCATGTGAAGATCCAAAGATGTTCCTGCCACCACAGATTATTCATTCTCCTCAGTTTTTTTTAACACCCATCTAAGCTATCCTACAAGATCACAATCACTGGTTCTAGTTCCTTTAAAAGAGATATTAAATATGGACTTGTCCCTAACCTCCGACTCAAGGTAGTCAGACTGTCACAAAGGAGTCATAGGAGCATTTCCCTAAGTAGATAACCCACTAGAGCTCAATTCCCAGATTTCTTCAATGATGTGATTTGTGTTATGTGTATTATATGTTTAGTGTGTGTTTAGTACATAGGCAACATAATAAAAATTTAGGGATAATACCACTTTACAACGGACCAGTAGCAAATCCAGTAGCCAATTGCATGTAAACCCTGGCCATCTAGAAGTATAAAAAGTATAATCTAGCCCTCTGGCCCAAGTCCCAAGGGCAGTTCATGGCCATCATTGGCAACCCCATCCATCAGGGACACGTAGCCAGGGTGCTCTAAGGGTCTACTAGCCACTATATCATCACCTCCACCATATCTTTCTACCTCCAGGGAGCAAGAGCCAGAGCATATGTCTTACATAACCCTCTATAGCAACTAATTGGTGGGTAGATAATGAGACACCTGGTTGTGGAAGCAGAAATCCTGGTGCTTTGGCCCCTGGTGGAAACCGCATAGCGTCTTCCCCACTCTTATACTTGGGATTGTTTCAGAGCTGGCCAAACAGACCAATTCCGGCAGCGATGACCAGAGCTAACTCTTGGTAATTTAAAAGCCCAAAATGATGCCCATGTTTGCCTATGTAAATGTACTTTAGATTGTATGTCTGCAAGCTTTAGTCTTGCAAGGTTCTTTAAGAGAGCACTATACATGCTAGATGTTAAGCTCAAAGACAGGGCCCTACACTTGTCTGCAGAATGTTAATATTGATTATGCCTTGTATCTAATCCCTGTACAACAGTGCAGAATATGGTGGCTTGTTACAAATAAAGATTTGATCCGCGGTTAGGATTGGGTATGTCTGCTACTTTTCAAGCCCACCTAAGAAGCAGATCTTTATAACTATTGAAAAATGTAAGAATCATTTCAAAATGTTTGCGTAATGTGTAGATAGCATGCAGTTATTTGGGACAAATAACTCCTCTACTATTTCTCCCCATGGCTGTTATCTTCCTTTTACAGATGAGGGACTATGCAATAATATCATAATTTACAATAATATCCTAATGAGTAATATCCTAAATGTGCAAAACGTCTAATATTTCTAGGTAGAAAAACACCTATATAATTTAGTTTTTGCCCACATTGTTAACGATTTTGTTATTCAGTTCTGCATTCTTAAAAACAATTTCTGTGGATGCTTAAGCAGTCAAAATTAATTTGGGTCTTGATGAATATTATGGAAAAATAATTTTGCAAGGGATTGTGATCTGGAGGAACAGACTGAACAACCAGCATCAGTTGCCAGTGAGTAGACTATAAATAAGTTCAATCCCACAGCCTGGTATGCTCCATGACGTACTCACTGATGGCTTTCTATTGTTTGTAAAAATATACAACATTATTTAATAGGCTATTTCAGCGGGTGGTGACCTCCATTGTCAGGTGACGGAATGGGGCTTTATTTAAGATCTATATTAATTCAAAGCATTGCAAGCTATATATAGGATACTAAAATCTAATCTAACTTTGTGAGCCAGGATCAAATGTTTTGTATGGAAAGGGACTTGGGAGGTATTATATTGGATGATACAGAGGTAAGTAAAGAATGCAATAAAGCTGTTAGAAAATAGGATGCTTGACTTTATTAGTAAAGGAATTAACTCTTATTACAGCCCTATTAAATTCCCTGAACATGTAAAACCATAGCCCGTAATGTAGCCCGCAAGATTTGGCACTATTAAATTGGCCCTGTAAAGCAAGCTGCTCACGACATGCGGTTTAAGGGCGAAAATAAGGCTACAGGATGTGGAAATTTGAACTGTGCGCCCACAAATCCTTTGTTCTCTCAAGATCCTAAATGCTATGTTCCAATTTTGCAATTAAATTGCAACAAATCCACTGGCGTTCAAACTCGTAACCCGCAAGCCAAAAAGCCAACTGGTACTAGAGAGGACCCGCAAGAGGGTTAAAGTCCTATCCGTAGCACTGTAAATGCCAATACACATAATACTGTACTTATAATTAAAGGGAACGTGATGTTAGGTATTAAAACGAATAGGGGGACTATCTCTACAGAAGCGCAAGTACTCTGGTTATATTGATTTTTGTATTAAGGGGAGTATTATTATACTACAGATAGTGGTGTATTATGGTATATATATTTTTTGACTCCTTTTGACTACTCTGAATTGCAAGTCTGCTTTAATGACATATAGTAGTCTAAGGCAATAAGGAGTTTAGTATTTAACAACCTTTACATAAGTTATTTCAGGAACTCCCCATATACTCACCATATATAATTATATAACAGCTAATTATTAAACCTTTTTAATAACAAAAGAGTACTAAGGATGTGCTTTTTTCTAGATTGGTTTTAAAATTCAAACTTTTTTTGAGCTAATACATAAACACATTTTTATATCTTCCCAATGATTAGCAAAGTAATTTTGCCATATGAGGGAAGATATTATGTTATATTAATATGAGACATTATATGCTAATAGCTCTTTAAGAGTATTTACCCATCCATAGGCTATTTTTGTTCCCTTATTTTCCACAATTACCTGAATATTATAATAAGGTGTTAAGCACCAGGGAACTAGTAATAATTAACTGTTTCAGAGCTTACATTCAGCCAAATACTAAGGGTACTACAAAAGAGATGAATGCTATATATATATATATATATATATATATATATATATATATATATATATATATTTATATATATATATATACTAAATTATGTATGGATATTTGTATTTCTCTACAACATGTACCCTGTGGGATGGTGCTTACTTATGGTGCAGCATCTCAAATGGTTGCTCACTTGAGGATAAACAATCTGTTAAGTCAAGTCTATCAGATTGTACCTGCTTCTAAAGGCAAGTCAGAACTGAAATAATAGTCAAGTGCTCCTGCATAGGAGAAGCAGCACATCCCAGATGTATGTTTCAGCCTCCCAGTTTTTAATTGAAGGGTGCTACTAATATCCCTAGGCACAGTGAATAAGGGATCATTGTCTGGATTAATCTTTACCCTTCGTGAAACACTATAGAACTTACATACAAATAAACAAGTGAGACCCCCCACGCACACACACACACACACAAACACACTAAGAATTGTGCGCTCTGAGATGGTGCCTTATCAGGGTGCATTCTCTCAAGTTTTTACTCACTTTTGCCAATAAATACAATAAACTGCCTGTAGCAGGTCACACATTTTTCATCTAACAGCTGTTCAAGTGAATTTGATGGATTTGAACATTTCTGGCAAGTTTGCCAAATAATTCTGCTCTGTTATTTTAAAATAGCCATTCATGTACTTGTTAATGACAATGCCTCAATATATTTTTCCAAAACAAACCAGAATAACCTTGAATACCATACATTCTATAAAAGTACTTTGATTTCCAGAATACTTTTTAAACAAACTTGATTTCATGGTTCCCTAAACTGTATTTGACCTACTTTTCAGTAACTTGACTTTTTATATACCACTCCAATTGTAATAGGCTATTTCAGCGGGTGGTGACCTCCATTGTCAGGTGACGGAATGGGGCTTTATTTAAGATCTATATTAATTCAAAGCATTGCAAGCTATATATAGGATACTAAAATCTAATCTAACTTTGTGAGCCAGGATCAAATGTTTTGTATGGAAAGGGACTTGGGAGGTATTATATTGGATGATACAGAGGTAAGTAAAGAATGCAATAAAGCTGTTAGAAAATAGGATGCTTGACTTTATTAGTAAAGGAATTAACTCTTATTACAGCCCTATTAAATTCCCTGAACATGTAAAACCATAGCCCGTAATGTAGCCCGCAAGATTTGGCACTATTAAATTGGCCCTGTAAAGCAAGCTGCTCACGACATGCGGTTTAAGGGCGAAAATAAGGCTACAGGATGTGGAAATTTGAACTGTGCGCCCACAAATCCTTTGTTCTCTCAAGATCCTAAATGCTATGTTCCAATTTTGCAATTAAATTGCAACAAATCCACTGGCGTTCAAACTCGTAACCCGCAAGCCAAAAAGCCAACTGGTACTAGAGAGGACCCGCAAGAGGGTTAAAGTCCTATCCGTAGCACTGTAAATGCCAATACACATAATACTGTACTTATAATTAAAGGGAACGTGATGTTAGGTATTAAAACGAATAGGGGGACTATCTCTACAGAAGCGCAAGTACTCTGGTTATATTGATTTTTGTATTAAGGGGAGTATTATTATACTACAGATAGTGGTGTATTATGGTATATATATTTTTTGACTCCTTTTGACTACTCTGAATTGCAAGTCTGCTTTAATGACATATAGTAGTCTAAGGCAATAAGGAGTTTAGTATTTAACAACCTTTACATAAGTTATTTCAGGAACTCCCCATATACTCACCATATATAATTATATAACAGCTAATTATTAAACCTTTTTAATAACAAAAGAGTACTAAGGATGTGCTTTTTTCTAGATTGGTTTTAAAATTCAAACTTTTTTTGAGCTAATACATAAACACATTTTTATATCTTCCCAATGATTAGCAAAGTAATTTTGCCATATGAGGGAAGATATTATGTTATATTAATATGAGACATTATATGCTAATAGCTCTTTAAGAGTATTTACCCATCCATAGGCTATTTTTGTTCCCTTATTTTCCACAATTACCTGAATATTATAATAAGGTGTTAAGCACCAGGGAACTAGTATACAGTGGTATATAGAGATAAATTAAAATGCATAGCACAACATTCTCCAGCTTGCAAATCTGCAATATTAAATACTTTATTTCTGTTTTAATTTCCGTGTTATATCTATCCCGGCAATCAATGTGTTAATACATATAACAGAACTCGTATGTGATAGAACATCATATTTACTGATTTATGAATGTTGCATTATTTCTAAAATGCAGGTCCGTTCAAAACTCGTAATTGAAACCTGTAAGACTTTGAAATCTAACCTCTATTTTTAAGTTAAGTAATTATGACGATCTCATCTGCCATTGGCTCCTTCTAAACCTGTAACTACGGGTTTGACTAATTGATCATGTTCACGGACGCACATCCAACATGCACAGAATGGTTTACAGGTTTGCGTTTCCAGCCCATTACTCGCACCATTTTCTGTGTGTTTTTGGGGTCTGGGAACCTACCCACAGTGTGCCACAACATGACTGCCCCCCGGGACCTCTTGCAACACCCCCCAGGACCCACTCATCAGAATCCCAATAATTAAGCAAATCGCAAATTTGCGATCACACACCCACGATTGGGCAGTCACACCACTGAGCTTAGCTCAGACAGGTCTCTATTAGTAGAAAGTAAGGTAAGGAGCTTGCTGAAAAGTCCAGAATATGGTAGAGACACGTTCTTTTATTGAAAATAAGAAAAGGCATATTTTAGGCCTGATAACTTTTTTTTTTCTGAGCATATACCATATAATTACTAATACCACACATATACAGATAGGTGGGTGACTGGTAAGCGTAGAATAGTCTGAAGATTAAAGATAAATATTAAGGGCCTCATTTAACTGTGATTTGGCTAATTGAATAGGGCTCTATATAAGCACAGAGCATTTTTTTTACAGAGGTTTTTAGTTAGTGAAGACCTTGCTTTTCACTCACTAAAAACTTCTGTAAAAAAAACTATGCTCTGTGCTTATATAGAGCCCTATTCAATTGGCCAAATCGCAATTGAACGAGGCCCTAAGTGACTAGGTCACAATTAGTAATTATAGAAATTGGGCATATTAAGGAAAACTAAAAGTCGTAAACAATTGGAGTTTGAAATAATGCCAATATATATATATATATATATATATATATATATATACTGTTTATATATATATATATATATATATATATATATATATATATATATATATATATATATACTAGCTACTTGCCTGTCAAAAATGACGGGAAGAAAATTGTAAGGCTGGGAATGCTGTTTGCCACACAATGTGAGTCTGTGACACTCTTAACCTTTTTGTTATCTACAAAGAAGTACAACAATTTTAATAAATGTGTTTATTGTTTTAACATGCAACTTGTATTCCAACAACTGGTAAGCCATAAGTTTTTAACAATATAAACCTTTTTAATTGTCATGTATGTAGGAAAAATATAAGAATGGATGTATTAAACTGTATTGTAAACCATGACATAATGCTTTGTAACATGCAACTTATAATTCAAATACTGGCAAACCATTTTTTTTCAACAATACTAACATTTTCAATTCTGAGCTATACAGGAGTAATATAACAATAGTTCAACTTTGTGTGAATGAGTATTGTAAACTGTAACGGAACCCATCACTGTTTTACCCTGTTTTTGGTTGTTTATTTCTTATGGTTAAAATATGATCCTACTGTTATACTGTATGTATGTTGGTTTATGCTCTGTAGAATATTAGCCCAGACTATTGCAGAACTTGGCATAATAGATAATCCTATTACAAGGGCTCCTCATAAGCAAGAGAGGTCCATTATGTGAAGTGTTCCCATTGTGAAAGATGGAACAAAGGGAAGGATGATCTAATCAATGTCTGATTGTGTCAAAGTAGCCATGTAGCCTCCGGGGGGTGTGACCACACCTATTGTCTCTCTATGTGTATTGTGTGACCAAATATGGGGGATGTGTATTGCCTGTGGAAAGAGATGTGTATATATATTTCTGCACAACAAAATAAAGACAGTATTATTTGACTCCCAATTGAGTGTCGTCCAATATGGGAGGTTAGGGATGGTGAGACTGTAGTGCTTCTTGGATATTTTACCGTATACCAGCGGAGATATTGGATTTGTGTTCCAACTCTGTTACATTTGGTGGCAAGTGGCGGAATTGTTCCCACGGTCAGAAGGACAGCTACAGGAGACACCATTCCGTGGAGTTACAAATTGAGGGCAACGCTAGTATCCGTATAGCGACCCTGGCTACAGCAGGATGGAACCGGCTAGTTTTCAGACAGCGTTCCATGATGAGGAGGAGGAGGCGGCCGCGGACTACAGGGATGCAGACAGAAAGGAACTCATGGAGGGAGACCGGGCAGCGGCTACAGCACCTCTTACGGACAGCACACAGAATGAGTTTGGAAGAGATTTCCAACGCAGACTGGCCTTTTTCCCAGGTACGCTTCCCACAATAACCTTGGAATGGTTAATGACAGATGTTCACGAATACATAATGGAAAAGCAGCGGGCACGGGGGCGGTCCATCTTGGGAGCTGCTAACCCACCTCCCACCATTAACCCCCCCCAGCACTGCGTCCGGGTGGTGGGAACTACCAAACCCCTCCACGGTACATCAGGTGCCACACGTGTAACCAGCAGGGCCACATGCAGAGAGACTGTCCCAGAAACAGAAACCGCTCCACGTGGAATACTCCAACTAATTCCCCTCCCCAGCGACAGTGTGTATCCCAGGGAGCAGAAGGTGCCGTCCTTCCTCCCCAGCGACAGTGTGTATCCCAGGGAGCAGAAGGTGCCGTCCTTCCTCCCCAGCGGCAGTGTGTACCCCAGGGAGCAGAAGGTGCCGTCCTTCCTCCCCAGCAGCAGTGTGTACCCCAGGGAGCAGAAGGTGCCGTCCTTCCTCCCCAGCAACAGTGTGTACCCCAGGGAGCAGAAGGTGCCGTCCTTCCTCCCCAGCGGCAGTGTGTACCCCAGGGGGCCGAAGGTGTCGTCCTTCCCCCCCAGAGACAGTGTGTATCCCAGGGAGCAGAAGGTGCCGTCCTTCCTCCCCAGCGGCAGTGTGTACCCCAGGGAGCAGAAGGTGCTGTCCTTCCTCCCCAGCGACAGTGTGTACCCCAGGGAGCAGAAGGTGCCATCCTTCCTCCCCAGCGGCAGTGTGTACCCCAGGGGGCCGAAGGTGTCGTCCTTCCCCCCCAGCGGCAGTGTGTATCCCAGGGAGCAGAAGGTGCCGTCCTTCCCCCCCAGTGGCAGTGTGTACCTCAGGGAGCAGAAGGGGCCATCCTTCCTCCCCAGCGGCAGTGTGTACCCCAGGGGGCCGAAGGTGTCGTCCTTCCCCCCCAGCGGCAGTGTGTATCCCAGGGAGCAGAAGGTGCCATCCTTCCTCCCCAGCGGCAGTGTGTTCCCCAGGGAGCAGGAGGTGTCGTCCATCCTCCCCAGCGGCAGTGTGTACCCCAGGGGGCCGAAGGTGTCATCCCCCCCCCCCCCAGCGGCAGTGTGTATCCCAGGGAGCAGAAGGTGTTGTCCTTCCCCCCCAGCGGCAGTGTGTATCCTAGGGAGCAGAAGGTGCCGTCCCTCCCCCCCAGCTGCAGTGTGTACCCCAGGGAGCAGAAGGTGCCGTCCTTCCTCCCCAGCGGCAGTGTGTACCCCAGGGAGCAGAAGGTGCCGTCCTTCCTCCCCAGCGGCAGTGTGTACTCCAGGGGGCTGAAGGTGTCGCCCTTTCCCCCCATCGACAGCTTACCCTAACAAGGGGAGACACCAATTTCCCAGACGGAGCAGATGGGACCATGGTCTCTGTGCCTGACCTACCGGGATGCTGGACAGCCTGTCCAGATCCCCAACTACCCTCACTGGAACAACTGGAGGAGGGGGTAAGTACAAATTCCCCTCCCCAGCTAACTCCTAATGTGGCCCCAGGGTTAACAGAGGAAATGTTAACCCCCACTGACCCTCACCTTTCCCTGGCTACTGAGCCGGAATATGTCCCAAGTACCCCAGCAGAAGAGCTGACAGCGGGGCAGAGTGCAGTCGGCCTCTGCCCTCCCTTTGTCCCTTGTACAGAGCAGGATGTCCTGCAGGTTATACCAGCAGAAGAGCTGGCATCAGGGCAGAGTGCCGCTGGCCTCTGCCCCTCAAGTCCCCTCAGCGTGTTGCCCCATCACCACAGCGTAATATCCAGGTGCCTGGTTAGACTTCACCCCATAGGGGAGATGGGTGACGAAGTGCCTTTTGCCACTATGTCCTGGAGAGGATTTATTGCCAGCCTCCTGCCCTGCGACTATGGCCCTGGGACATATTGCCCTTTAAAAACAGTATTCGGCCATACCAGAGTGTATGTCCCTCATTCTGGCCCTTTAAATACAGTGGGGTCATTCGGTACTTGCCCTGTGGGAGCGGTGATACCCCAGATAGCTATGCCATGGAGCTCATTCATATATTGAAAGACTATGGGAAAGACTTTAGCTACCTGGCAATGGAACTGTGTGAATAGGATCTGATCGCTATTCGGTAGGTTTGTGCGCTCAGATCCCAGCTATCTGGGGATATGTGAAATGTCTGTGTGTTATGTGTAAAAGGTGACTTTATGTATTTTAAAGTGGTTTATGTTTTTTTGCAACCATGTGCTCAATGGAGTCTGCCTCCCTGGATAATTGGAATACTTTCCCCATTGTCTCCAGTACAGAGGCCTCAGTAAAACCTGTTTGTAAAATGTATTTTCCCTCTCCTTGAAATGTTTATTGCTTTGAATGCTTTATGAAGTGTGCGTTTGTTTTGTTCTTGAAATGTGAGTAAAGGTTATTTGTAGTAATGCTGATGGGTTGTCAAACTAGAGAATTGACCAACAAATACTTGTGTCCGGACATCCCCAGGCCGATCCGTTGGGATCAGACCGTGTATGCCGGCTTATGGTCGGATGTGTAACGGAACCCATCACTGTTTTACCCTGTTTATGGTTGTTTATTTCTTATGGTTAAAATATGATCCTACTGTTATACTGTATGTATGTTGGTGTATGCTCTGCAGAATATTAGCCCAGACTATTGCAGACCTTGGCATAATAGATAATCCTATTACAAGGGCTCCTCATAAGCAAGAGAGGTCCATTGTGTGAAGTGTTCCCATTGTGAAAGATGGAACAAAGGGAAGGATGATCTAATCAATGTCTGACTGTATCAAAGTAGCCATGTAGCCTCCGGGGTGTGTGACCACACCTATTGTCTCTCTATGTGTATTGTGTGGCCAAATATGGGGGATGTGTATTGCCTGTGAAAAGAGATGTGTATATATATTTCTGCACAACAAAATAAAGACAGTATTATTTGACTCCCAATTGAGTGTCGTCCAATATGGGAGGTTGGGGATGGTGAGACTGTAGTGCTTCTTGGATATTTTACTGTATACCAGCGGAGATATTGGATTCGTGTTCCAACTCCGTTACATAAACCATTACATAATGCCTTTGTAACATGCAACTTGTAGTTCAACTACTGGTAAACCCACATATGTATTGAATCCAGATGAAGGCAAAAAAGTAAAACCCCCTATTGAAACTTAGCCAATTGTGTCAAAGGGGGGGGGGGGGGCAAAATTAATTCCTTCCTGACCCCATTAACTAGCGATTAGATTAGTCCATGGATTAATACTCTCTATTTAATGATACATTTCAATTTATGAACAAATGGTCATCCTCCTACTAACATGAACCGTTAATTATATACAATAAAACAACTTTCCACACCTTTTAAAATACAATTTTAACATTACAAACAGTAAGTTAATGTACTAACATTTAATCTGGAATTGTAAGAAAATGCAATGTAACTGTTTTGTGAGGCCAATCATGCCAAAAGGTCACTTCCAAGACCAATATGTCACTTTGTGTTGCTGTTTCCCCCACCACTTTTTTATGTTATTCTTGTAGTTATTGAAAATTTCACATAGAGTTTCCTATGTGCAATAGTGGTCCTCTAAAAAGAGTCAGAGTGACATCAAAGTTCTTCCTCTATGTTTGTTGTTTTTTTTATTGTCAATTTGTCGTTGAGATAAAAGCACTTTTCTTTTTTGTAATGGAAGTTAGATGACCTCAAAGTACACAATGTTTTTTTTGTAAAAATGCATCCATCCTCTATTAAATCACCCTGACTGTTTATTTAAATATAAACTTTAATGTCATCTGGATTTTTGCATCTTGAAAGAGCAACATAAAGTTGTCCATGTGCAAATACAGGTTCCTATAAAAGAATACCCACAGACTTAAAAGTTTGTCCTTGGGATTTATTGATGGTCATGGCAAATGCCATGATAATGGGAAATTGTCTTCTTTGAAGGACAAAAGGCAAACCACTCTCACTTGGAGTCAAATCAATTCTTGGTATAAAAACTCGTTCACCTTTATGGGTACTATTCATAATTTCTGTATGTATAATATGATCTCTTAAATCCTGCAAAATTAATCTGGTCCCATTACAAAGTCCTTTTTTGAGATTCTTTTTTCTCAGTAGCATGACAATTGCTACTTTTTCAATTGCAAAACATGTGGTAGAATTCCAGATGGTTTTAAAGAATTGATAAATGTTATACTAAAGTTAGATTCACGGTCTGCCAGAACTGAATCTGCACTGTAGAATTTTTTTTGGGGTGCATTGATGAATTTTAACATTTTGTTGTTTAGATTCAAGGCATCAATATTATTTAATGTTAATATCACTTTGTTTGCAATGTCTGAGTAATCCTTATTATTGATAGTATTTAAAAAGATTTCCGATATGAGTGATTTGTTGCAAATAATTTGTGATTGAATTTCTACGGTATCATCATGTAGATTATTTATTTTTTGATGTTTTCTCTCTCCAATTGAATTATCCTATCATTGAATTAATTTTGGCCTTCAGATCTCATATTTAGTTCTAATTTCAGGTGTGTAAATATTTTCCATAGTCTCCTCCTAACAACATCGCCTTTCCACCAAATGGCATTACTTCTTTTAATAATCTATCAATACATTGCAAGGCATGACACAACATCATTGTTTGCCTCATCTATGATAATTCATTTACTTTTTTTAAAAATGTTTTTGCTTATAAAGAATTAATTTGAATATCCAACACTGATGTTTCCAAAATGGGAACTGGCAGTTTAAATCCACTATGCACAGTTCTGCCACCTTCTAACAGAAGTGCAGTAATTCCAGTTGTTGCAAATGGCAGTGCTATTTGACCTTGTGCTCAAATGTAACCCATCAATAAATTATACAGATACGTTTTTCCTGATACACCAGGACCATCTAGATAGAAAAAAAAATGCATTTGTGATGGAGTTAAATGCTTGCAATTGTAATGTATTTAAAGTTGCAATTGTTTCTTGTGTTTTTTTGGTTTTGAAGCTCAGTGTCATAGTCTTCAAAGTTTATTTCATCTATAAATCCTGGGTCAGGCAGATTAAAACTTGCACAATTTATCCCATGACAAAGAAAGATTTCTTGGATTTCCATCAATGCTTTTAATAGCGCAATGGACTCATTGTAACATTTCAAAATGTTTTCACACATATTTAATTTAAATGTTTCCCACAAAGCTAATGCATCAGGTACATTGCAAAAGATGCAAATGAATGCAAATTATTCTCTCATTTTCTATGGCATTTGACATAGTGCTGCTTCTTCCAGACACCTCTCCCATTCAGTATCATCTGCTATAAAGTTTTGATGTCTTGCAGCTATTTGGAAAGTATCATAAACTATGTCATTCACTGTGAGTAAATGTTCATAACTTTGTGCACCGGCAATGTGTAAAAGAAGTAATCTTAAACTGAAAAGTTCAATGTCTCTTGTACTGACGCTATAAATTCTTGGGATAATTTTATTAGTATCTTTTTTTTGTTGTTGCCATTGGCCATTTACGAACACATAGTGATATGGAATCTCAATGTATAAAACATTTCTGGCCTCAGTGTCCTCCTAATTTAATTGAAACCAAGCAGTAAATGTTGTAGCTCTATGTTCATTTTGTGCTAGAGCATTTCTTTCATTCCCTACAGTAAAGCAAACAAATCGACTTTGTGGCAAATGTACAGCTAACCGATACACAGCATGTGACCGATCATGCATCTCAAATTTGAAAAGACGCCACATTGCTTCTGGAGCACTGACATAGCGAGCATCTAAATAACATGAAAGTTCATCATGTAAAATTGGATTGTCTGGTTCATTGTCTGCACCTTGCACAACAACAGTTGCTGCATCATGTCCTTTCTATATATTTATACACATATTTTATGGATTTGATAAGAGTGCAAGCTTCCACATTTATGTGTGCATTGTACTTCATCATCAAATGCGGATTGTATGGAACTACATATCTATTATCAACCTTTTGGCCACGAATAATAGCATTTTGTCCTTCTCTTCTTTTATACAAGGCGTATCCATCACAATTAGCATAAGTTTGCATTTGAAATTGTTTTGGAAACTCTTTTGTACATTTTTTATTATCCATACATGGTGAATTTGGATTTATATCTCCACATGGACCATGAATTATACAAGTAACAATGTCATAAAGTTTGGAATATTTTTCTGGATGTGGCAGTTCGGCACTTATCACTGAATCCACTCTCTCTGTAGTATTCAATTTATCTTTTTTCTTGTAGGATTAAAAGTATATGTGAATGTGGCAAGCCTCTTTTTTTAAATTCAATGGTATAAACAAAAGCCACACATTTCCGGAATAACTGTGCTTCAGTTATATCATGTATTAATGAATTTAGTTTTATTTCGAATTCTCTAACCACTAAATTTGGTCGATCTGAAGTATTTTGGCCAAGTTTAAAAGTTTCTTTGATCTCTGGCCATTGTGGATTACATGTGAATGTAATGAATAAATCTGGTTTTCTAAATTTAGTCACAATAGCCATGGCATCATCGTATCTTTCTCGCATATTGCGAGGAGATCCTTGGAAAGAGGATGGCAAAATGATTGCTCTTCCAGATGGAATGTCTCTGTTTTTTATCCAATTCAGTGACACAATCCATCAATCCACAATATTGTTCTATGCAAAGCTTGTTTTGTTGCAATTTGATAACATTTAGATTATTAACTTTGACTTGTAGATGTGAATCTATAATCCATTGTTGTGTGAGTATCGGCGCACATAAAACTGGATTAAATGTTTGTGCCACTTTATATTCCAGCATAGAAATATTGTTTCTAACACAAACTTTACTATTGAAATAACTTTGCAATTGTAATTTTGGTTCCCATCCTGGCTCACCATTTGGAAAGAAAATGGGAAATGCAACTTAATATATTTATGTTTATAAACTGTTACTCTTCATTGCGTGGATATATTCTAATATCCTGCTGAAATGGTGGTTCACATCATCATTTTTAAAGACCATGGCAACCTCATTTACTGTTGGTAAATTATAATGTCTTTGTTCAGTATTGCAATCTCTTTGCACAACCATATTTGCATTGGCAATTGATGTATTTGAGCATGTTCCTGTTGTTCTTTTTCAACCTCTGCTAATTTTTTGTATGCTTGACTATATAGGTTGTTGGCCGTAATTTTATCCAGCTGTTCAAAGACTATGCGTAAACATTGTTTATTTTCAGGAGGCGTCATCCATTGTTTATCAGCTTCCATTGTATCTAGGACATATAACTGTGCAAATTTCCTTTGATCTCCTGCTTTTGGCTGTAAATGTGAAGTCCGGTGGGAAATTTGTCCCTGTACTCTAAAACAGTCCAGGCCATGACCTGGCACATTTTCTGCTGATGTAGCACCCAGTGAAGCAAATTAAATTGCACTGTTATAAGACTTGATTTTTTTTTTTTATTGCTATAATTTGGAAATGTTGGATCACTGATTATACTTTTTAAATATTCTGGAAATGTGTGTCTTTCTGGAAGTCTTACCTTTCCTTTCTGACAGAACCAAATAAACTGTCCATCAGTTGGTCTTTCCTTAAAAAAATGATAGGCCCCACAAAACTGACAAACCACATTGAGTAATACACAATAATGACTGTCTACTTAGTGCTGTAAATAAGGGACTATCCTGAGCTTCCTTAACACAGATATCACTAATACTTTGTATAACAATATAGGTGTGATGTATATCAACATTGGAGTCATTAGGCAATATTTGGTCATTAGACAATGTGTCACAGACATGATGTTTTTTACTTTTTCTTTTCTTTGTAGCTCCGTCACACTCCGTTTGTCCTTTTTGAGTAATTTTTCTTTTATTGGCAAGTCTCTGTCGGTCTTCTTCTCTTAATCTTTGTGAAGTCTCAGGGGACTGTTTATCTTTCCATCTTTGCTTCTGTTCCCTTGCCATTCTTCTTTTCCGTTCTTTCTTGTCTTCTGCGTTGTCCGCCATTTTAACCTGTAATTGTAAATACAGACGTTTTGGTTTGATTTGTAATTCTTTCTTATATATGAAACAATGGCAATCATAACATTAGTAAGATTTCTTTGTTACTTACTTGAAGTCTTAATGTAAGAAGTTCTTTTCCACTTTATGATGGTCTTGTAGTTGTGGCCTTTTATTTCTTACAATCTGTAAGATATAATGTGTTTGTTTATTGTACATATTGTTTTTAACTGTTATCAATGCAAAACCTAACGAGCAGTAATGAAACAGTAAAAGTACCTGAAATGCATTTGTAAATTTTGAATTAAATTAATTAATTAATCAATCGATCAATCAATGTCTTATTTTTAATGGGCATACATGAAAACCTAAAGAGCTAAATATATATATTTTGAGAAAAAGACCAGCGTCAAATAAGTAATTTTGTTTTTATAATTAATTAATAAGTAATTAATAAATTAATAGACGTTAATTAATCAATAACTGTCATGAATGCAAAACATAAAGAGCTATTCATGTTTTTATAAAGAAGGGCATCATTGAATGTAAATTCCATATCCAAATACAAACTATTTGTAAATAAGGTTATTTTTTTTTTAAATTATTAATTAATAATTAATTATTAAATTAATATACATTAATTAATCAATAACTGTCATCAATGCAAAACAAAAATATGTAATCCTGTTTTCCTAAAGAAGGGCATAATGAAATAATATACCTGTAAAGTTGATATTATTGCAGATGAAATGCTGTAGAGCTCACACTCTGTGTTCAGGCAGCTGCAGAGATGAGCAAACTTTAAAATGACATGAAACACATTGTTTATGTTTGTATCCAATTAATGAATTAATCATTTAAAGTATCATGATTAATTGGCATACATGCAAAACATAAAGGCCTAAGCATCAAAATATTCCTTAACAAATGCAGTATAAAATATTCAATGTAGCAGGTGTCAGAGCCTAAGAAACTAATTTAAATATTTAACTACTTTGAGGGTCCTATCCCTGTCAGGCAAAGAGCAGTAATACAGATATATAAATGAAGTTTAAATTAAAAAAAAATATTTGTGCAGTGTAAAATATATATATTTGTAATTATTAATAATTAATACATTAATGTACATTAATGAACAGTAATCCAGATATATCATTGCAGTGTAAAATATAAAATGTTTTAGTGCATTGTAAAATATAAAAAAAATTGTAAAAATGATTGCTAATTAATAAATTAATGTACATTAATAATGAATTATTCAATTAATAAATATATTAGAAAGAGCTAAGCATTTATGTCTTCATAAAGGGCATTGTAAAAGATTTTGCATATTTTTTTTAATAACAATTAATTTTAATAATACTTAATTTATTTTTGTTACTAATAATTCATTTATTACTAAATTAATTCACTTTACCTATTTCTAGCTAATATCCAGTAATCAATATCCTGAAGTGCTAACAATCTCTAGATTTTCCGACAGCAGAAAATGTGCAGTCAAACTATTCATCCCCTGAGGAGAAAGTGTCAGCAATGTGCCAAGTGTGCTGCGTGCCCAAGCCAAAACTGTTGGTTTAGGCGGGAAAACCGACATTTCAAATTCGTAATGTTATTATTTGCAAGTTTAGTGTTGTAAAATGGCGGTGATTTTCTATGTCTTACTTGACTCGCAAGCATTTTCCGTCCGTCCTAATGGTATATTTTGAAACTCGTACGTTCCTGGATAACTCGTATGTGCCTGGCGGTGAGTTGCGCGCTACAGCCTCGTTTAGCCTCATTTCCATTTTTTTCGTCTCTCTTTTTTTTTCTCGCTTAGCCGATTTTCGAGTGCCGAAACATGGCAAATTCGGCTTAAATTCGCTTGCAACCTCACTTCCAGGCGTCCTGTCTCTACCCCTGTGCTGTGTGTTTTAATTTATTTTTTATTATTTTTAGTGTTCTTCGTGTTTTATGATGTCCGAGATTTGGATTTTTCCGAGGTTGGATTTTTTTTTGCCCCCCGAGATTCTGAGATTGCAATTTTTTTTTCTAAGTCCCATGTTCCTCAACTGTTTGCAGTCTAAGTAAATCCTGCGTTCCTCAACTGCTTACAGCCTAAGTCCCGCGTGCTTCAATGCCTCAACTGCTCGCCTCACTTCGCAAGGCTCGCAGTGCAATGAGCTCCGTTGGCGCTCATTGCCTAAGTCCTCCGAGCTCGGAAGGCTTCTATGCCTCAACGGCTCGCCTCACTATGCGAGGCTCGCAAGCGTGACGACAATTCACAGTTTGACAATTATAATATGTGAAATATGTATATATATATATATATATATATATATATATATACAGTTGCAAGCAAAAGTATGTGAACCCTTTGGAATGATATGGATTTCTGCACAAATTGGTAAAAAAATGTGATCTGATCTTCATCTAAGTCACAACATTAGACAATTACAGTCTGCTTAAACAAATAACACACAAAGTATTAAATGTTGCCATGTTTTTATTCAACACACCATGTAAACATTCACAGTGCAGGTGGAAAAAAGTATGTGAACCTTGGATTTAATAACTGGTTGAACCTCCTTTGGCAGCAATAACTACAACCAAACGTTTCCTGTAGTTGCAGATCAGATGTGCACAACGGTCAGGAGAAATTCATGACCATTTCTCTTTACAGAACTGTTTCAGTTCAGCAATATTCTTGGGATGTCTGGTGTGAATCGCTTTCTTGAGGTCATGCCACAACATCTCAATCGGGTTGAGGTCAGGACTCTGACTGGGCCACTTCAGAAGGCGTATTTTCTTCTGTTTAACCCATTCTGTTGTTTATTTACTTCTATGCTTTGGGTCGTTGTCCTGTTGTAACACCCATCTTCTGTTGAGCTTCAGCTGGTGGACAGATGGCCTTAAGTTCTCCTGCAAAATGTCTTCATAAACTTGGGAATTCATTTTTCCTTCGATGATAGCAATCCGTCCAGGCCCTGACGCAGCAAAGCAGCCCCAAACCATGATGCCCCCACCACCGTACTTCACAGTTGGGATGATGGTTTGCTGAGGTTTTGATGTTGGTGTGCTGTGCCTCTTTTTCTCCACACATAGTGTTGTGTGTTTCTTCCAAACAACTCAACTTTAGTTTCATCTGTCCACAGAATATTTTGCCAGTACTGCTGTGGAACATCCAGGTGCTCTTGTGCAAACTGTAAACATGCAGCAATGTTTTGCTTGGATAGCAGTGGCTTCCTCTGTGGTATCCTCTCATGAAATCCATTCTTGTTTAGTGTTTTACATATCGTAGATTCGCTAACAGGGAGGTTAGCATATGCCAGAGACTTTTGTAAGTCTTTAGCTGACACTCTAGGATTCTTCTTCACCTCATAGAGCAGTCTGCGCTGTGCTCTTGCAGTCATCTTTACAGGACGGCCACTCCTAGGGAGAGTAGCAGCAGTGCTGAACTTACTCCATTTATAGACAATTTGTCTTACCGTGGACTGATGAACAGCAAAGCTTTTGGAGATACTTTTATAACCCTTTCCAGCTTTATGCAAGTCAACAATTCTTAATCGTAGGTCTTCTGAGAGCTCTTTTGTGTGAGGCATCATTTACATCAGGCAATGCTTCTTGTGAAAAGCAAACCCAGAACTGGTGTGTGTTTTTTATAGGACAGGGCAGCTGTAACCAAAACCTCCAATCTCATCTCATTGATTGGACTCCAGTTGGCTGACACCTCACTCCAATGAGCTTTTGGAGATGTCATTAGTCTAGGGGTTCACATACTTTTTCCACCTGCACTGTGAATGTTTACATGGTGTGTTCAATAACAACATGGTAACATTTAATTATTTGTGTGTTATTAGTTTAAGCAGAGTGTGATTGTCTATTGTTGTGACTTAGATGAAGATCAGATCACATTTTATGACCAATTTGTGCAGAAATCCATATCATTCCAAAGGGTTCACATACTTTTGCTTGCAACTGTATATATTTGTATATATATATATATATATATTTATATATATATATATATACTATATATATATATATATATATATATAAAATAAATACATGATATATAATGAGGGACCCTAGGGGGGCCCAACAGAAACAAATCTGGCCACACACCCTTGGGGGCCCAACAACATTTTTTGTACCAAAGCCCTCCAATTACTCCAATGGTTTGAACCTTAACCCTTCTAGTCTGATCCATGTTTCTTGAACAGTCATATAAATGCATGAGTATAGGAATTCATTTTGTGTTTGTTACATCAATTCCCGGGAGATAAATGATTGTGAGGAGGGGGGGGGGGTTGTAGTTATCAGTGGAGGCAGATGTGGGTAGTAGGGAACAGGCATAAGGCCAGAGCCTATATTAGATTGAGTCAAAAAAGTGACTATTGTATGTAACTTTAGCCCATGGCCCTTTGACATAAAGGGATCTGTATACTTATTAGAGGTGTATGTCTCTCACCTAATCCTTACAGTGCTACTCTAGTGCCTACACACGTAGTTACTGGAATTGTAACTAAATACTATTAAAAGGAAGGTGATTGTCAATGGCGGCGGTAGAGAATGGATAGCACCAGTGCAAATTAATATGGGATCCATCCTAGAAACTTCTCTATAATAGCAGGTACCTGTAGAAATGAATTAAAAAGCACAATATATATGTGGTTGGTCAATGAACCCCTAGGCTGATCAGATAATCTCGCTATAAAATAATAAACTGCACTTCTCCACACATAAATTAAGTATCCACATTTAACCCACACTGCTACCAGTATCAGAAGGCCCCCTAATATGTTGTGATGCCTGGTGCTTTGCACCTGCTGCACCAGTAGTAACTCCTTCACTGATTACTGGATCTCATTATTAACTGGAATTGGCACCTGCAGTTGGACAGCACTTATATATAGCCATAAAAACCTTTTTTTTATGCAGGTATACTATGATGCACAAAAGCAAACTATTGAATTGCAAAGCAATACTTAAATTTAATTAAATGTTGAATATGTGCACAATAAATTCATCAGACTGAGTCAATCATTTATTTTCTGTAATACTAAACAGAGCACACATCTTGCCAATATAATTTAAGGGTATTATGAGAAGAGAAACATAACCATAGATGAGTACTTGACAGATGGAGATTCAGTGCTCCTGATAGATTAAATTGAGCACAAACAACAGGGGGACAGTGAATTGGCTAAAGCTAAATCATGTTAAAATGATCTAGTGAAAGCACTTAGGATTTTGGAAATCATCAACCCCTTAAGAGAAATCATCATATAATGAGGGCTAAAACCAGACAGAAAAAAGTAGGCATATATTGTATCAGTCTGCAACAGGTTAATAATTTGGCAGAACAATGAACAGGGATTATAATATGCATGGGTAACCTTATCTAGCTTTCCCAAATACTTAAATGCATAAATAGCAAAGGAAAATGCTCTATTTCAATTACTGAGGAGAAAATAGCCAATTAAAGGAAATGTGTTTTTTTCTTGATGCATATACATTATTATTTAAAAGCTTTTTTAACCATGTGACTAGTTTTTGAAAAATGCAAGAATGTAAGAATGTAAGAATGTAATGTAAGAATGTATACTAGGTGATGCGAGCTGCTCAAGTACACAGAAATGAACAGTGGTGCTACGGGGACCTCCAACAGTCCAGAATTTCATTACCCAAGCATCTCTCTGACAGACTCCAGCTGCAATGCTCAGTCTTGTTCATTCTGTCTAAACTACATGGGCTCAAGCAAAGGCAGATTGAAATAGTAGACTGTTGGCGGCCCTTCTAGGATAGAGGAACACAATTTTTACTTCTCATTGTGCTCATTCATATAATATTTTGCTGCGTTCCTGACTATTTTATAGATGCCTTTTCTTCTATAGGAAGCATATGAAGCATATGAAATAACACCTAGCATGTGCATACTTTGGATTTTGGATACTCTATATGTTTCCTTCTTCCCTCTCTATTTTCCATTGTTTACTCACTTCCATCCTTCTCTGTCTGCCAAGCTCTCTTCAGCCTTCTTCTGTATTACTTGGTCTTCTAGAATTAGAGGCAAAAGGTGCACCTAGTTGCTCATTACGCTAAAAGTTTCAGTCTTGGATGGAGGTGCAGGGGTTGCCTTCAAATGCTCTGGACCATGCTGTATCCACAAACATCTAAATAAAAAGGACACTTCCAGCATTTTTCAAGTGTGTATAATTGTAACTCAAAAACCTCTCTCTGTTAAGGGGTATATTTCTGATTTTCCTTTGTCACTAGAGGTTTTAGTTAAATTACTAAACTGCAGCTTAGGACACATAAAAACACGAACAACAGCCTTATTAAATTGCGATTCGTCAAATTTAAAAGGGCTCTATATAAGTACACCGCATATTTTTTTAAGAAGTTTTTAGTTAGTGAACTTCTATCCAAAAGCAAGGTCTTCACTAACTAAAAACTTCTGTAAAAAAAAATATGCTCTGTGCTTATATAGAGCCCATTTAAATTTGCCGAATCGCAATTTAGGCTGCTTATCTCCCACTTGACCCAATTTATACAGACCGTCACAGTAATATGCTGATCGCCTACTGTCCCAAGCAGGTGGTTTTATGTCCTGCATTCCTTTCCCCAATTCTCCCCATACTGTCCATATATACTTTAAATATAAAACTATTGTTCATTATTACAAGTTTCCTATGTAGCAGTTCCATTAAGCTTCCCCCACTCATGATATACATGAACGAACATTGTTCTATATTGGCAGCTAAACCTGCTAATAATTTTTACATGGTTAGATTGTTTGGAGAGCTGCAGTCACACACACACGCAATATTCATCTACATACTGCAGGAACACCCTCTCTGAACCTGTGCAGCTTGTCTGACGCAGGTAACAAAAACACCACAGCCATAGTACAATCTTTAGTGTCCTTAAGCATTTCTTGCTGTATTTTACATTCAGGCTCCAAACTGTAGCTGTTGCAGTGATTTTCACATACAAGTTTGTGAAGCATTGATCCACCCTTCTTTCCAAATACTCCAACCAAGAGACCCTTAAAAATGCAGCTATTAGCTTCTTCACTGATACTAATACAACGTATTTTCCCTGGCGTTTTATAGTGTCAATTGTTTCAAAATTACCCTGGGGCATAGGAACTGGGGGTGATGGGACAACCCCCCCCCCACCCCCCAGATTATATTAACAGGGGAAACAAAAAATAGCAAATTTAAACATAATCATGCATTACCAGATCTGGCCACTATGGAGCAGTATATCTGTCCCATGAGAGCTTTGACTCATAATTTCTATATATCATTTTTAATTATATTGAAGGAGGGAGTGTGGGGACCAGGGACTTTGCGCATTAAAACAAAGAAATGCACAAAAAAAGTTTTTGAAGGACACTGCAGCATTGGGACCCCCCAGAGCGGAGCCCCAGTGCATTGGCAGTAGATCTAACCCTCTGCCTGGGAAGTAGAGTTGAATGCACCATTAAGGGCCACAGTTCTTTGTCTCTTTAAACTTTATCCCACTGGATATGTTTAGGCATCTATGCCCATGAAAGTACCTCTTGTACTACTAGTAGCTCTGTCAGACTGTGCTAGGAATAATGTCCTCATTCTGCAAGTATGGGTTGTCTGCATTATGCCATTTGCAGTTTTTTCATATACTGTTCCTGAATACTTCCAGTCACACAGACGCTCTTTCTTAGATCCACTTACTTTTGCAGACTCCTTCCCACTATCTCTTGCAGGCCCTCCTCTCATCAATCTACACCTGACCTAAGTTGGACTGCACCAGTCTTTTTTTCAGGTGCTGCCTCATTATGATTCTAGAACCTGCAATCTCATTGTGATGTAAGAGCATGTTAGTGCCTACCTGGCTGGTCTGGGCAAATTACTTTATTCAGCCTTAGGCACACACAAGATTGAGAGAAAGAGAGAGAGATAAAGATATATTAGATACACACAAATATATATAAACCTATATATATATATATATAGTAGATATAAAAAGTCTACACACCCCTGTTAAAATGTCAGGTTTCAATGGAGTTGTACAGTTTATAGGTCACATTAAAAGTGGAAAAAGTTCTGAAACTTTTTCCACTTTTAATGTGACCTATAAACTGTACAACTCCATTAAAAAAAATTCTCGAAGCAACAGAAAAAATGGCCGCCTAACAAAACGAAAACGAGGCTACAGCACTGTAAACACGCAAAACACCACAAGAAACTCGCAAAACACCACTAAAGACCTACGGATATTCCGCTAAGACGCATACCACACATTACCCGCCATTTTACGACAATGCGGAAGTACACGACTACGCTAACGGTTTGGTCTCGCGCACGCACACTATTACACTGCACACATTCATCACGCTTACACAGCAGCTCCACACCACTAATGCTGCAGCAACATCAAAACAGATTGCAGCTCTTCAACACAATGCTTCAAAATAGGTAAAGTATATTCATTTATTAATGTATTATATATTTCATTATTACACACCAAACAGCATTAGCTACCTTACAATTTAATTGCTGTCATTTTTTGATGGGCAATTCACTAGTTCTAATATAATCTTAGGGTTTTGCCATCACAGAAACAGACATGTAGACTAATCTTAATTAGCATATCAAAGAAGCGAATTATTGTTTAGAAGCCACTCATTTCCATAACAATACAGCAGAAAATAGCTGCTTACTTCAGGAATTATTAACTTATTAGAATTAAATGGATAGTACAATGCAAAGCTAATTTGTCATGCTCTTTAAAATATCTTGATCTTCGGGTCCCTTTAATTTACCAGCCACCACAGTTGCTCCACCAATGCTCACAGCTTTTCGATTAGTAATTTCCTTATTATGTGATTATTATGTGATCTCTGATGTGCTGATGGCTCATAAGCTATACTTTTCAATTTGCTATCACAGCCGGTTGAAACTGGGGAAAACACAGTTCAGGTCTCTGTCAAACTCCTGAAGGTGCTTGCAAGCAGAAGAATAACCCTTCAATAAGTTGCTTGTTTCTTTGAGGTCCCTGTTTAAAGGTGATCTGCGGGACTGGTTCTGCTTCTCTGGTTTCTGGCTCCCTCTGTTAAATCTTTTTCTATACCCATGAAAAGTTTATCTGAAATACCTCTGACATTATGATATCCAATGATGAGTAAAGCAAACTATTTTTATATGTTAAAAGCATACCGTCAGGCCTACATCAGTGCTGCATGTCCAGCCTGAGACATTGTGGTCTGTAAGCCGCTGTGTTGATTGTGATGATTTCCTTTGTGATGTCCCACAGATGCATTTCATATTCAATATATTATTTAAATAGGGTTTCAATTTTTTTTTTTTTTACTGTAGGTCCTTGAGTATACAATGATTCGTTATATTGTGTCAAACCTCTGTTCTATATTTCATATTGGCTCAAGACAAAACACTTGAATTCTGAGGGTTTGGGACAGTTCATTTTTGTACCTCCAATAGACATTATTTTTCTGTTTCTTTTACGTGTCTATTAATGATTTTCTCATTGTGTACAAATAAGTGTATATTTACTGGTGGTTTTGGCTACTTGTCATGTTGGATTGACCCTAGTGTGTGTTACTAATCATGTGGCCCTTTATCTGAAACAGGGAGATGTCTGTCTATTCTATATACCTAAAGGTTTGGCTTAATTAAGCTTCAGGTTAGCCTTCCAAGTTAATATAAGCATAGTTCATTACCACTTTCTCCCTCAATTTTGTCTTCCAAGAGCATGGACTAGTTGGCCAATGCATAAATACTTTACTGATCCCAATTATTAAGTGTGACCCAAAACAGACATGGATTCTTAATGAAAGAACAAACTGTTCCTTTTTTTGATACCCACTTCATGTGAGCTGTTCCTAGTTCCACTAGTTTCATTTTAGAGGAGAGGATTATGAGAGGTCTTGAGAACAGCATGTTCCACAAAACCAGTATAATGTCGGAAAAGCTTCTGTTTTCTAAACCCATCATGGCTAATACTGACTTGAATTAAGTAGGTCAGTAACTTGAAAAAACTGATTCTAATAACCTTTTGTTCTTTATGTCAGGATTAATCATGTGTTCTCCTTAGCTACAACACTTACTTGGGAAGTTACGTTCCATTATGCTTCTTTAAAGAAAAGTTAAATAAATTAGAACATGGTATTCAGTAAATAAATGAAGGAAGGAAGGTTTCCGTCACCCCCTCTTTCCCCGAATAATGTGTAACTGTGATTTCAAATCCTAATTATTTAGTTAAATGTCCAGATAAACAAAAGAGATATTAACATATTACTGCAGCTAGATTTTATTATACTTCAGTAATTTTGAAATAATATGCTACTAATAGAACATAAAAATGGAAATGATTGAAAATGACATGAAATTATTTCATTTCAGTACATCTGTTATTGAGATTTGTTTTTTTCTAATTAAATAAATTGGCTCAAAATAACATGTAACTGAGCTCATTACAATATAAACTGTAAATCGACATCTGCAATATTTTATATCTGAAGAGCTAAATTGACTTACATTTCAGAGTCAGAGATGGTATATAAGAAACCCATTGCAATAATACAATATTTTTTTAACATTGAAGTGAGACTTAATAGAATTAAATTAAAGTTAAGATCCTGATACAAACACACTTTCCCTCAGAATTCAGCCAGTGATGAAAGTTCTAAAGTCTATTATGGAAGTGCTCAGACAAAAACAGTCTGCTAAATTGAGGATTTTCTCTTAAAATTATTTTATGCTTATGGTTTAAATAACTATTTGTACTTACTAACATTGACTATTTAATTGCAAGCTCACAATTGCCTCCAAATCGAAATATTGGCTGCGGGTCAAATTTTCTCTAAACATTTAGATATATTTAATTGTCTCTAACTCGCAACTGCCCTCTCACATGCAAACCATTCACTCGTAAGTAGGATTTCAGGGGGAGTGATCATATGATCTTTAAGTAAGGCCGTAATTTACTTCTTAAACACTTGCAATACTTTCCTTATCTTTCCATCCTCTTGCTCAGTTTCCGCTTTCAGGACTTTTCTTGTGCTGCCCCTATTTTTGGGAACTCCTTGCCTCGCTCCACTAGACTATCCTCCTGCCTTAAATCTTTGAAAACCTCATTGAAAATCCATCTAGGCAAAGAAGAATATAATCTTTAGCCTCTATATGCACACACATATCAGTCTCAGTACCTCACCCATACTCCTTAGAATGTAAGTTTGCAAGTTTTCAGTCTTGTTAGGTGCTTTAGGAAAAACACTATGTGTGTTTGATTGAAAGCTCAATAACAGGGCCCTCCATTCATTTGCATTGCGTTCAAATTATCTTTGACTTGTGTGTAACCCCTGTATAGCGCTACAGAATATGTTGGCACATTACAAATAAAGAATACTAATAATAATTCTTCTTAGACACAGCCAATATAAATGAGACCATCATCATGACATCAGTAAAACATGGAGTTTATACTAAAATGAATTAGTGTTTAGAAGTAAATGTTGTCATCGAACTCGCAATCCAGCAGAAGAAATCAATACAAATCATTAAAGTAGCTGTTCTAGTCCATACGGATTTCATGATATGTATTAACCCCTTAATTCCCAGGATCGATACAACACAGAAATAAAAGTTACAAATAATTATTTTTTATTGAAGATTTGGGATCTTGAGACTATTGTGCAATTAATTCTAATGCCTTTCATTGCTTTCTCAGTATTTTAAGGTACAGTAGTGTGTGTTTATTTGCTGTTGCAGTGTTAGGAACAGGTGTTTAACCCACTTGCGAGTCCAATCTAGTACGCATATAGTTTTTGGATACATTAGCCATTTACGGGTTTAAAGGCAATCGCTGCCTTGTTGAATTGTTGTAATTGAATATGGATTTTGCGTCTTTAGTACTGGTAACATTTGTGGACTCGAAAAATCAATGGAGGAGATAGGACAGAGTTACGTTGTTGACAAGCCTGCAGTGCCTTTAAACCTGTAACTTGCAATTGGACTGTGAGTAGCTAAAAGAAGCCAAATGAATATCTGTAACATTTACAGGCTACATTACAGGCTCAAGTAATTGCTATTTGGCCACTTGAATGAGGCTCACTATCAGTAATGTAAATGTTGTTCAATTACAGCTTAATTAGTACTCTCATTTTGTAAGGATCAGCAGTAGTGCCTAAATAAAATGCTCTTTCATAAAAAAAATATACCCCAATTTTAATGTCAAGTGCAACTCTCAGTACCCTGGTATGTTAGCAAGATGTCCTGACATTGTTGAAAAAGTAGATTGCACATATTCAAAGTTCATTTGCAAATCACACAAAAATAAAGTAATGTAGCCTCTAGTTTGTTATTTGTATATGCAATTATGCTGTTGTGGCATCTACTATATTAGTTTCAACAAATCAAATTCCTAATGTGGGAGTAGATTTTGACTGCACATATAGGCTCTTATTCAATTGCAATTTGCTACAGTTACAGAGCGATTCAATTGAAAAATGTAATTTAAGGTCCTAAAGACGAAATCGTAAACCATGCAATCGTAAGTAGCATTTCAGAGCATGATCATGATCAATTAAGCAAGGCCATAACTAATGATTTAGAAACAGCCAATAGTAAATGAGACCGTCATCATTGCATTAGTAAAACATGGTGGTTAAACGTTATTTAATTAGCGTTTAGAAGTCCGATATGCAATCAGACTCGCAATCCGGCAATGTACAAAATAATAAAAATGAATGGTGATACTGTTCTAGTCCATGTGGGTGGACTTATATGTATTAACTCACTGATTCCCGAGATTAATATGACACAGAAATTTTTTATTGGCCATTTGAGAACTTTTTTTTTTCTTTTTATTAATTTATTTCAAATTGACAGTACAGAGATATAAAAGTAAAAAATACATGCACATATATCATAGATACATATCAATATCAATTTAGAAAGTGCTGTACATTACGTATATATTTAGGAGAAAAAAGAAAGGAAAAAAGAGAAAGAAAAAAAAACACGAAAGAAAAAAACACCATGCACTCATACATTCATACCGAAGGTTCCATAATTTAATTAATACAAAATAATGAAGGAACATTCTTTACAGTGATTTTTCCATCAAGCTGTACCGATCCCATTTTGACCAATTATTAAAGGACACATATTTCTGAGATACTGAACAGTTATAATTGTGCATCAGATCCCTATTCAAACTAATAACATTACTCAATTCCCTGATTGTTGGTACAGCAGATTGATTCCAATATTTCACGATCATCAATATTTTGGCCATTTGAGAACTTGAGATTGTTGTGCAATTAATTCTAATATCTTTCATTGCTTTCCCCATCCTTTAAAGTGCAGTATTGATTTTTTTATTTGCATTTACAGTGCTACGAACAGGTGTTTAACCCCCTTGCGAGTCCTATCTGGTACTCGCAGGATTTTCTTCTACATTTGCCAATTACGCATATGAGAACATTTGCGGGCTTGAGGAATTGTAGTAATTGAATAGTGATTTGTGATTGTAACATTTACGGGCTTGAGAGATCATAGTCTTAGCTGGGTCTGAGTCACTATTTTAACAATTGCAGGGATGTTGAGCTTCTAACACGCAAATAGTTTGCAGCTAGTGAAAAGACGCCAGTTAAATAGCAAATTAGTTTACAGGCTCCATTGCTAAATTAAGCATTTTATATAAAAGTAGTTTATGCTCATGGTTTATATATATGCTAAGTTTGGTAGGTTGTTACACACTTCTCAAACTCGAGTGGTTCTTTAATCTAAAATTGCTCAATTGACTAGGGGCCAAAGTGTTTATCTGCATAGGGGAAATATGGTAGTTTCAATTGCCAGTGCTCCCAGCTTATTAGTTTACAATGATACACTTTCCTGAGAAAGTAATAGACAAAACCAGGCAAGAAAGCCTGCAGTAAAGAATAACTGCATATAAAAGGTAGTGTTAATTTTATTTATACATATTTGTTGTTTTTTAGAGCATTTTGAACATTATCATGTTTACTTATTTAAAATATAACATAGAAAACATCTGACTTCTGTGATCCTTTAACGGATGTCAGTGAATCTGGGCGCAAGACATACACATATATGCAATACGCATCACAAAGGCTTGTGAGCCTGTTTGCTGAATGCTGCAACGTATATTTCCTATGGAGAAAATTACAATTGCAGTCCTTTGTATCCTCCCTCTGTAGTGGCTTTATTAATATATTGTATAGTCCACAAGAATACAGCATAATACCTTGAAATTATCTTGAGAAGCTTTCACCACCTTGATATGATGTAATAGAAATGCCACAAAATGATGTGTAATAATTTACAATAAAGATGTCATGCATTATAAAAAAGATGTTTTCATTTAAATGTTGTTAATGTATAAGAGTAATACAGTCAAATATATTATTTTAACAGAAGGCTTTATTTTACCCTGTAATTTTTATGCTGAAATTTTATAGTGTGATATTTTTTTTAAATTTTAACTGGATTCCAATGGAAAAATACATTTACAGTTTGGCCCCAGCTGTTGGTAAATACATGGAAACTAATTGATGATATTTTATTTCCTTCCTTTTTCACCCATCTTTATTAACTTTCCTTTTTTTGCTTTTTCCATATATTTGCAGATTTATATCAATTTTTGCTGCAGTGTGCAGCAACAGATCAATCATAAATGGGTCCAATCAATAAACACTTGCACAGTTCTGTCACAAATAATTGTATTCATTTTGCATAGATATAGAATTCAAGAGAGATTGTGACATACAGAGAAAAAAAGTCACTATGCTAAAGGAAGACGGACAAGTCAACTCTGCTTAAAGAGACACAGAAACGATATAATTATTGTGTGCTCCTATGAAGACCTCAACTTGATAATGGACACATTGTTTTGTATATTTCATAATAAATAGATACAGTCTTTCATTATTAACTATATCATTCAATTTTGCTTTGGTGGTGGCAGACATTTCCTTTTGTTTCTAAATGAATGTTTCTTGAATGCAGGTTACACTGCCATTTTTAATTGTCGTTTGATAATATGTTAAGTTGCAGTAGGATAGCCCTTCTCTTCAGGCTCCAGGTAAACTAGCAGTCTAACATAAAAAAACTCCCATGACACAAGCAGAGTCTGCTAATCTAAGCATTTTATGTAAAAATACTTTATGCACATGGTTTATATATATGTTAAGTTTGGTAGGCTGTTACACACTTCACAAACTAGATTGGTTCTTTAATTCTGACTCTAAAATTATTTGCGTTCAAGCCACCATCCCACCCTGAATGAGTTTGGTCTTATTTGGACCTCCAATAGGGCATGGGTGTCCATAGTTCAGTGACCCAGGTTCATGACCGGATTTTTCATCTTTCCTGTGAAGGGAGCCTCATTTCCCATTTGAACATTTTCATTGGCAAAAAAAAGGGAAATACAGCAGTTCACAAAAGCATCGCTAGGGTCGAACACATGGAACTAGAGAGTTACAAAAAAGTTGCTGTTTACATTCAGAAGCTGCAGAGTTAATGAACTTTCTTCTGTAAATAAAAACATTCTTATAATACTGTGAAATATGCACGAACATTAAGTGAAAAAAAGTATTGATTTATTTTTTATTTTTAGTGCTCTGTTGGATAAAGTAGAACGGTAAAGCCCCTTTAATATCAAGTTAAAAACATTAGATGTGTTAGTCTCCTTTGATTAAACTGTAATAATTCAGCCAAATATTTCATCCAATAAAAGAGTTCAATTTCAAAATGCCAATATTTTGGTAAAATTAAAAAAATATCCAGTTTTGGACCAGATCCACTAAGATATAAACCTAGGATACTCTACAAGAACTCTCCAGTTCCATGTTATTCATTGGAGCAGATTTGCTAAAATCCCCTTAGTACAACTTGCCATTTGTGCCTTTGTCTCTCAGTGTTAAATGTGGATAGTGCTCTTTACAGAGTTAATGGAACTGCACAGTTACCCCTCTGAATCACTGCAAAGTAGTAGAAATATGATGTTTAATGGAAGAAAATGACACACGCCATTATAAAGTACATAGCTAGAGAGTCATTTCTGCTTTTAATTCTTGTGAGACCCAAGATAACCCATTATGCTGCATAGGTTGTTTTAACCAGTCACCTAAATATATATCATTTCAATCTTACACCATACACTATATTTGCAGCTGCTGAAAGAAGCCATATAAACTGAATATATTGTAACCTAGAAAGACCCAGGATAAGGATACTTTTGCAAACTGTGTTTTAAAACAGAGACCATTACGCCTCTAGATGTTTTTTTAATTGTACTATCTAATTTTGTACATGAAGTACTGTGGTATACCACATTTCTCTGCCAACAATTAAATCCAATCAGCATTCATTTAAAATAATGAATAATTAATACTTAATTGTCTGCAACTAAAAGTTCTTCAACCAACTCTTTTTTTAATCTTGTCCTCTTATTATTTTATTTTGGCAATAACGTCTATTTTTTCAAATTAGGACAGTTTCATTTGTCTTCCATGCTTTATGCTGGCACCCAGTAGGCACCACTGTAACTCAAAAGAGGCACGTGTTTGGGAAGTAGGTACCAAACTTATAATATTAGCAGCTGTTCAAGCCTTGGGCACAAAAGCATTTTTGGATAAAATCTAAAATTTTAAAGACTCAGCTTATGAGTAGTGATGTCTTTGTTACATCGCTTTCTGAGCACTGGATCACAGAAGTGTTTATATATATATATATATATATATATATATATATATATATATATATATATATATATAGAAGTGACTTGCCCGTCAAAAATGACAACCTTAAAATTTGAAGGCTGGCAATGCTCCTTGCCACACAATGCATGTATCTCCCCCCTGTAACTTGTGGGCCTCGTGAGCCACTCCCACCTCGCGGGCCTTGCGATGCGTCACTTTCGAGCCTCGCGCTAAGCACCTTTGGCGCTCATCATAAACCTCTCCCCACTCTCTGACCCCTGTGTCTGTTTCACCCCTCTCCCTTCTATATTTCTGATTCACCCTCTCTCCCTCCCCCCCACCCCTGTACCTGCCCTGTGTTTTTTTGTCCCTTATTTCTCTCCCCTGTGTCTCTTTTCCCCCTCTATCACCCCTGTCTCTTTACACCCTCTTCCTCCTCTGTGTCTTTCTCCTCTCTCTCTTTCTGCTAAAGTCTTGCGTGCCTCCCAATAACCTCCGTTGCTTGTGTTTTCCAAGTCAGTCTTGCGGGCCTGGCCTTGATCATTGTTACGGGCTTCAGCCTCGTTTTGAGACTTTTTTCAAACAGTTAAGTTTTTACAGCCGCCATTTTTTTCATTGCTTAGACGATTTTTGATCTTGAAAAAACACAAATTAAGCCTCAAATTAGGTTGTAAGTTAATGTTAAGTGTTGCGTGCCTCGCGATCATCGCCAAAGTCCTATGTCCTTCGGTATTGATCACGGGCATCACCATGAGCGCCTTCAATCCTTTTTCATCCTTCATCAGTGGAGTGTCCTCGGGAAAATAACAACCATGATGGAACAGATGACCCTTAGAGGGGCCCTGAAAGGCCACAATGTCTTGCATAGTCTAAATCTTGCGTGCCTTGCGATGAGCACTTGTGGTGCTCATTGCAGCCCCTGTCATCTTAAAATGTCAAAGTCTTGCGTGCCTCACTATGAGCACCTGTGGCCCTCATCGCGAGGCCTGCAATGAGCACCTTAGGCACTCATTGCAGCCTAAATCGTGCAAGCCTCGCGATGAGTGCCTATGGCGCTCATTGCGAGGCACACAATGAGTGCCTTCGGTGCTCTTTTTGCACACCCGTAACTTTTAACATGGCGTGACCGACAATTGGTAATTACCACAAATATATACATATTGTAACAGTGCCCCCAGAGGTGAGAGCAAGACACATAAAGAAGAGTTTTATCCAGGAAAGAAAGAGTTAACTTACTTGAGCAGTGCTAAGCGACTAATTGAACCTGCAGATGTTGTAAGCCTGTTAAAGGCACACACAGAGATATGGGTGTGGTCGCCTGCAATTAGGCTCTGTTTGGCCTAGCAGAGGGAGGCCAGAGCCTCACTACAAGCTACGAAGGACTCTTTTATGCATCTGCCAGTGAGAGGGAAGGCAGTGTTTTTGTCTGCTGGAAGCAGACATTGAGACCCAAAAGTTCACAGAGGAGACTGTTTGCTGCAGAGGAAAAAGAGCCTTTACAGAGGAGACGGTTTGCTGCAGAGGAAAAAAGGGATTTGCAGAGGAGACTGTTTGCTGCAGAGGAAAAAAGGGATTTGCAGAGGAGCTGCTTCAGGCTTCAGGGTTAGCTAGGAGGTTCCTGATGTTAAGCCAGTGCGTTTAAGTAGATGTTTATTTCATGCTGAAAATAAGCTATTTTTGTTTATGTTTGAGAACTTTTTATTAAAAGAGATAAAAAGCACTTTGGGACTCAATTTTTTATATGAAGTCACAGAAGAAACCAGTAGCCAAAGGTCACATTGTCAATTGTCACAATATATATTATTACCGGGAGGTGTGAGGGTTTAGTGAACAAGGAGAGGTCAATAAACTTTGTCAGGTATTGGAAATTATTTAAATTGATACCACATCCCTTCCCCTTCTCACACACACAGCTTCCACTAACATATCATGCATGTCTCCACTGTTTATTTGTGCACTTAGTCAGACTCAAAGTTTTCAAATATACATATTTTTATATTATACTCTGTATATTTTACTCCTGGCTTTCTTACATACACAGCATTGCATAATCAAGATCCAGACTACTTAATTTACAATTTTCCAATTCACTGACTATCTCTTACCTGTCTCTCAAATCTATCAGTCAATTTTTGTAGTCCTTAGTGTATGCAATATCATATTTCTGGTAGCCTCTGCCATCGACATTCAAAGACAATCCCTCATTGACTTTTCACTAAAACACAATAGTGTACATTCTCTAAGGGATAAAGTAAAATGGGAAATATGCATGGGTTGTGCCCACTTTGCCACTATAATGTTATTATCAACTTCAATTTAACAATATCTTACTTGTCCTTCCCATCATACAGTAATGATAATTCTGTATCTGATGTTATTTCCTAACAGACTTCTGAGTTTCATTATAATGAACTCATGACTTAGTTTAGAATTTATATATAAAAACATACTTGAATATATGTATTCTAAGTGAAATCATTAAATATCTAAAGGGCACTTACAGTATCAGCACTTCCAACATTTTATTCTAAGTTAACTTAGTTTCATTATAATGAAAATCACAGATCTAATAGCATATTAACCTAGGACATAATATTCAACCCATGATTTGCAATACTATGGAAACTGAAACCACATGCTTTAACAATTATAGCAATAGACACCTTGACAACTTATGACGTGATAAACACTTTACACAGAACTTTGCAAAATCAACATAAGTTGTCAAGGTGCCTATTGCTTGCAATGGCTACAGCATATGGTTACTGTTCATTCGTATTGCAAATCATGGGTTAATTTCCTTGTTTTTTGTCATTTTTTTATTGTTGCTATTGCTGTTATTATTAATACTTTTGTATCTAACTGAAAAAAGTATCATGGACAATAAATGTATTATTACAGAGATGACTACTTGTCCATACGTCATTTGTAAATTGAGACTGGTTAGAGCCAGTTGTATGCATCATGATAAGGAAGAGTTATTTTTAGACAATTTGTTCTGCCAGTAGAACCAACAACATATGGACCCCTATGGTTAACTAGACACAATTGCAACCAGTATTGACAATCTTGTCAAAGTCCTGTGTAAATATTAATATGAAAAGCTAAATATTACTAGATTTGTACAGTAAACTCAGAACATAATGGGAACCAGTTGGCAAATAAAATATGTTTCTGTGATTTTCCACTAATGCTTGAGGAGTATGACAATAATTGTAAATGTAATTTTCTCTCTTTATTATTGAGCCATTCTGTGTCTTTCCTGACAGAAAGCCCAACTGGTAGACTCATGTTGATTATTGAAAGATGTTATAGGAAATTGCAGCCAAAGCACTGAGTGGTCTCCCATTATATTGTATAAATGCTGACAGTATGTACAATACCTTAAAATTGGGTCAGGTTCAAATTACTTTTTGCTGTTTGCTATATTTTTGGCTTTACTAATATTGGTTTATTCAAGCATTGTTCTCTTTCTGATATCGCTTCAAAGACTTTTCAAGCTAAATAGAGGCTAATGTGCCTTTTTCAAATGGTAGATGTTCAAGCTTACCAGGTAGAATGGCCTATGAGTAATTTTAAAAGGAGCACTTCAATGCAAAGAAAAATGTATGCATGTATGTAACAAATTGGGCGCCCCGTCTATATAGAGCACGTGCTAAACATACGCCGACGTAAGCGCGCAGACAATTTCGCACCCAACAAGTACGGTATACGCTGGCCTAAAACCGTAGCCTTGGCACAGTAGGTTGGCACGCATTTAGCACGTGCGCTAAAGTTGTGAAGTTGTGTGTAAGGGTCTGGCTGTGAGAGTCCTACCAGACGGGTTGCAGTCTGGGCCATGAGAATCCCACTAGGAAGGGTGCAGACCAGGTTGTGTGGGTCCCACTACACAGTGTGCCATAATCAAGCATAGCTGCTATGTGTAATTGTGTGTTTCTCTTCTCTCCCTTTCTCTATCTCACACCTCTCTCCTTTTTTATCTCTCCCCTCTCCCTCTCCCTTCTCCTTCTGTCTCTCGCTCTCTCCCTCTTTCTCCTGTCACTGTCTCCCTCTTTCTCCTGTCACCCTCTCCCTCTTTCTCCTCTCGCTTCCTCCCTCTTCAAGAACCAGATATAGTCCCCAGACCCTCCTCAGTGCCGCCATACAGTCTCCAGCCACCACAGGGCTTCCACACAATATCCAGCCCCCTCAGTGCTCCCACACAATCTCCAGCCCCATCAGTGCTCCCACTGTCTCCAGCCCCTTCTCCATCCCCACTCAATGCTCCCACACAGTTCCCAGCCCCTCCTCAGTCGACAGGTGTATATAATGGTTGTGTGTAAGGGTCAGGCTGTGAGGGTCCTACCAGACGGGCTGCGGGCCGGGCCGTAATAATCCCACTAGGAAGGGTGCAGACCAGGCTGTGAGGGTCCACCTTGATTTTCCATAAGAGGGGAGGGGGGGGGGGGGGAGAGGAGGGAAGAGAGAATAAGAGACATAGAATAGAGAGAGAGGGGGAGAGAGAGAGTAAGAGAAGAGAGAGAAAGAAAGAGGGAAGGAGGAGAGAGAGAGAGAAAGAGAGTAAAAGGAGGAAAGAGAACAAGAGAGTGAGAGGAGAAAGAGATAGCGAGAAGATAAATTTGAGGGAGCAAGATGGCTAGAGAAAAAGGGGAGAGAGCCAGAAGAGAAAGAGGAAAGAGTGAAGGATTGAGAGGAGAAAGGGGTGACAGCGAGGGAGTGAGAGGAGAAAGGGAAGAGAGCAAGACCTTGTAAACACACCATGACCATGGAAAATCTGCTCAAAATGTTCTTCTTAGACAACTTCACATAGCTGCAGACCAACAAAAACACTTTCCTTTATTTTAGCCTCATTCAGTCTTGGGAATTTTTTTTGAGGTACCTTTTGGTTCATCACAAACTTCTTCATAAGTTCCAACTTTCTATGCAATTGTGGTAACAAAACCTTTCCAGGTCCACTAGCAGGCTGTGTTGTACACTTTAAGTTTCCAGGTTGAGAGACTTCCGCATAGGCCATACTTTTCTTTCATAGTGGGAAGGCTGTGATCTAATATCCCACTAACAGAGAAAGTAGAAAAAATTGTAAATCCATGTTGCATTCCCAGCAAGATGGCAATTACTTTTAGATTTCATCAAATCCTAACTGGTTGTCTTTGTAGTTAATAGAGTTTAAAAGTAGCTTCATGTTGAAGTAAGACTTTTTCGCATGAACAGAATGTCATACAGGGATTAATGGTAATTCTTTGCAATTGTGCAGTAACATTGATTTTAAAGTTAGCTTTAAAGAGTCAATGAAGAATCTCCAATCTTCAGCTTTGTTTCCAATATTGAGTGATTTCATTAAACCATTGATCTCATGAAAGAAGTTAAGTCCTTTTGCCAGTCATAGCCCTATTTAATTGCAAGCCTGCAGACTTACGGCCAGTATGAAGGCAACTGCAGGCTTTCAATTGAATAAGAAATTTGCAACAGTTACAGAGCGATTCAATTGATCAAGCCTGCAGCTACCTGACCGAAAGCCTAATCAGGGCATGATCATTTAAGCAAGGCTGTAACTACTGATTTAGAAACAGCCAATAGTAAATTAGACCGTCATCCCAACGTCAGTAAAACATGGAGATTAAACGTCAACCAATTAGCATTTAGAAGTCTGATATGCAAAAAGACTTGCAATCCGGCAATGTATAAAATAATAAAAATGAATGGCGATACTGTTCTAGTCCATGTGGGTAGCCTGATATGTATTAACTCCTTGATTCCTTGGATCAATATAAAATGGAAATAAAACGTGAATTTTTTTATTTTTTTATTACAGATTTGAAAGCTTGAGACTGTTGTGCAATTAATTATAATGTCTTTCATCGCTTTCCCTGTTTTGCAGTTCAGTATTGATTTTTTATTTGCATTTACAGTGCTATAAACAGGTGTTTAACCCCCTTGCGAGTCCTATCTGGTACTCATAGCATTTTCTTCTACACTTGCCATTTACGGATATGAAGACAATTGCGGGCTTGAGGAATTGTAGCAATTGAATAGCGATTTGCAATTGTAAAATTTACAGGCTTGAAAGATCAAAGGCTTAGATGGGTCGGAGTTACGATTTTAACACCCTCAGGGATTTTCAGCCATGTAACGCCGCAAATCGTTTAGCTAAAAGACGCCAATTGAATAGCAAATTCGTTTACGGGCTACATTATAGGCTCCAGTAACTAACAATTGCTCAATTGAATAGAGGCCACGGTACAGTAACATTTTCATATTCTCCTCAAACAGATTATATTATTATAGTGGAGGTCATAAAGTCTGCATTACTTTTTGACAAATCTAGGTCCATGATCAGGTCGCTCAATTCAATCTGCATCATTCTGTGTGGCTCTGCAAGTAAATATCAGTAACAAAATCAGAATGTTTTGGCGTTGAGTGCTCAGGTGATTTATCTCTATCATGTTCTGATTCTTCATCTTTATAATTTCGTGAATATCCTGCTGGTGGCTCAGGGATGGTAGGTTCTTTTCCATGGAGTACTCAGAGAATTGAAGACTGTATATCAGGGTAGTTGACGGTCCAATTTTTTTATACTTGGAGATTCCGTGCTGAAGGGGTGGCACCATACTAAAAAAAGAAGTCTATCACATAATTGGCTGACTCTCCATATCATAAGTACAGTAAAAGGGATAGAGCATCAATTTTGTTTTAACCAGTTGTAAAGATTAGAATTACTGCAACAAATATGTGGAGCCCAGCTTTTATCTTTGATCTCTAATCATGCACCCAAATATAATAGAAAATGTATGTGAGGAAAATGTCACTTTAAAACACACACAACAAAAGTTAGCTGCACTACTTACACATGTTTGTGGCATTTTGAAGCAACATACATACACTTACTGATGTAAAAAAGCACACATAGGAAGAGTTTGAAAAAGTAAGCAAATTGACTCAACATTCATGCAGGGCTGCCACACTAACTATACCTGATATGCAAACATATCCAATATTAAAATAATGCTGTAATTAAGTGAAACACACTGTATAATAAAAACTAGAAGTGAAATAATTTGAAACTGTCATATTCTTATTCAGCAAAGTAGGATTGGTGAAAATTGACTGATTTCATTACCAAGATATTTAGGCTGTTGACCATTGTTGACCATTGTAATTACCGTAAACTATGAGAATGTGATACCTGCTCCAGAACATACTGGGCAGGCAGCTTGCAACAATAAAGTCAAACTTAGCTCCTAGTCATGGATGCATCTAGAAGACCGCAGAAAATAAATCTACTTAGCTTTATGACTTTTTTCTCTGCCAAATTATGGTCTTATACAGACTCAAAACTTTCAATCATATCTATTTCCTTCATTGTGTTTAAGTGGCACAGACAATTTCTGATTGTTTCAACACAAATAGCTCAGGAACTGTCTCCTATGTTGTTGTTACTTAAACAGATTGCACTATCACCTTACTCATTTACAGGGACACTGGAAGTATTTTCTATTTTTTAGGACAAATGGAACTTTAATGTAAGTTTATTTTAAAAAATATTATTTTTTATTACATGGAATATAGCATATCAAAGCAATTGTAAGAAAGTTATCTGGTGTCATCAAATGCAGATCCATACCAGGGCTGTTTAACCACAGCACTGATGCACTACATTCCCCATGCAACCTGCAGCAGGAGACACTGTTAGTTCAGTAAAAATCTGCCCCCACATAAAATGCATTGTTTTTAAGATGTCACTGGCTTTAAAATAATTATTTATGCCGCAAAAGTGCAGCAAAAGCCATTTGCGGCCATGTAGCTCATTGTAGCAGTAGTTCTATAAGATGTAAGCTTTTTTTTTTTTTTTTAGGGTGACTATTTTTATGCTGAGGGCCATTGCAAAGGCCCAGAAGAAAAGGACACGTTTGGCTTCAATCAAGAAATCAACATGGAGAGGCCACTTGATCCAGGGAAGAGGAGTAGAGATCAGGGAATTGTGGATTATCGCTGGATGGGCATTAAGGGTAGATAATATTTTACATGGTTCATTTTTAGTTTATTGTATTTAACGTCATTTATGTATTCTATTGTAATTATTTTATTTTATTTTACAGTCATGTCTTTATTTTCTGTAGTTTTTTTATTTTTATTGTAATATTTTTTGAGTTTTGTAATTTTCATATTTTTTTTTATTTTTTGTAATAGAATAATTTTTATTTAGTGTGTGTGTATTTTTGTTACTTAGGTAGCTACGATGATTATTTTGTGCACTTTAAATGCATTTTTTTATTTTATTATAGGATTTATATTATTTAATATCACAAGAATTACATAGACTTAGCATCACTTTTTTTCTTATTGCGCTCATGTAGTAAATTTGATAGTAGTGTGATGTTAATTGCTTAAACCAAATTAAAGGTCTCCTATTGGAATGGTCAATAAATGGGACAGAATATTTTTAATATTTATTTTATTACATATGATCATAACATGAACATATATCACAATTTTATTACACAATACTGATCTTTATAATATTTAAAATATTATATCCAGCACTATAAATTCTTGACATTTGCTGTTTTAGTTTATTGTTTTATAAGCAATTTAGCCACTATCTTCTGCTTTTTCCTTGCTTTTTCTCACTCAGACCAATAAGATTCACTATACACAAGTAAAAGGATCAATAAAGTAGATATACCCTTACTAACAAAACAACCAATCATTTACTTGTTATGAATAGAAAGTAATTTGATAAAAAATACAACTTTTAATTGTTGATTTTCCCTCCCCAAGATAATTTGGATCCATATGATTGGATACATGAACATTTCTTCCTGTTTCAATGTTCTTATGACTTCTATATCTGTAAAGCAAAAAACTAATTAGATAATGATTGATTTAATTAACATTAAAATTACGGTACCTCTATTTAAGTGCCATCTTCCTCTTCATCTCTTCGCCATCCGTAGAAGCCGTCCAGCGAAAAGTGTGCATGACATCAATAATTTTATTAGCTTATCAATAAAGGTTATGCTATAATTATCTATCTCTGACACTGACACTATAACGCTGATATGTGTTACTTTGTTGTTAGATTATTGCTAGCTGTAAACACTGTGCTTTTTTCTTTTCATGTTTCTTCTGATTTTATATTTTTGACTAGTATTCTCCCTACCATGGATACCATGGATGCATTCACAATCCCTCCACACACAAAACAATTGCTTTTTATTTTGCAAGGTGACTGCCTGTTATCCCAAACCAAAAAACTGCCCTGAATGTATTAAAGTAAAACAAATGTTGCATATTTCAGAAAAATTTGAAATACTGGTAAAAGCAAACAGAATATTTTGCTTTTAAGAAAAGATATGAACAAAATACTTAAATTAAGTACTTATAATACATAGAAATGTTGTGTTATACTTTGTTGGCCATGCATAGGGAGGAAATAGTGAAAGACAGGTTTCACAATATACTGTAAGTAAATACATTTTGAAAATCCATACAATGTTTTTCAGTTATGGTAATACGAAGAGATGTGATATAATATACAGGAAACTGCACAACAAACAGTATTTGCAGAAGTCAACGAAAACATGTATTCTATTATTGTCAGGGCCAGAGTTGTTTTGTCACAGGATGTACTGTAATAAGTAAGAAGCTTGTGGATTACAGTTCTTTACATTATATATAGTAATATTACACTTCCCTTTTTTCACATGTATAGATACTGTATAACATTTACATTCAATTACCTTAAGCCTTATGAATCATCAATTTGCTATAAGCATTTCCCTACTAATCAACAGCCTTATTAAATTGCAATTCGGACAATTGAATAGGGCTCTATATAAGCACATAGCATTTTTTTTTTTAAAGTGTTTAGTTAGTGAACTTCTATCCAAAAGCAAGGTCTTCACTAACTAAACACTTCGGTTAACAAAATATGCTATGTGCTTAATTAGAGCCCTGTTCAATTGGCCGAATCACAATTTAAGAAAGCTGCAAGTGAGCTGGAATCACATTAATTGCAATTGTAATAAATATCCCCCCTTACCCCTTGTAAGTATAACTTTAACAACTGGATTAAATTAATAAAATACTTAAATTAATTTATTTTTTACTAAAAACAACTGAAATCAATCTAACAGCATTTCATTTATTGAATATTATATACAGATATTATTTGGGTTTGCCATCACTGGGTTTGTGTATCCACTTGGTCAAGAAGGAGGGGCCTAAATATACGGTTTCAGTTAGTTGTACAATGGAACTATCTGACTTGTTTCAGTATTTGTTGTTGAAAAATACACCCTCACACAAAAAATCAAAGCCAGGGGAGATCAGAGAATGAACTGTCCTAAGCAGGTTAGTTATATGGACATGATAACCCACTCAGAGAGCAACCTCTTTTAGCTCACTTGTGCCCTTCACAGGGATAAATGTATTGTAGTATATCAGTCTGGTCTCACTCAAAAGAATGATTCAGCCCCAAAATACCAGGCAATGCTACCCTAAACAGGAGAAACAGCAAACCCAGATGTACATTTCAGTCTTTTTGTGTCCTCATCAGTGAGATGAAGTGTACTCCCTACGGGCACAGTAAGGAGTCCACAACTGGTGCCCCCTATCACCCTTAGGGAGGACCAAACCACAAAGACCATTTGCATACATACAAAAAACAAAGTTAGTTCTTGGAATTGAGCTTTTCTGACTTATATGGTGCTCCAGTTAAGGACTCCTTATTCGCCGTGCCTTAGGGAGTACAGCTAGACCTCACTGATGAGGCATAAAAAGGCTGACATGTACATCTGGGGTTTGCTTTCAGGGTAAAATGGACTGATATTCTGGGGACAGACATCACTCACTCTTTTGAGTGAGATTTGACTGTGAAGTGTACATGTGAGCAAAAATAGGCTGCTCTCTGAGTGGGTTATTAGGTTTACAGAACAAACCCACTTTGGTTAGTTTGTTCTCTTAACAACATTTACTTTACACCATTAAAAGATATATAATTTTCAAGATAAGAAATTGTTTTCTTGTATATTTTCTTCCCTGCTGCCTGTTACTTTCTTAGGTGAGTGTGTTCTTGTAAACTAATTGTAACGGAGCTGGAACACGCAGTCCAATATCTCCGCTGGTATACGGTAAAATACCCAAGAGGCACTACAGTTTCACCATCCCCGACCTCCCATATTGGACGACACACAATTTGGGAGTCAAATGAATACTGACTTTATTTACCTTTACAGAAATATTTATACATCTCTTTGGCCACAGGTAATACACATAGAGAGAACAATAGGTGGGGTCACACCTCCCAGGGACTAGCCGGCTACTTTGATTCAATAACAGACATTGATAAGATAATGCTTCTCTTTGTTCCATCTTTCACAATGTGAACACTTTACACAATAGGGCTCTCCTGCCTCTAGGAGACCCTAATAGGATTATGTATTATGCTAGGTGTCTGTAATATTCTGAGCTAATATCCTGCAGAGCATCAACCAACATACATATAATATAACAGTAGGATCATATTTTAACCAAGAATTAAATAACCATAAAACAGGGTAAAACAGTGATGGGTTCCGTTACACTAATAAGCTGAGGAGCACTGACAGATGTATCTATCACATTGTGAAGACAGCCTCCTCTCACATCATGAACCGTTGAAGCTAAAATTCTATATTCTACAGCAGCATAATTGCATATAAAAATAATAAATTAGAGCAATGTTTTCTTAAAAATCATGTTGCATATGATTATGTATAGTTCTCAAAAACAAAAAAGTGCTTCTTTAAATTGCCATGGGAAATGATATCTTGCTATGACACTGATTATTCATGAAAATCTGAAAACCAAACCTGATCTTATCTCCTGAACAAATAGTCTCTACTATATTAAAGTGAAATATTAATTACTAGCTTGTTAGTTACTTCCATGATTTCAAATCAGGACCTTATTTACATCATAATAGAATATGTTTAAATGTATATCTAAGTTTCCTGGATTATGAATGCATCTGATAGAGGAGAATTGCATGAATATATACCAAAATAAACATTTAAAAGCGTACCTTGAAGTTAGCAAAATGTCTTGTAATTTCTGACAGTTGAAAACTAGAGTAAACAGCTCCTTAAAACTGAGGCTAAATTAGTATAAAGTTCCTAATTTGTTTTGGCCAATCAGGAGGAAGCACAGGCAGCTGAATCATTTGTATCAATGTTTGGGGTTCCTGTCTGTGCTGCAAAGCAGCCTGGAATTTGTAGTGTGGCACCATGCTAAGAGTCTATCTGTTCAGAACATTCATACTTGATTACCACCCGTGCAGGTTGTCCATTCTCCGAATCAAGCACTGCTGCTGGTGTTTTTTCCTTCCTCTCTCTGTTTGGCAGACTAAGCAGCCACTGAGCCTACTTGTGTCATTACCATCCCTGGAGGTTGTACATTCCCTGCCTCAACTACTGTTGCACATTTATTTCTTCTCTCTCTCTCTCTCTCTCTCTCTCTCTCTCTCTCTCACTCACTCACTCACTCACTCTGGTGACAGCTGCAGGTCTCACACACACAGCAGCTCTCTGTGTGCTTATCTCTAGTGGGGGACGGGGCCCAACAGCACAGCAGACACAAGAAGCAGGTGGGTCACATCCCCGCAGTGACTTTGGGGCTGACATCAGTGTTCTCCTATTGGCTGCGGAAGACACAGCAGGTGAGTAATGAATTAAAATATTTCCCAAATGTTCCATACTGATTGGGGGGTCGGGTGCCTATGTATATAGCTCTGGGGGTGTCAATATAACATTATAAGGGATTTTTGGATATTAATAAAAATAAAACATTTCATGAAATGTGCTGCATTTATAAGGATGGGTTTTGCCTAAGTATTGCAGAAATGTATTAATCCTGCTAACTTAGATATGCCTTTAAGTAAAAATTAAGCTGAACTAAAAGAAAGAATCTTCAAAAGTACCTTCAAGGTCACACTTACGAGTGTCATCATTCAAAGTGTACCTACAATGCACCAAGGGATTTTCAATTACATCATAATAGAAGAAGAATTTTTCCTGATTTTGTCACCAAATACTGTCTTAAAGGCATTGAAGCCTGTTAGGCATAGAGTTATAAATGTCATGATAGTATAATTATTTTGTAGTAAAGGGTGAAGGCTATAAAAGCCTCCAATAGTGGTTTGAGTTATTAGTTCATTGGTTTGGTTTTTCATACAGATCTATAATGGTGTAAACATTGATATTGGGACTGCTCTCACAAAAAGGAGAGGAGTAGAAATGAAAAGAGTCTCCCCTTTGTTCAGTAATGTATTTTGTCCTATGTTGACACATTTAGGCCTAGAATGGGACTATTTTGCAGGTTCTAGTGTATTCTTCAAGATATATAAAGTATGCCTCCATGGGATCCTTCGGTAAATAACTCAAGCTAAAGGCTCCATATGCAGTGTTATACAATTTTAGAACACTTCTGTATATAATCTAAATAGACTTCAGATCACAAGTTTATGTTTTTTTTAATGTAAAATGGTGAATGGTAACATTCAGCCACATTAAATTAGAAGCTTGTATCTGCGTGAGCTTGAAGAGTTGAGGATTTACGGTGCTATTAAATTAGAACAGGCTGCGAGTTACGGGCTTGAGAGACAAACCCGTAAAAAATGTTTCGCTCGTTGGAAGTGCGGCCATTGACGTGATCAATTAGTCTAACTCGTAATTACGAGTTCGGATGGAACCAATGGCAACAGAGATCATCAGAATTACTTCACTGAAAAATGGAGGTGGGATTTACAAAGTCTTACAGGCTTCAATTACGAGTTACGATCGCACACCCACATTCCAGATATAATGCAATATTGATAAAGCAGTAAATATGGTATTCTATCACATGCAAGTTACATTATATGTATTAACACCTTGATTGCCGGGATCGATCTAACACAAAAATTGAACATGAAATAAAGTATTTTTTGGGGCCGATTTGCGAGCTTGAGAATGTTGTGCTTTTAATTCTAAGACCAACATCGTGACTAACATCACTTTAACTTTTAATAAAAGTACAGTAGTGTGGTGATATTTGCATTTAAAGTGCTCTGGATTGGACTTTACCCCCTTGCGGGTCCTCTCTAGCACTCGTTGGCTTCTTGGCTCCATTTGCGAGTTACAAGTTTGAACGGCAGTGATCTTGACGCAATTTAATAGCTAAAATGGAAACGTAGCGGTTATGGGCTTGAGAGAACAAAGGATTTGTGTAGGCCTTTTTTGGCCTTGCTGCGTCTTAACCAGCAAGTCGTATGTGGGTTGTTTTAAGAGGCCAATTTAATAGCTTGAAGTCTTGCGAGCTACGATTTACCACGTAGCTTGAATTTAACGGGGCTGATATTTTTAACTATTTGCAATTACACTGTAACCCATAACCAACATATTGTGACGTAAATAGACATCTATCCCAGATATTTAAAAGAGCAGGCTTTAAACATTATTAGAGGGGTTGCAAATATTATTTAATTTTTTTTAAAGTTACTTTTAGGATCTCCTCAAAGTTTTTTTTTGAGGGCCAGTTGCAATCAACCTGTTTGTTGAGAGAGTTATTTCTTCTCTGTTTTGTAGGAAAATGTCTTATATTGTTTTGTAGGAAAATGTCTTCATTAACTCGTTTCAGTTCTAATGTTTCATTAAAAAATTAACTTCAGTAATCTTTTTTAAAAGGGATTCTATTCTGCCTTTTAAAACTGGAAGCTGGTTTCATTTTATTATTATTATTATTATTATTATTATTAACTTTTATTTGAATTGCGCCAGCATATTCTTCAGAGCTATACAGGGTATAATAAGGAAGAAAAGTACAATATTAACAAGCTGCAAAGAAAAAGAAGTAGGGCCCTTTTTGAGCTTAGAATCTTATGTAGAAAGTGCTTTTTTTCAAAGCAGCCTACAAGATTGGAAACTCGCTACTTACTCTAAAGGGAGTAGAAGAGGCAGAAACTTGGATATGGTGGTGGGGGGGGGGGGGGGTTAGCTTTAGACAAAACATGGGGATGGGAAGAGAGGTTAGACACCACACAGGATATGCTGAAGGGGGGTGGTAATATCTTATTATAAGATATGTTGTCTCTACAGTAAATGAACCCTGAGATGCTTAACATTGTTTTTGCAACTGTTTTAAGCAAATGTGCGGCCTAATATGCTAGTACTTGATAAGGATAGGGAAGGGAATCAAACTTAAGCTAATACTCAGGTACATATTTTTTGGCCACCATAGAGACAGACAAGCAACCTGAGATACTAATTAGCACAACAAATCAATTAATTAGAATTCAAGGCCTCCTAATTTACATTAAGATTCAGCACAGAAGGAGCTTATTGAGGTTAATGCGTGACTAAAAAAAGGGGTGCAGTGCAGAGGGTTTGGTTTTTTTAGAGCACTGGGCTGACTTCTCACTTGGGTACAATCTCTATAGCAGGGATGGATTGCACCTTAATGATGAGGGAGCTTTTGTGCTAGGGGATAGGATGGTAGAATCGCTGTGGGAACTTTTAAACTTGTAGGTGAGGGGGAGGGACTATATAGAAGTATTGGGGTAAATAGGGTAGAGAGGGTAAGGGATGAATTAGTTACCCATGGGGGAGGAGAAGGGGGAGGGTTACAATAGAAAGTAGGGAGGTATTAATAGGTTGCCTCAAATACAGTGGCAAGCACTTCACAACGACAGAGCCATAGCAACATAAAGTGTATGCTTGCTAACGCAAGAAGTTTGCCTGGGAAAATGGACGAGCTAGAAAAATTAGCGGTACAAGAAAAATGGGGCTTAATAGGCATTACTGAAACGTGGTGGGATGAATCTCATGACTGGACTGGTAATCTGGATGGTTATAACCTATTTAGGAAAGATAGGGGAAATGGTAAAAGAGGAGGAGGGATCTGTCTGTATGTTAAGCCTGAATTTAAGCCTATAGTCAGAGAAGATATGTATGCTGGCACTAACGGCATCATTGAATCTTTGTGGGTTGAGCTAAATAGTGAAGGAGCTAATTCTAAACGCATATTGGTGGGAGTATGCTATAAACCCCCAAATATAGCTGAAAGTGAGGAAATACAATTATTGTTACAGATTGGAAATGCAGCTAAGCATGGGCAAGTTCTAATAATGGGAGACTTTAATTACCCTGAAATAAACTGGATAAATGAGACCAGCAGCTCAGCTAAGGGGAGCAGGTTCTTGAGTACACTCGGGAATCATTATCTGGCCCAGGTAATACAAGAACCTACTAGAAATGGGACCTTCCTGGGTTTAGTCATCACAAGTAATATTGATATAATATCAAATGTTAAAATAGGGGAACCCTTGGGGAACAGTGATCACAACACAGTCTCATTTGAGATTGAATACAAAAAACCGATTTGTTATAGACCAACAAAAACTCTAAATTTTGAAAGGGCTAACTTTATTGGGCTACGGGCAGCAATACTACATATAGACTGGGACAAAGAACTTACAGGGAAAAATACTGAAAATAAATGCACAACATTCAAATCCTTACTAAATAAACATACTCATCGGCATGTACCATGTGGAAATAAAATGAATAGGAGCAAATCATATCCCATGTGGCTTAACAACAAGATCATGATGAGGAAAGAGAAACATGCATTTAAATTATACAAGGAGGAGGGAACAGAGGCAGCTTTATGTGCCTATAAGGAAATCAACAAGGCTTGCAAAAGGGCTATTAGACTGGCTAAAATAGAAAATGAGAAGTCAGTTGCAATGGAAAGTAAGACTAACCCTAAAATATTTTTTAAATATATTAATGGGAAGAAGACCAGGAAGGAAGCTATAGGAACATTACAATGTGACACAGGCCATCTGATAATTAGTGACCAGGAAAAGGCAGATGAGCTAAATAGGTTCTTTTCGTCGGTATACACAAGGGAGGTACCAGTGTTTGGGACACCGCAACAAAATGGGGCTACACTACCATCACTAAATAATTGGTTAAAGCAGGAAGACATCCAAAAGGGATTGGAGAAAATAAATGTTAATAAAGCCCCAGGTTCTGATGGAATACATCCAAGGGTACTGAGGGAGCTGGGTTCTGTAATAGCCAAACCATTATATCTAATCTTTCAAGACTCACTCACTACAGGGTCTCTACCAGATGACTGGAGAAAAGCAGAGGTGATACCTATATTTAAGAAGGGATCAAGAGCAAATCCGGGGAATTATAGACCAGTGAGCCTCACATCTGTAGTTGGGAAGCTTTTAGAAGGGTTAATAAGGGACAGAATACAAGAATATGTCTATTTGAACAAGATCATAGGTAGCAGTCAACATGGATTTATGAAGGATAGGTTGTGTCAGACCAATCTAATTCGTTTCTATGAGGAGGTTAGTAGGAACCTAGATCAGGGCAACTCAGTGGATGTAGCCTTTTTAGATTTTTCAAAGGCATTTGATACAGTGCCACATGGAAGACTAGTGAGCAAACTAAGGGATACAGGACTTGCAGTAAATATCTGCTCATGGATCGAGAGCTGGCTAAAAGACAGGAAGCAAAGGGTTGTTGTAAATGGAAGATACTCCGATTGGTCTAATGTGATAAGTGGGGTTCCTCAAGGTTCAGTATTAGGTCCTCTCCTTTTTAACATATTTATTAATGACATAAAAGTAGGAATTGAAAGTAGTGTCTCTATTTTTGCTGATGACACTAAGTTGTGCAAGGTAATACGATCAGATAATGATGTACTTTTCCTACAAAGGGATTTGCATAAATTAGAGAAATGGGCGGCTAAATGGCAGACGAGATTTAATACAAATAAATGCAAGGTTATGCATTTGGGAAGGAAAAATAGCCATGCAATTTATAATCTTAATGGAGCAAATCTAGGGGTATCAGATATTAAAAGGGATTTGGGAGTACTAGTGGACAATGACCTAGGTAGCAGTGCTCAATGCCAAGCAGCAGCTGCAAAGGCAAGTAAAATATTATTATGTATTAAGAAGGGTATAGAAGCAAGGGGAGCAAATATAATTCTACCACTATACAAATCCCTAGTACGCCCTCATTTGGAATATGGAGTACAATTTTGGGCACCACTTAATAAAAAGGACATTTTAGAGCTGGGAAAAGTACAGAGAAGGGCTACAAAACTAATAAGGGGAATGGAGGGGCTAAGTTATGAAGAAAGACTAACCAAACTAAACTTATTTTCGCTAGAAAAAAGGCATCTACGAGGGGATATGATTACCTTATTTAAATACTTCCAGGGTCAATATAAGGCTTTGTCAAGTGAACTTTTTGTAGCAAGAGATTTTCAACTGACAACAGGACATCCTTTGAGGTTAGAGGAAAAAAGATTTCACCTTAAACAAAGAAAAGGGTTCTTCACAGTTAGGGTGGTTAAACTGTGGGATTCTCTACCAAAGGAGGTGGTAACAGCAAATTCGATAGACAACTTCAAAAAGGGATTAGATATATTTTTGAATAAAGAGGGCATTCAAGGCTATCCTAGATAACTAGCGAAGGAATATTGACCATGGGAGAAATGTTATCGCCAGTTTCTGGGGTCAGGAAGGAATTTTGCTTTTTTTCCCCTTATGAGACAATTGGCAAAGTTTCAAAGGGGTTTGCCTTCCTCTGGATCAATTAACAATTAATAATAAATAGTCAACATATTAAAAAGATCAATAGAGATCTAAAAAGTTTAAATTTGATCGACTAACTCTTTATTCATCCTCCAATACTATACTATTAATAATTTTTTAACAACGAATTAAGTAATAACTAATCCGCATATTGCAGATCAGAGGAGATCTTAACAGGTTGAACTAGATGGACTGAAAGTCTTTTTTCAACCTTAATTACTATGGGCCTCATTCTATTAGCGTCCGCAGCCGTTGCGGGGCCGCAAGGACCGGCCGCAAGCTATTCTGCTATTCTATTCCCCTCCGGCCGGGGATTACGGCAGGCTTGCGGCCGGTGCCTTGCTATCTCTTGCGGCCGCTCGCGCCGGAGGAAATCCTTTGATCTTAAACGGCCGCAAGGAAATCGGCCGTAAGAAATTCCTATTTGCAATTCAATTGCTCCGGGAACCCTCTCTGCAAGGCTAAAAGCGAGCCGCAGCTTACTTGCAGGAAAGAGGTCCCGCTAGCACCAATTAAGCACATAAAATAGCCCAAATAAAGCCATCCTGCACTTTGCAGAGTCTATAAAGTGATATTCGGTGTTAGCAAAAATAGCACATAATTACCCTATACTCAAATCCGTAAAATATTTATTTTTTAATATCCGTAAAATATCCATGTAAAAAGTCCAGAGGGCTTGGAGCACCTCAGACCCGCCCACGCCGCAGCCGGAAAATAAACAGTTAATTTGAACTCGGGTTTGGGCTGATGTGCCAGCTTGAGAGTGGGTTACTTTTAATCCTCATGTCCCCCAATATGATCCCTAGCATTTACAGAGCTGTACAGTGCAGGCTTGAATTTATTTTTGCGTTTTTAGATTTCTGCGCTTACGGCCGGTTCCAAGATATGCGGCCGGCCGTAAGAAGAGATCCTTGCGGGGCCGTATAATAGAATCGCGAGTTAACAGAACCCCCGCAAGGAATCGCAGCCTTACGGCTGATTTACGGCCGGTAATAGAATGAGGCCCTAAGTAACTATGTAACAAACAACACTGAACATCTGAGTAATGCTTGCTAGAAAATGTTGAGTTCCGTCTATCTTTAAAACACATTTTATTATAATGTATATAAATTCATTCATTTTCCACTACCAGAAAAAGGATTAATTATATCAGCTATTTTTTATATTGGTTGATATTCACATTTGATTCAATGAACATCATGACAGAAAGTGCCTATTTTTTTTGTAAAAAAAGTGTTCTGCTTTTTTCTTTTCAAATATTAACAACCCAGTTTACACTATTTTTTTTTCAGCAGATATCTATCATTGAAGATTTTCTTAACAAATCTGCCACAAATAATTCATAAACATTAATACAAAGCTTTACTTAGTGGAACTAACTTTCTGTACCCACACAAAACTGCCCTACATACCACATTTCTGCCTTCTTTATTTTTTTAAATGTCAAAATACTGTACCCACCCACCTCTTGGATAAAATATGAGTTTCCATATCACTGACCAAAACACATGACCGTGTCCATTTAATACTGTTCTTGGCTAAGGATACACTATGCTATAATTAAACATTAACAGCATTATTAAATTGCGATTCGGCAAACTTAAAAGGGCTCTATTTAAGCACACAGCATATTTTATTTACAAAATTTTTTAGTTAGTGAGCAAGGTCTTCACTAACTAAAAACTTCTGTAAAAAAAATTAGCTATGTGCTTATATAGAGCCCTTTTAAATTTGCTGAATCGCAATTTAATAAGGCTGTAAATCTCTATTATATGTTAGTTACTTCATACAACTGCTCATCTCCAGTACAAATGGATTACCACAGGTTTATTCTTTCTTTTTCTACCTTCCCTAGCTTATCTAAGCAATGGGAACATTAAATGCGGTTCTATGTTAGTGATATGTAAATTTAGAAAACACAGTTGTTTTATGTTTACATGGGGACTTGTCAAAATAGAATTCACTCCAACTGATGCAGTTGGAACTCAGTAGCAACAAAACGTCTGTAGATATTGTATACGCCATAAACCAAATGTGTCATATTTATAGGATTCAGCATTTCCTCTTTGGACTTAATCCCAGACAACATAAAAATATGCAAATCTCTTACAGTGGATCTCTCTACAGACAGTAGGAGTTACACATGTCCTAGTATGACGTGCCTTACATTTTTTTCAATAATGTATTGGATATTAAATATTGAAAATTATACTTACAGTTCAGAGCCAAATGGAAAAAAAATCTTTTCATGTCCATTTAAGAGAAATGATGCAAAGATAACAACTTATAATGCTTATTTTGTATTAAAAGAAAAAATACACTTGTTTGTTAAGTATGTAGCAAATAGCAGCTGTGTAAAACATGGATTGTTAGAAGTTATTAGTGTAAGAAGGAGGGGTGGGGAGGAAGGAACAGGCCAAAGTCCTTTCTTTGGTAACTGGGTAAGATTGAAATTAACACCACTCCCACTCCCCTTTGCCCTCACTGGCCCAGAAGCAGACGCATTGCTTCAGGAAATGCAACCATATATCTATAGAAAGTAAACCCCCTCTCTCACACACACACCTTCCAGCAATGTATCATGAACTCCACCAGGACCCAGCAGGGGCATCAAAATGATTTTGTTTTCTAATTAAAAACCAGCTGCTTAAAGATTTCATGCATATTATTTTCATTGTACACTGGTCCTTTAAGCATAACTGTGAATCAAAAATAGTATGGACTGTCAAAGCATGAAGAAAAAAAGAAATAAAAAAAAGCACTTTGAGGGAGGAACACAATTACAGGAGACTTTAATAGTTGCTCAATGTTTACAATAATTTTAACCAGTCATCCTAAATAGTACACCAAAACAAATAATGCAAAATAACAGGCCTAGCTTTCATAGAAGCACTACATTTACTTATAGATAGTTCCCTGACTATCTAACTCTCATCCAGCTAAATCTGGGTGAAGCAAAAACAAAATTAACAGTCCAATAGTTTGTTCACAATCACTGGCCCTTATCTTTAGTAGTTCAGGTATTCTCTCAAGCTTCCTTCTTTATGTGTATCTCTTTTCCCAACTCACATGTCTGTGTGTGTTTCTTTTCTTCCAACTTCAGACAAAACACTTCTCTCTGTGTCTCTATTTCTCAGATTCAAACTTTGCACACACTACTCTCTGTGTTTCTTTCTTCAGCCCATAACTACTAGCCTCACACAGACTGCAGGCCATAAATACAACCTCATACAGACTGCCAGCTGCAGTCCAAAGTTAGTCTCACTTAAATAATGTCTGATTCGGTGCATCTAATCAAGCATTTTGTAAAGTCTGTGGCTCACACAAACCCCTTGTATCACTCTGTCACACATCCCCCTGTCTAGCTCAACACTATTAGGTTGAGCAACATTTATCTCAATTAGCATGCACATACTTCTTCCCCTGTGCCATCTGCATTAAGGAATTAGGCAGACTGGATTTCATCTTGTTGAGTCAGCTTCTCTTTATGCCAGAAGTCCAGCTTGTGCAGTCTTGGGAAGAGGTATTGCAGTATATTCAGACAGAACCATAATCCCTTACCTATCCTCATGGATTATGGCTCTTCATCTCTTCCTGTTCTGTAAATTTGCCCAATGTCCATTCTCAATTGAGAAATTAGCTTCTGCTTCCTGACCATCAGAGGAGTCCCAGGCACTCATCTCTGTGAATGTTTGGGTGAGAGCATTCTGGTCAGTGGCTTTCTTCTGCAACTCCTGTGTTAGACTAATGATTGTGGCAACCTGATGCAATATGGTACTGTGAGGCTTCTGCACTTCAACTTGTTCTTTTGCATCTCTGCTCTCACTATCTACTTTTGGCCCTGCCAGATTCAGCCTCAGACTCCTGAGTACACTCTCCATCCTATGAAGGTTGGCTTGAATTAATTCTCCTTCACCAACACTTCCACATCACTCAGTTGCTCCTTCAGAACAACCAGAGGGGATTGGTGTCAAATAGCAGCCTACTCTCTACTGTCAATCTATGTAACTCCTGGTTCAACTCTGTGACACTTTGAACTTCCTCAGCTCTTTCTTCACCTCTCCCAGGTCACAGTGATCCAGACTTTCCTGCTATCGCTGACTTTGTGTCTGGTAGGTCCCAGCTATTCAAGCTCTTTCTGCAATTTCTCAATCACTTCATGCCGCCTCCCTCCTTCTTCTCTTTAGGTTCATTATCATCATCTTCACTATGGGACAGAGACATCCCGGGCTCTTCCTCTTCCCATTATTCATTGCTGTCTACTTCATAGTTCTGGAAACCATCCTAAACTTATGGTTTGTGGGGACAGATGACCTGGCACTTTCTGTTCCAGGTGCCCCAATAGGCTGGCTGATAATTCTCACAGAACTGTATAGGTTTCATAAATTCATCTTTTTTCTTGTTGCATATCCAGGTCCCTCTGCTTGTGCTGCGTCTCTTGCTGCATGTTTAGCTGAAGAATCTCCTCTGTCTTGTTCATTAGGTTTTCCCTGACTAACGCCAACTGCTAAGCCAGACTGTCTTCCTCCGTTTCCCAGACCTGTATAAATTCCTGCCCTATGCTTTGCATAGCAGCTTTCTGCAGACATAGTTCTGCACTCAGCACAGCACCTTGTATATGCAGGTCCTGGAGTGCAGTGCCAGTCTCTTCCGGACAAGCGTCCCTCTAAGACAATTTTTCGGGCACTCTCTGCTCTTGTAGAGTATGTAACATTTACTCCTCTATCAGAGCTGCTTCGCTTTGCTGCAGGGAATCTTCCATCTCTTGTAGCTGAGAGGAGGAACTAGTAATCTCTGCTTCACTCTGAGGCAAACGGTTAGTGAGGAGGTTCTGCTCCTCCTGTTGTCCGTTGTGGTGGAGCTCCTGTAAAATTTGCTCTTTCAGGTATCAATGGGAAGACTCTGCCTCTGCTCCAGGATAGACATCTGTATCTTCTTCCAGTAAGACACCTTGTTTCCCCAAACTGCATGATTCTTCCACTCAGAAATGTGCCTGCCTTCAAGTCCCATTGGGATGGAGTCACTGCTCTAGTTTCCCCTCTTGCCTCTCCTTGGCTAGTCCACACTGTATTATGGTGGCCTGAGACAGAGAGCTGTCAGGATACTTCACAATTTCAATGCAACTTAAGTCCATTCCCTGCTTCGTATGTCCTCTCAGGGACATTGGTTCATATTTGACCAGCAAAATCTCCAGATTCCCATCTTCCTCATCATCCACTTTAGGAAGGATTCCAGTTTTCTCATCAAAATGAGGACAGTCTTGCTTTGAAAGAACATTGCAAACATCTGTTTCATCTCCCCTTACTTTGGGTCATAGATGTTTTGCAGGTGTTTTATTTCTAAATTATCATCCTCCCCCTCTGGAGTATTCACCAGGGACTGGTGGCTGGGTCGGTCCAGGTTTCTTATTATGGACTCTTCATTGCTTTCATCCATAAGGTTCCTGCATCAGTTTTATTCAAATCTTCCCCAGTGTCTTTTTCAACATTCTTCATATGGAGGCTGGTTGTGCACCCAGTGGATGACAGCACTTTGCCCTTTACTCTTTGAACTTTGCTCACACCAGTCATATTTGCACTTTATTCTTCTGCATCAGGTTTCTTGGCACCCCAACTTTCTGTCGCATGGCCAAAACGTGCCGACGCACTCCTGACATCTGGCTCTCACTCTCCTTGTCACTTAGCTTTGGTCAGCCTTCTCCCCTGCACCTTGTTTTCAGCCCTCTGCACCCTGCTCTTTCCTCAATACCCCCGGCCATGTACCCTAGCCTCCTCCCCTGTACCCCATGTAAACCCTGAGCTGTGCTGGATGGTGTACATTGAGGGCATGGGGTACAGGGGAGAAGGCAGGGGTACAGGGGAGAAGGCAGTGGTACAAGGCCAGGGGTACAGAGGAGAGAGCAGGGTGCTGAGGGCTGAAAACGCGGTGTAGGGGCTGACAGAAGCTAAGAGTGAGAGCGCAGATGTCGGGAGCGCTATTTCCTCAACCCCTCGACAGGATAACTTCTCCCCGAACTTGTGTAGAGAAGACTACCACTTCTCAGGATCTCATACGTCATTTTTGACCAGAAGGTATGAAGGTTGCAGTCTAGAATGTGGATTCTCCTTTATGTGCATTAGATCTTCCTTGCAATAATAATGCTGGTTCTTACTGTACAAATACTTCCATGAGTGGAATATCTGTGCTCTGTGTGTGGTATAACTCCAATTCTGCTGATCTTTAGATCAGCATAACTCATTGCCTGTACTTCATCCATGGCAATGTAGGATTTCTGAGCCTCACCACACAAGGGGCAAAGATAGTGTCCCAGGGACTTTAGGGCCAATCTTCTCTAGTGGCAATTCTTTCAAACGTCAGAAAATATGCTTCCACATCATTCTTACTAGTCATGTTCTGTAGGAAGAGATTAGGTTTAATGCTTCCACTGGTCTCTCAAGTCACAGTAGTTTTGGAAGCCTCAGGTGCTGTGGCTGGGCCTGATGTGCTGCTAAAGCTTGTCTCATAGGCTCTGTCCTCTTCTGCTTGTCTCAGACATTGCTGTGTAGTCTCTTGCTGGCATGCTGTGGCTTATATCATACAGTCTCTATCATCCATCTTAAACCCACTTCTAACATCAAATGTGCCACTGAGTTTTTGCCCGTGTTTCCGGCACTTTGATAGAAGAACACAATTACAGAAGGCTTTAATACATTTCCAAAGTTTACTGTAATATTAAGCAGTGGTTCAAAATAATAGACAGAGAGAGAGGCCTTAAATATTAATCTAATGTTCCAGTGGGTAAAGTTAAGAAAATCGTTGGTAATCTTTACATTCAACAAATGTGTTATTAAATTAGATCAGTAAGAACTCTAAACACATATCATATTTGCTCTATTCATCATAGCGGATAATATAAATAGATGTACATATCAAAAAACAAGTTGGAAAGTAGCGGTGTGAGTGATACTGTCAGAGTCATCATCAGTTCGCTTTGATTAATAAATACACTGATGATGAGTGATTTCAAACAGTGACAGAGAAGATCGATGGCCATGCACAAAACTGTGCCAAAGGTGCTCAGAGGGGGCAGAACACAGCATTGCCAGGCTTCAAATTTTATTGCCGTCATTTTTGACTGGCAATTTTCTAGTTATTAATAAAAAGCAGTATCTTGTAAATGTTAAAATGTTTACAATAGCTTGTAAATATTAAAAGCAAATAAAATGTTAGTTTGAGATAAACAGTATCTGGATCACATCTAATATGGCACATGACAATTAATGGCCTAAAGAGTGAGTGATTGTTTCTTTCTTTCTTCCTATCTAAATGTTTGTACTTGAGCCATGGAGTGGAGGGAACATCCATGTTTTATCTTTTCAAATAATGTGTTGTGCCATTCTACTTGGCACATATATAGGTCCTCATTCTATTTTAATTTTGGCAATTGAATAGGGCTCTATATAAGCACATAACATATTTTTTGACAGCATTTTTTAGTTAGTGAAAACCTTGGTTTTGGATAGAAGTTCAGTAACTAAAAAGTTCTGTGAACATTTTTTGTATGTGCTTATATAGAGCCCTATTCAATTGGGCATCTCGGAATTGAATGAGGGTCATAGTATGTAAGAATAAACTTAAAAAAACATGCCACAGCTCTCAAATTTAAATCAAAATTATTTCCTGTGAAGGACTATGATACAATTAAAAATAAAGATGCCACCCCAAGAAGGTGTAGAATGTACTACAAGATAAAATCACAATGGTGCAAATGGCAACATATATTTCTGGCACACATCATTATTTAATAACATGAAACTATCCGTCACTATATCTCTCTGATAACCAATAACCATTTAATATGTTCTCTCATTCTCATATTTTAATTTTTTTAGGTCAGAAAAAGCATCTCTATTGGACTTACTTGGCCCTCTAAAAAATCCTGCTTAGTCAACAGATGAATCAGCTAGCCGGTGTGAAAATCAATATATCCTAGGCTCATTAGCTTTGGATGGTCTCTCCACATCATAAACAACTTGCCTTTGTCTTGATCAACTTAAAACCATTAAAGTATTTATCTTACTAAACTCCTTAAAGGAAGGAGGACCAACGGCCTTGGTCATTCAGCGGTTACCTCCTACTGCCAGGGTTTCCTTTCTTAAGTGTTTTAGGGATTATATATTTGTGCATTTGTGCAAGCAGGGATACATGTGCATCATATTTTTGGTCACACCTCATATCATTATCCAGTTTGTGTTATTCTCTACAATCACTCTTTTTGTTTCCATCAAGAAGCCATGACTTTTTTTCTACATTTGTGGAATGTCTGAATCTCACATGACTCTACTATTTGTTACTTAATTTTTTCGCTATGTAAGGTCACGTATCCGTGAAATGTTGCCAAATCCTCATCGCAATCATATGTTATTATCCAGTTCATGCCATTTCTGTCCATTATTAATTTCTTACTCAGTAATAAGTCATGAACACAAACATAACTGTTGGTTGGGAAGCACTCTAAAATGCATGGATTCTGTTTTAAAGTGAAAGGTGGTAAATTTAACGAATTTCATATTAACATGTCATATTAGGATCAACTAGGCACATTACGTTTTATCAGAATTGATACAAATCTGGAAATTTAACTCAGTGAGTGTTTTTAATGGGTCCTGCATTGGGCTAATGGGATCAATAGTTAATAGTACTTAACTTTCTCACCCTCAACTAATATGCTACTATGTAGAAATATAAAACAAAAAATATATATTTTTTTCATTTTCACGTTTTATACAGCTGTTCATTTTTTTAGTTTAATACGTTCTTTGTAAATGTGCAGTATTTTTCTTGAGCAGTGTCCCCTTAACTCCAATGCGAGGTATGTTAAGTATTTTTTTGTTTTTGTGACCATCCTCATTGTCTTTTACCATTAGTCTTTGGCAGTTTGCTTTCTGTGAGCCAAGCAGCAACTGTGACTTTATTAGCTAGGTGACAATGTTCCTAAACAAGCCCAAATCAAGGTAAGTCAGAATCAATCCTACATATGAAGTGAAAATTTCAGCTTTCACGGGTGAAAGAAATTAGATTTAGCAAAGCTGTGGCAGCTGCACGCTCTTAATAACTCTCCCAGGCAGTAAGAAGTGATGGCCTCCTCCTTTGGCAAAAATGTGATTATATAAAAAGTGAGGACATTTTTTGTGCTATTTAAAGAGAACTTATAATTATAAAATCAAGTTGTTATTTTAAGTTATTCTGCTTCTATTCTGTTTTTGCATTATAATGCTTCTAGGAAGATAGGAACAACTGTATTGAATTAGTTAAAAGATTCTGCATTAAATGGGTCAAAAATATACCATGTTTTATATTTCTAAATAATATATTTGCATAATCTTTTTTTATCTAACTATATGTTAATTTTTTATAACAAAAATGCGGTTGTTATATTACAAAAACATGATTTTGTTCTTGGTAAATATTTTTTCCACTAATAAAACCAAAGGATCAAAGTGACACAGAAAGGGTGCCATTTATTACAGAAATGGTTGTAATTAAATGTTTAAATGGAAGTGCCTTAAACTGATATAGAAGTCAGGGCATGGGTCATTATACATAAAATAACTCTGACATGAAGTGCTATAAGAGCATGTATAAAAGGATCTTTCATAGATATTTAGTAAAACTTGTTTAAACTCATTGGAAACTAACAGGAAATTACACAAGAAATACCTCTCAGCACACAGTACACACAATTCTAAATCTCATTGGCTGACACTTCTGAGCAACTATATCGCTGCACATTGGTTGACTGGGACAAACTCCAAAAGACAATTATATATTTAAATCAGTTTATTCTGCTCCAAAAAAAAAAAAACCACACTGTTCAACCATATCAAATGCCATCTTCAAAGGCAACAAAGAAATAAATGCCTTCAGTGGCTCTTTAAGGTTAGCAGTGGGGACGAGTAATCAAGAAGAAAAGTTTGCTCAGTTGATAAACAATGGCAATAGTGACAGAGTTATTTAACAATGAAACAAGTAAATGTAATGAACTGTACTTGTTACAATTACTATTTTTCCAACATGGTATAATTATATTCTTAAATATCCCCCACTGCTAATCTTAAAGAATGACTGCCGATAAGACTGCTACCTCAGAGGGTGGAGCTTCTTCATCAATTTTAAAGGACCTTGATTTAACTGTATACTTCTAATTTCTTTAATAAATTAGACATTTTCTATGTCTTGTTTATAATGCAATGATCTGGCTAACAGCTTGATGAATTTGCCAGTTATTTCAGATTTTCTTTTGCTGAGCACATGATATTTTTGGCCTAAATCCCTGACATTCCTGAAAGCCAGAGGCAAGAGAGAAGAGGCCTGATTTGAAGTGACAAGAGTCTTATAAACATCCACACTCTCAGCACCTACTATAGACATGTTGGTATGTTTTGCTGCTTGCCGTTTTACTGTCTGACCCCAGCTGTGAGCTTGCATAAGATGACAGACGTTATAGCTTTCCTTTTATTTCTGTTGACCATGTATACTGCATTGCTAGATTGTAAAAAAGTAACAGCGTAGTAGAAAGAGAAATCAATTAGGTTGATAGCTAAAATCCTTTAGTTTGGGTTCCTGTTCTTTAAAAGATATCTACTCTTCCAAATCCCTTTATAAGACCGCCTGTATTTTGTGAAAACTTCATATATAAACAATGAACATTTTTAGAGAAAATATGAGGAATCACCTGTTTGTTTCTCCCATTTGTCCGACTGGCTCGCGGTCTAAGGGAGTGTATTTTAGTTTCTATTCAGAAGTGGAGTGGTAGAAGGGGAGATCCATAGATTTATTCAGATGAGCTTTTAGCATTTGCAATCTTCACCCTCCTCCACAATGCTCTGTAGAAGGCATGACCCAAGCATTATCCATTTAGGCTTATCTTAAAGCAAAGACACCACACCGATTGTTTGGGAGAAAACACGGGCCACAGCTTTATCATAAATTAACCAATTAACATAACTTAAAAACTTGCATATATTATCCGTATTAACATATTAACATATTAACATATTAAACTATAGGGGGAGGAGCCCGGCCACGGACAGTGACCTCAAGCCTTGGGCCCTGCCCAAAGCCCCACTGCTTATCTTAAGCACGCCCTGTGAGGTAGGGCCACGCCCACTTAGGCCAGTGGGCCGGACAACTCACTTCCCGCCAATCCAATAATGCAACCAACATCTCAGAAAATAGCCACTTCTCCAATAAAATTCTGTTCTTTACTTATATGACACATTTTTTTATTTTTTTTTACATACATAACCACTTTTATGAACTGACTCCCGGCGCGCGAATGCAGCGGAAGTCCCGCCCCGCCGCTCCTGATTGGCTGGTGTGCCTTACAGGCTCCGCTGAGTCACGAGACGCTGCGGGCTGACCCAGGGAGCCTGTGCAGCCTCCGCGTCGGCATGACCCAAGCATGATCCATTTAGGCTTATCTTAAAGTAACGACACCACATCGATTGTTTGGGAGAAAACACGGGCCACAGCTTTATTATAAATTAACCAATTAACATAACTTAAAAACCTGCATATATTATCCGTATTAACATATTAACATATTAAACTATAGGGGGAGGAGCCCAGCCACGGACAGTGACCTCATGCCTTGGGCCCTGCCCAAAGCTCCAATGCTTATCTTAAGCACGACCTGTGAGGTAGGGCCACGCCCACTTAGGCCAGTGGGCCAAGCAACTCACCTCCCACCTCCCGAGCCTGCGATCCCCCTCTGCTTTCCATCAAAGCCAAAGCCCGAACGGCGCTCTCCCTAAACTCCAACGTAACTAACTCCAGCCCCATTTCCGTAAGGTGTACCTTATCTTGCCCGAAAAAATCATCGGCACCGGCCGGCTCGAATTCTTTGTATCTAATGGCGATGAAACCCAATTTTCAAACGAAACTTGACAGCTGCTGGTTAATCTTCTGCCTCGCTTTGTCCAGACCGACGGGATCTCGTGCGTTCCGCCAGGATATTCTCTTTATCATTTCTGACCATATCAGGAATGTACCCGGGAACTTCTTGGTCCAGTTCTCCACGTCTCTCTTCATAACCATCAGCATCCTCCGCATGGGAACCGTTCCTAGATCATTACCGCCGGCGTGAATTATTATTAGCATGGGTTGACCGTACCACTGACCATAAGTGTCCAACAACCCATCCAACTGAGCCCACCGCAGGTCTCGAACCCCGAGCCACCGCACGTGTAAGTCCGTAACAGGAAAACCCAGTTGTGTCCTTCCTTCTGTAACTGCAGCCAACCTGTGGGCCCAGTACACGTACGAGTGACCCACAATCCACAGTTGCTTCTGTCCTCCTGAAAGCAGAAAGCAACATACGTTAGACTACAGCCTTGGGTCTTACGTAAGACCGAAAACGTTCTGATTCCCATCTACCAATACGCTTGACCGCCGCGTCGGGTAAGCCTAACCTAGCTGCTTTGGTCGCAGCCCCTATTCTGAACGAGTGTGTTCCAAACCCTGCCTGCTCCAGGCCCAAACTGTGTAGTGCAACTTTTAGCATCCTTTCAAAACTGGTACCGGGATAACGCCGTCCCGTCGGCATGGATTAACAGCGAACACCGTCCCACCGGTCGCTGACCAAGATATTCCATCATACACCTGTAGGGGCAACACTCCGTGCCTACTCGGTGCAAAATCACCTCTTTTCCTTTTCCCCTTTGGCCGGTCTTAGACCTCCGGAGCCATACCACCACCGTGCCTTCCCTGAGGCAGGTATCCACCACTTGTATGCCCCCGGAACCGTATCTACTGTTCGCGACTAACTCCCCTATTTGGAATGCTCCGAAGAACGCCAGGGAAAAAGCCGTACGGAAAAGCAGAGATTCAAAAGGGGTCCTACACTTTACTGCCAAAACCTGCGCCATTCGCAGTAACAAAGAAAAGGGGATCGGCCGCCTAGTGTCTGGCCTGCGATCCCCGTTAAACATGCCGCGCACCATCTTGCGCACTGTAAATTCCTTTCTAAGGTCCCTCTGCCCCGCCAGTTTAAACATGAAGGCCAGGGCAGTGACCTGTCTATCGACTACTGCTTTTTTCTCGCCCTCCTCGGCACACCGCAGCAGAAACCAAAGCAGTATCCCTAATGTCTTATCCTCTGATGTAGACCCACGAGCCATTTTTACTAAGTCGTTCCATTTTGCCCATACGCGTTTATACGCAGACCACGTCACCGGGGCGACAGACTGTCTGATGAGTCTCGTCACCTGGCTGCTCCAAGTTCCCAGATTTCTTCGGGAATGGCCTCCCCCAGCGTGTTCGCGAGGGGGGCCAGAGCCCTGAACCGTTCTTCCTGAAACCAAGAAAGGGCGTCAGCAATGCCATTCTCTAACTCCGGTACATGCCTCGCCTGAAACCATATGTTCCGGCGCAGGCAACACAGTACTAGGTGCCGAAGTAGTCTCACTACCGGTATGGAAGTTGCCGTGAGGTTATTCACTGCTTGTGCAACTTCCCTACTTTCTGTGTGGAATAACACCCGCCGGTCTCTAAACTCTGAACCCCATAAGTGCATGGGGAAGAGTTTGAGGAATGTCAGGTTTTTTGTGAGGCCTGCCACCTCCCATTCGTCTGGCCATGGTGCGGCGCACCATTTTCCTTGAAAATAGGCGCCGCATCCGACTGCTTCAGACCCCCCGGTGAACAGTTTCAGATCAGCGCTATTAGCGCGCCTTTTCTGAATAATCTCCGAACCATTGAAAACGTCCAGGAAGACCGACCACACCTGTGCGTCGTCCGCATGGCCCGGGACTCTTTTATGAAGTGATGTGGCCTAATGACGCCAGCAGTAGCAAGTGACATTCTCTTCAGAATACCCTACAAAAGGAATAATCCTACAGGCAAAGTTTAACTTACCCATAATGGACTGTAACCGTCGCAGGGTAACCCTACGCGCACCTGTTAGTGCACTGAGTTCCGCTCTCATGTCCGCTACCTTTTCCAGGGGAAGACTACATTCCATTGTCTTGGAAAACTTCCAAAATTAACCGGCAGGTGTCCTGCCCTGCTGGACCGACGAACAAGAAATCATCCAGATAGTGCGTAATGCTCCTGTACTCGGCTTCCTTGCGTGCGACCCATTGTAAGAATGAGCTGAAAGCCTCGAAGTAGGCACATGATATGGAGCACCCCATAGGTAAACATAGATTGATGAAATAGGTCCCATCGACGTAGCAACCGAGGAGCCGGTGGCTCGTTGGATGCACCGGTAACAATCTAAAAGCCGCTTCAATGACAACTTTTGCCATGAGCGCCCCTGTGCGATTACCTGGATTACCTAAATTTCCCAGTCTCTTTTTTGGGAACAACGCCTAGGGGGGAAACGATAAGAACTCTAATGGGGGGGGGGGGGGACCGAATGGCCCTACCATCCTCCCCAGCTGCACCTCATTGTGCACCTTGGCTTCGGCTACCCCCGGGAATTCCTGCACCGAACGTAAGCAATTCTGTTGTGCATGGGATCCTAAATCCCTCCAGAAAACCCATTTCCAGGAGGCGAGCCACGGCGCCGTTGCCCGCTGTCCTACCGTAGCGTTTTAGCCATGTCAGCATGTCGGGGAGACGTATGGGCGTCCTTTGGCAGGGGGCTCTGTTCTGTTTTCCTTTGGCCTGGCGCATCTGGCCAGGGGGTGCTCGCCGCCGCAGTTGGAGCACACATGCTTGAACCTGCAGTTAGGGGCCCATTTACATACCCCTTCGTTGTAGGCAAAACAGGTCTTGAGACCTGCGGCCGTGTTGGAGGTGGGGCTCCTAACGTCCTGGGGATTCCGACCGTCTGGCCCTCTGCGGGCTCCATCCTCTTTCCGACCTGCAGGCACAGCTGCATCGGCAGGATCTCCTGCTCCTCGACCTTGATCGTCGTTCAGACCTATGGGTGCAAGAGGAACAGTCACTAGCTCTCGGAGCCCTTTAGGCAAAATGACTGGTGGTGGCCGGAGTTCTAGGCCCTCACCCTCACCGCCCGTTGGCCCGGCTCTCTCTTGTCTGAGGGGTAAAGGGTCCTGGCTAACCTGTCCCATATTACCCCTGTCACCCGTGGCCTGGTCATCCACTGGACGGTGGTCTATTGGCTCTGCATGAAAAGGATGGGAGACAAGCCCAATGGCACCCCCGATATTGTCTAGGCCTCCAGCAACTGCATGCTGAGCCTGTCCAATGTAACGGGGGTCTCCTACAGAAGGCATGGGAGGGCCCAGCATGTCCTGCACCCACCTGACCCCTTGGCTTAGGGCCTGGGTCCTAACATCAGCCAGCAAGGCCTCTAGCTCTAAAGCATCCATACCCCAGGCACACAAGACCCCCCCTGGACAACAAAAACGGACCGCGAGACAGGGAGAAAAAACACAGAAAACACACGCAGACAGGCACTCTCACTTTGCCCCTTATGTGCTTTTTGTAGCTGGGGAGTATCTAAGTTTTAACCTTCCTACTTTTTCACTTTAATGCAGGAGCCCTCAGACCTCCGTCCATTTTCCACGGAGACCGCGCCGAACTGACTCCCGGCGCTCGAATGCGACGGAAGTCCCGCCTCGCCGCTTCTGATTGGCTGGTGTGCCTTACAGGCTCCGCTGTGTCACGAGACGCTGCGGGCTGACCCAGGGAGCCTGTGCAGCCTCCGCGTCAGCAACAACCAGTACACTTCAAAGTCCTGCTAGCCCTTCATGCCTTGAAAATTCTGCTGCTTGTTGCATGCACCTTATTCATTTGAGATTTTCTCTGATCTACAGTGGTCATTTAACACATTAGTGGTGGTCTAGCTCAAAAACTAGAATGGCTTACACTTACTTGGCAGTGGTTAGCCTGCTGAACTTTTTTCTGGGTTACCTCATCCTAGGGCTCTGTTACATGGCTTGCATAACGAATCTTGAGTCAACCTTTCACGTATTGAGCTATTTACCTATTACATTCCTCATAATGCTATCAACTGTTCACTGGTCTACTGGAGATTTTAGCTAAAGTGCAATTACTTAACATTTTATATGTCCTCATAAAACTCTCAAAGTGAGACAAATCTTTATGTGTAAACTCAACTCCCATATCACCAGCTAAACCCTTACTAAGAGATATCACATGGTAAGTAACAACTCTCATATATTTAAAGCTATATCCTTCATTGGAGGAAACACAACAGGGAATGGGTTAAATAATAATAAAAATGGATGCAGGGGATTCATAACTCTTCGGCATATGCCCAGCTACCCCCTTATGAACCCTCTGAGCCCCCCTGAATAGCTGGGGGCCATTGGACCCCCTCCCCTAACCACCTTGTGTATTTTAACATAATCCATAAGGACCATAATTGTACCTAAATTTAAACCCTTTACATCTATATTTTACTTAAAACAGTAAAGGTTTTTTTTTAAATGAGAGAGAAGAGAAAATACATTTGATGAGAAAGATAAGGATAACAGTATCATCAATGTGGTACTAATGCATATAAAAGTTTGTTGAATTTCTATTTTTCGCTCTTCTGCAGAAAGCAACATCACAAACTTTTGTCTCCCCTATGTCTCTCCCCCCTCCCCTGTGTCTCTTCCCCCATGTCTCTTCCCCACTCCCCTGTGTCTCTCTCCCTCTCCCCTGTGTCTCTTCCCCCTCCCCCGTGTCTCTTCCCCCTCCTCCCTCCCTTGTGTTTCTTCCCCCCCCAATCTGTGTCTCTTCCCCCCCTCCTCCCTCCCCTGGGTTTCTTTCCCCTTTTCCTCCCCTCTGCCTCTTCCCCACCTCTGTTCCTTGCGCTGTACTGTGCGCCCCATTGCGCATTTGCGGCTGGTGCCCACATGTCTCTTCCCCTCCTCTACTGTGTCTCTATGCCCCTCCCCAGTGTCTCTTCCCCCTCCTCCCTCACCCGTGTCTCTCCCCCCATGCCCTGTGTCTCTTCCCCCCTTCCTCCCTCCTATGTGTCTCTTTCCCCCCCTCTGTCCCTTGCGCTGCCCACGAGCAGTGCACTTTTACAGAATTCAGTACAATAGTTTCTGTAGTGCTCATGTGCTCCCACTGGAGCATTACACACTATTCTAATGTGTGCATTGTGACATCAGCAGTAGAAATTCAATAGGGTAAATCAAAGCTAAATAATGGAGATCCCAAGGGGACACAGTTGAATATGCTGGAGAGTTTTAAATGAGGTAATGTAAACATACAATTGTATGCCTAAAGGTCACCAGTGATGGACATGACCAAAGAAGATCAAAACGGAAATAGATAGATAGATAGATCGATAGATAAATAGATAGTATATCTATATGTAGAGTAAGTTTCTTACGTCTTTTCCACTGGGATTTCAATTAACAATAGCGTACAGTAACTAATGTCCCCTATATCATTGTGCATTGTGTTCTTTGTACATTAGTTCCTTAATGGACCACTGTATGGTGGAGAACATATACGTGCTAAAATTGAGTACGACTAGGAGCATAATTTAGAAGGAAAATGTTATAAATCTACTTTTAATCAGAAAAATAATAAAAATTAAAAGTTGGTGTCCCTGCTTGTAAATGGAGGCATCCATGAAACTTTGTTGAAGGTTGTATAAGATGGCTGTTCACATTTTTGCATTAGCTTGTGGCTGGCTACCTGCATCTGAACATATGTGGGTAGAGGGCTGGTAAAATACCAATTAAATACCAAATATACCATATATACAGGGAGTGCAGAATTATTAGGCAAGTTGTATTTTTGAGGATTAATTTTATTATTGAACAACAACCATGTTCTCAATGAACCCAAAAAACTCATTAATATCAAAGCTGAATATTTTTGGAAGTAGTTTTTAGTTTGTTTTTAGTTTTAGCTATTTTAGGGGGATATCTGTGTGTGCAGGTGACTATTACTGTGCATAATTATTAGGCAACTTAACAAAAAACAAATATATACCCATTTCAATTATTTATTTTTACCAGTGAAACCAATATAACATCTCAACATTCACAAATATAAATTTCTGACATTCAAAAACAAAACAAAAACAAATCAGTGACCAATATAGCCACCTTTCTTTGCAAGGACACTCAAAAGCCTGCCATCCATGGATTCTGTCAGTGTTTTGATCTGTTCACCATCAACATTGCGTGCAGCAGCAACCACAGCCTCCCAGACACTGTTCAGAGAGGTGTACTGTTTTCCCTCCTTGTAAATCTCACATTTGATGATGGACCACAGGTTCTCAATGGGGTTCAGATCAGGTGAACAAGGAGGCCATGTCATTAGATGTTCTTCTTTTATACCCTTTCTTGCCAGCCACGCTGTGGAGTACTTGGACACGTGTGATGGAGCATTGTCCTGCATGAAAATCATGTTTTTCTTGAAGGATGCAGACTTCTTCCTGTACCACTGCTTGAAGAAGGTGTCTTCCAGGAACTGGCAGTAGGACTGGGAGTTGAGCTTGACTCCATCCTCAACCCGAAAAGGCCCCACAAGCTCATCTTTGATGATACCAGCCCAAACCAGTACTCCACCTCCACCTTGCTGATGTCTGAGTCGGACTGGAGCTCTCTGCCCTTTACCAATCCAGCCACGGGCCCATCCATCTGGCCCATCAAGACTCACTCTCATTTCATCAGTCCATAAAACCTTAGAAAAATCAGTCTTGAGATATTTCTTGGCCCAGTCTTGACGTTTCTTGTGTGTCTTGTTCAGTGGTGGTCGTCTTTCAGCCTTTCTTACCTTGGCCATGTCTCTGAGTATTGCACACCTTGTGCTTTTGGGCACTCCAGTGATGTTGCAGCTCTGAAATATGGCCAAACTGGTGGCAAGTGGCATCGTGGCAGCTGCACGCTTGACTTTTATCAGTTCATGGGCAGTTATTTTGCGCCTTGGTTTTTCCACACGCTTCTTGCGACCCTGTTGACTATTTTGAATGAAACGCTTGATTGTTCGATAAACACACTTCAGAAGCTTTGCAATTTTAAGAGTGCTGCATCCCTCTGCAAGATATCTCACTATTTTTGACTTTTCAAGTCCTTCTTTTGACCCATTTTGCCAAAGGAAAGGAAGTTGCCTAATAATTATGCACACCTGATATAGGGTGTTGATGTCATTAGACCACACCCCTTCTCATTACAGAAATGCACATCACCTAATATGCTTAATTGGTAGTAGGCTTTCAAACCTATACAGCTTGGAGTAAGACAACATGCATAAAGAGGATGATGTGGTCAAAATACTAATTTGCCTAATAATTCTGCACTCCCTGTACTCGAGTATAAGCCGACCCGAGTATAAGCCGAGGCACCCATTTTACCACAAAATACTGGGTAAAATGAGTGACTCGAGTATAAGCCGAGGGTGGGAAATATGCTGCCCCCTGTGTCCCTCTTGTGCCCTCTGTGTCCCCCTCTTGTGTCCCCCTCTCTATCCGTTTCTTTTCTCCCCTCTCCCTTCCCTGTGTCTCTTCCAACCTCTCCCTTCCCTGTGTCTCTTCCCCCTCCCTTATCAACCTCCTCAACCTCCCTCCTCATCCTCAACCCCCTCCTCATCCTCCCTCCTCATCCTCAACCTCCCTCCTCATCCTCCCTCCTCATCCTCAACCCCTCCTCAACCTCCCTCCTCATCCTCCCTCCTCATCCTCATCCTTAACCTCCATCCTCATCCTCTCTCCTCAACCCCCTCCTCAACCCCCCTCCTCAACCTCAACCCCCCTCCTCAACCCCTCCTCCTCATCCTCAACCTCCCTCCTCATCCTCAACCTCCCTCCTCAACCCCCCCATCCTCAACCTCCCTCCTCAACCCCCCCATCATCAACCCCCCATCCTCATCCTCGCTCCTCCACCCCCCATCCTCATCCTCCCTCCTCAACCCCCCATCCTCATCCTCAACCCCCTCCTCAACCTCAACCCTCCTCAACCTCAACTCCCCTCAACCCCTCCTCCTCATTCTCCCTCTTAATCCTCAACCTCCCTCCTCATCCTCCCTCCTCATCCTCCCTCCTCTACCCCCCCATCCTCAACCCCCCATCCTCAACCTCTCCTCAACCCCCCCATCCTCAACCCCCCATCCTCAACTTCTCCTCAACCCCCTCCTCAACCTCCCTCCTCAACCCCCCCATCCTCATCCCCCTCCTCAACCTCCCTCCACAACCCCCACATCCTCATCCTCAACCCCCCTCCTCAACCTCCCTCCTCAACCCCCCATCCTCAACCTCCCTCCTCAACCCCCCATCCTCATCCTCAACCCCAACCCCCCTCAACCCCCCTCCTCAACCTCAACCGCCCTCAACCCCAACCCACCTCCTCAACCTCAACCCCCCTCAACACCAACCCCCCTCCTCAACCTAAACCCCCCACAACCCCCCTCCTCAACCTAAGCCCGGTATATGCTAATGACACAGCGCGTATGTGAAGTCACATGCGTGCCGGGTCAAGGAGCAGAGGCCAGAGCACAAGCAGATAAGTGAGGGTAGAGGGGGAGGTATTTAGGGGGGTTTTGGTTGAGGAGGAGGGTTGAGGAGGGGGATTGAGGGGGGAGGTTGAGGATAGGGGAGGGAAAGAGACACGGGGGGTAGAGAGACACGGGGGGTAGAGAGACACGACGAGTAGAGACACACGGGGGGGTTAGAGAGACACGGGGGGGTTAGAGAGACACGGGGGGAGAGTGACTCGAGTATAAGCCGAGGGGGCCCTTTTTAGCCTTAAAAAAAGGGCTGAAAAACTCAGCTTATACTCGAGTATATAGGTAACTCCTACTTCCTCTTCCTTCCATATGCATTTGTTCGTACATTTCCTCATCTGAAACAATAGCAAAGAAAGCAATACATATAAGAAGATTTGTTCACATGACAGCTATTCTTTAAGATATCTTTAGCAAAACATTTATATGGTTTATTGAGATATGTAAAATAGCCAAAACTCAAATTTCAAAACCAGGGACACTGTCATCCTAACAATAAGTTGGTTTCACATTAAACAATACAAATAACTGGCTATACATTGTATTTGCTGTTTTTCTCTACAGTTAATCATTCTTGACAAAAATGTTGTTTGTGCCACTCTTGTATTTTAATGTCTCTCAGAGTACTTAAGAGTGGTAGAGATGATCTAACTGCATGATATAATTTGTGGGTCATTGTTTGGCCAGACAAGCAGTTTGTGATGCTAATTAGCTTTTATGAGCAACTCGTTTGCATATTAATGATTGCAATGATTCTCAATATCTGAGGAATGGTTCACTTTAGGAATAAGTGGCTAATACAATATATAGGCAGTGTTTTATGTTCTTGAAGGACCACTGCAGTGTAATATTTATAGTTTGCTCTTTTGTAGAACATGACCTAATAATAGACAAAATGTGTTTACAGCACACTAGTTTAAATTAAATAATTTCAGCCTTTAATTTTTAACTGTTGTATTCTGCTTTGCTTTAATGATGACAGACATTTTATCTATGTTTATAAAAGGATCAGAATATTGAAAGTATGCAGGTCTAAAGATTTTCATTGATTCAGAAGATAGCCGGTAAGAGTCTGTATTGACTTCTGTTATAAGAGGTCCTCTTCAAATAGCCCCTTGACAATAACCTCAGTGTCAGAATAAGACACATCTCTTCAAATTCCAGACAGTCTTGGAGTCTAAAATTGATTCATCCACAATACAATCAGAGTCATCTAAATATAATTATTTATAAGAACTTTAGCCTGAAATTAGCATTATGCCTGGAGTTATAGAATACTATGAACCTTATTCAATTGAGCTTTCCGGAGATCCGGGCTTTGCAAAGGTAGCCTCCAAGTTATTTTGGTATGCAATTGGCGTCTCTTTGCGGGCTCCAATCGAGTTGCGGGCTCTCTCCTCCTATTCACTTCGATGGTTCAAATTGCAAGTTAATGCCCCTCCAAGTCTTTGATCTTTTACGGCCGCAAGAGTCCTGAACACTAAAATCGCAAATCACTATTTAATTGCTCCGATTCCCCCTCGCTAACCACTCCGTCAAGCCCGCAAATGGCAAAAGTTGAACCACAAAATACTGATACCAAGGAGGACTCGCAAAGGGCTTAATGACATGTCTGGAGCACTTTAAAAGCAAATAATAAATCAATACTGTACTTTTATTATAAGTGAAAGTGTTAGGTCGTAAAATCAATAGCACAACATTCTCAAGGTCGCAAATCGACCGGAAAAAAACTTTATTTCATGTTTAATTTTTGTGTTATATCTATCCTGGCAAACAATGTGTTAATACATATAATGCAACTTGCATGTAATATAATATCATATTTATGGCTTTATCGGTATTGCATTATATCTGGAATATGGGTCTGATCGTAACTCGTAATTCAAGCCCATAGGACTTTGAAATCCAACCTCCATTTTCCATTGAAGTAATGATGACAATCTATGTTTCCATTGGCAGTTTCGAATAGGGAGTTACGGCCTTGCGTGATTGATCATGTTCAAGCCTGCAAATGCTACGTTCGATTGCACGGTTTACGATGTGCTCTATCGGAATGGGACTTGCGGGCCCGGCCAATTGAATAGCACCATAAGTTGCAGACGATGCGGGCCAGCAGGAGGCACACAGACTTATGGCCTATACCTCCATAACTTGCGCCTCCGAATTGAATGAGGCTCAATATTAGCTGAAATGACTGAAGCTAGATCCATTAAAAAAAGAACACCACTTATGAGTAAAGACCATTGGTGAAGTGGTGAATTAAAGTATATTTTATTGATGTAATTAAATAATATTTATAGAATAAAATATGAACGACTAAAAGTCTTAGAGGCCGATTCAATTGAGCAATTGAGCCTGTAAGTGAGACCATAAGTTAATTTGCTATTCAATTGGCAGCTTTTTGCAGGCTCCAAATGGTTTACGGGTTACGGCTTTGAAAACTTTGTGGTTGTTAAACCCAAAACTTACGGCTTCCCAAAGCCTTTGATCTTTCACGTCCGCAAGAGTTCTAATTGCTAAAATCGCAAATCGCTATTTAATTGCAAAAATCACTCAAGACATCACCCTCAGTCAAGCCTGCAAACAGCAAATGTTGGGCAAAAGCTTACAGGTTCCAAATAGGACCAGCAAAGGGTTTACAAACTAGTTTGGAACACTGCAAAACACAATAAAAACACACAAATGGACCTTAAAATATGACCAAAGCAATGGAAGGCACTACCATTACTTGCACAACAATTCCCAACTATCAAATACTTTAAAAAAATGTTGTTTTTTTTCCCCTAGGTTGTAATGGTCATGCATATTGTTACATAATAATTGAGGTTGACAAAATACTTTTAGTCCATCAAGTTCAACCTTTTTAGTTCTCCTCTGATCTGCAATATGCAGATTAATTGTTAATTATTAATTGATCCAGATGAAGGCAAACAGAAAAAAAAAACGTGAAACTTTGCCAATTGTCTCAAAAGAGAAAAAATATATAAAATTCCTTTCTGACCCCAGATACTGGTGATCAGACTCCTCCCTGGATCAAATACTTCCTCTCTCATTATCCAGGATAACCCAGAATGCCCTTTTTATTTAAAAATATATCCAATCCCTTTTTAAAATTATATATCGAATCCGCTGTCACCACCTCCTTTGGTAGAGAATTCCACAGATTAACCACCCTTACTTTGAATAACCCTCTTCTTTCTTTAAGGTGAAATCTTTGTACTTCTAATCTCAAATGATGTTCTCTTGGCAGTTGGAAACCTCTTGGCACAAACAGCTCACTTGACAAAGCCTTGTATTGACCCTGGATATATTTATATAAGGTAATCATATCCCCTCTTAGACGTAATTTTTCTAGAGAAAATATGTTTAGTTTGGTTAGTCTTTCTTCATAATTTAGGCCCTCCATTCCCCTTATTAGTTTTGTTGCCCTTCTCTGTACATTTTCCAGCTCTAAAATGTTCTTTTTATGTAGTGGTGCCCAAAATTGTATCCATATTCCAAATGAGGGCGTACTAGCGATTTGTATATTGGCAGAATTATATTTGCTTTCCTTGCTTCTATACCCTTCTTAATACATGCTAATATTTTACTTGCCTTTGCAGTTGCTGCTTGACATTGAGCACTGTTACTTAGGTGGTTGTCCACAAGTACTTCCAAATCCCTTTCAATATCTGATACCTCTAGCTTTGCTCCATTAAGAATATAAATTGCTTAGCTGTTTTTCCTTTCAAGATGCATAACTTTACATTTATTCGTATTAAATCTCATCTGCCATTTAGATGCCCATTCCTCTAATTTATGTAAATCCCTTTGGGGGGAAAGTACATCATTATCTGATTTAATTACCTTGCACAACTTAGTGTCATCAGCAAAAATGGAGACAATACTTTCCAATCCTACTTCTAAGTCATTGATTAATATGTTAAAAAGGAGAGGACCCAATACTGAACCATGAGGAACCCCACTTATCACATTAGTCCAATCTGAGTATGTTCCATTTACAACAACCCTTTGCTTCCTGTCTTTTAGACAGCTCTTAATCCATTAGCAAATATTTACTGTAATTCCTGTATCCATTAGTTTGCTCAATAGTCTCCCACGTGACACTGTATCAAAAGCCTTTGCAACATCCAAAAAGACTACATCCACTGAGTTGCCTTGATCCAAGTTCCTACTAACCTCTGCATAGAAACTAATTAGGTTTGTTTGACATGGCCTATCTGTCATAAATCTGTGTTGATTCCTACTTATAATCTTGTTTAAATAGACATATTCCTGTATACTATCCCTTATTAACCCTTCTAAAACCTTTCCCACTACAGAAGTCAGAATTACAGGACTATAATTTCCTGAATTTGTTCTTGTTCCATTCTTAAATATATGTATCACATCTGCTTTTCTCCAGTCATCTGGTAGCCACCCACTGTTGAGTGAGTCTTGAAAAATTAGATATAATGGTTTTGACAGAGCCCAGTTCCCTTAGTACCCTTGTATATACCATCAGGACCTGGGCTTTATTAACATGTATTTTTTCCAACCTTGTTTGGATTTCTTCCTGGCAAAGGTAGTGTAGCCCCCGTATGTTGCAGTGTCCCAACCACTGATACCTCCCTTGTGTATAACGAAGAAAAGGACCTATTTAGCTCATCTGCCTTTTCCTGGTCATTAATTGTCAGACGGCCTGTATCACATTGTAATATTCCTATAGCTTCCTTCCTGGCCTATTCCCATTAATATACTTAAAAAATATTTTAGGGTTTTTCTTACTCTCCTATGCAACTAACTTTTCATTTTCTGTTTTAGAAAGTCTAATAGCTCCTTTGCAAGCCTTGTTGACTTCCTTGTACTCACATAAAGCAGTCTCTGTCCCTTCTTGTTTGTATAGTTTCAATGCTTGTTTTTTACTCCTCATCTTCATCTTTAAGTCATTGTTAAGTCACATAGGTTGTGATATACTCCTATTTTTATTTCCACATGGTATATGGTTAGAAGTATGTATTTTTAGCAAGGATTTGAACGCTGTATTTTTACCTATCAGTTCTCTGTCCCAGTCTATACGTTGTATTGCTGCCCTTAGACTGTTAAAATCTGCCCTTCTAAAATTAAGAGTTTTTGTTGGCCCCTTACAGTTTTTTTTTTTTATTAAATCTCAAATGAGGCTGTGTTGTGATCACTGTTTCCCAAAGGTTGCCCTATTTCAACATTTGATACTATATCAATGTTATTTGTGAAATCCAAGATAGCTTCATTTCTAGTAGGCTCCTGTATAACCTGGGCCAGATAATGATTTCTGAGTGTACTCAATAACCTGCTCCCCTTAGCTGAGCTGCTGGTCTCATTTATCCAGTTTATTTCAGGGTAGTTAAAATCTCCCATTATTAAAACTTGCCCATGCCTAGCTGCATTTCCAATCTGTAACGATACTTGTATTTCCTCGCTTTCAGTTATGAAAATATGAAAAATCATGCTGCAAGATGCTGAAAGCTATTAAAGACACACTACCTCATTAAACTGCAACACTAATACATGAAAATGTCTGACATATTAACCCTTTCTCACTCACAGAGGCTCTAATGTGGACCCTAAAAATACAAAGATCATCTTATATACATCTCACTCGTCACATCTACATTGGGAAAACAAATAGCTGCCAAATTGCACTGCCACATCACATAGATCAAGTAACAGGGGAACATTTTATTTATGGCTGTTTGGTCGCTCTGTTGTGTCCTACTCTCTGTGACCCTATGGACTGCAGCACACTGACTTATGTCTCTGTGCTTATCCACAAGGTTTGCATGCCAAAGATATTGTAGTGGGTTGACAGTTCCTTCTCTAGTGGACTGTGATTTGTCTTTCTCTGCTATGACCTTCTCACCTACAGTGGCCCTACATGGTGTAGCTCACAGCTTCATTCAGTTGTACAAGCCCCATCACCACCATCACTTAGCAATCCTGAAGGGGACCAGGGGAACATACACCACACTAATCTACTCTAACCCATCAGGAAGGGCCGCAAAAAATGCATGGAGGCTGTGCAGAGGCACGTGGAGCAACAGCCAACTTACCTCCATATCCGCTACGCCCATCCTGGAAAGTCCCACGCCATTGCTGGTGGCCATGTTTCAAGATATATACCCATTATCATTTGGTGACCTCCCATTGGCAGGGGGAGGCACCCCCCCCCAGGAGGCAGCGGCAATAGCAGTGGTGGTGGTGCTGGTGGCCTTGGTGGAGAAATGGGTGGAGGAGAGGATCGACCGGGCTGCTGGTGGGCGGGGGAGGCCTCCAGGTTTGAGGTGGTGGGGCTGGGGACCAAAGCGCTGCACAAGGCGTCCGTAGTCAAGTGTTGAAATTCGCTATGGTTCGCCCCCATCCTGAGCTGCTCGGCCAGGTATCATTCAGTTATTAGGTGGTGCCTCCTCTCCTCCCTATTGTGCCTGGCCAGCCTGCGTATGACCTCTGCATGATTGGCGGAGATGCTGGCCTGGATCCCACAGAGACACTCCATCTGCTGCCGCATGATGACCAGCATCTCCACCTGCGGGGCCTGGCTTGGTGGTGGGAATTGAGGTCCCTGGGCTTTGGCCCAGTGGGGAGGGTCTGGGACCTGGCTGGAGCCTAGCTTCATGGGGGTGGTGGTATCATTGCTGGGCCTGGTGTTGGTGGTGAGTCTCTGGCACTGCTTAGTGGAAGAGGAGATAGGGTCAAGCCCTGCTGGTCCCTCCAGTAGGAGGGCCCTGGTGCCGGTGCGGTCAATGGTCCTGCTGGTGAACCAACAAGCCAGATAATATCCTCCTCCGAACAGGGCCCTCAGCTCCTCTTCTTTCCTCCTCCCCCTGCGCCGGTTTCTGCTGGGCGGGAGCTCACTACTCGACTTCCTGCTCCGATGGAGTCGATGCCCCTGCCTCTGGCTCACCACTGAACCCAGACCTCCTTCCATGTCTGGGCCCTATGCCCTGGACTGATTTCCCTCCCCATGCAAGGATCATGGAGCGGCCATGGATGGCACCAAGGAGGACCACATTCTCCTGGTGTGTGTAATTGTGGGCCCTGTGCTTGCCCTTAGCCTCTTACCCTCCCTGTGGATGAGGATCCTGAGCTCCCTCATCTGTCTCCAAAGCCTGTCCCTACCCCGAACTACCACCCCCTGGGATCAGACCCCTCCCCCTCTGTCCCTGGCCTAGATGTGCCTCTTGCTAGGGCCACCCTGCCACCACCCACCTCCTCCTCTCCACTCTCCTTCACTACTCCACCACTCTCCTCCTATGCAACCTCCTCCTCCTCCAACTCCTCAGCTTCCTCCTCCTCTCCTCCACCACTCCTGACCTCCTCCTATCCACCACTCCCCAGGGCCACCTCTATTTCCTCTCTTTCCTCCTTGCCTCTCCTCACCTCCTCCTCCCCTCCTCTCTCTTCCCTCCATTTAAATGCCAAAAGTAATATAACGATAACAAAAAATAAGTGTTTCTGTACATGTATAAAGAAAAAAAAAATGTGTGTATTATATGTATATATTAATTGTTGAGGGATGGGGTGTGGGGCATGGGGTGTGTTTATGGAGTGACCTAGGTCTATGTGTATCTATGTGTGTAATTAAATTTATGTGTATTGCTATTATGTGTAATCTGTAAATATGTGTAATCAAGGATTAAGAGTAAATTCATAATTAGGTGAATAGAAATAAACAAAAGCGCAATATACTGCTCTCAGAACTCGCCCACTCTCTACCAAAAACCTCCAACTCCGGGACCTGCGTGCTACTTTGGAAGAAAATACAACACAGTCAACGCATGGGTGGGTGGAACACAACTTTATCTTCTCTCTCTGTCAATCATCTGCCGCTAGACCGATTTTCTATTGGCTGATCGGCCAGACCATTAACAGTTTGAGGCCGGAGGCGTTTACGGGCTTGAGGCCTCGGCCCGTAACTTGCGCCCTTGCTCAATTGAAGAGCTCCGGAATTGGAGACGACCACGGGTCTGCAACAGGCCCGCAGACATACAGCATGTATACCGCGAGTTGCGGCCTTTTGAATTGAATCTGGCTCTTAGTGTTAATAACAAACAAAAAAATGTCATTGTCAGAGTGATTAATCGCAGGTAATGCTTAGATAAGTCCTACTTTCATTATATTCATATTCACGGCATCACATATATTAGTTGGCAAATGCAATTCGTCGTCACCCTTGCTAGCTTCGCTAAGCGAGAGGGGGCCGATAACGCATAGAAGCCTTCTGAACTCTGAGCACTTATGCGATGTAAATGACTTTGAGCCATTGCGGCATTGAAACATGGGGGACTTAGCCTGCAAGCAGTTAAGAAACGCGGGACTTTCTTAGGCGGCAAGCAGTTACTTTATTAATTCACTGTACTCACATTTTTTATATTTTACACTGTACTTATATATCTGTCTTCGCGATGAGCGATGAAGGTGATCATTGCAAAGGAGGAAACTTGAAGTACACAAGGGGAGAGACTCGCAATGAGCGCCGAAGGTCCTCAGAGGAGCAAAAGCCTTACATTGTGTGGCAAACAGCATTGCCATGGCTTCAAATTTTATTGTTGTCATTTTTGACGGGCAAGTCGCTAGTCAGTTAATAATTTAGAAATTCTGAGCTTCTATATAGTGACGTTGAATCTTTAATGTTACAATTACGCTACAACTGAAATGTAGCAAGGTACCAAAGTAGGCAAGCTAATTAAAATGATTTAACTGATACAAATTTAGTCTATCCAGTATTGTAATTTGCAACAATGTTTTAACTTCTAATTATTTAAAGAGTTCATTATAGCATCCCATTTTGCTAAGTTTATGATAAATATGTCCAACTTGAATATGATATTAAATTCAAGTCATTGAAACTGATCTGCAAGTTATAATTCGTAAATAATAAAGGGAAATTAAAAACAGGATGATAAATTAGATGTCTGTACATTATACCCTGCCAATGAATAACACAATATATGTATGGATATCTCACAGGGAGTTCATCCACGCGCTACTGTTTAACCTGGGTTCCTTAAATAGCAATTCAGGTCACAAAAAGATGATTACGCCTATTACTAAAGGAGTCATAAAGCTTCTTTCTTATATGCTAGAAAATGAGTTGCATGTGAAAAAAGGGGAAGACACTGCAAGCATCTTCCTGAAGAACTGTCTTTACACTGCTACTTGTGGTGGTGTTGTAATTTAGAGCCGACCAGACGTGCATTTCATTTAGGTGCTTAGCCCAGACTAATAAGCGGTGGACGTGACTTCATTTCAAAATTAGCAACTATTGAAAATTATCAGATTATATTGACTGAAAGTCAAAACATTTGTAACATCATTTTAAACCTATCATGATATGTATCAGAGTCCTGCAAAACCAGAGTAAATATGGAGTTATGAAGGGTGAGAAAGTAAAGTCCTCATTCAAACCATTTGGTGATTTAGAGCTGCTTGAAAATCCATTGTGCTTCTCTACAGAGTAATTTTCTTTTCCATTTAAATATAAGACTTCTCTGAAATGTTCTATGTTCTTGTTTTAACATACTTCACAAGCATGTGACATTTTTACCAAATAATAGTTGTCCTTTAATAATAACTTAATTAACAACTTGAGTTTAGGATGACAAACTTGTTTTTCCAAGGCATATATTTTGATTTTATTTATGACATTTCATAAATGTTAGCTTTAATTGTATCACATATATAGTTGTGGATCTTTGCACTGTTCATAACGTTTGCAATGTTGGTAACGCAGTTGCGTCTCGCAAAGCAAGGGACGCAACCGCGAGCCTCACGAAGACGAACTGCGAGGCTCGCCAGCAGCGCAGTACTTAGGCTGCAATGAGTCCTGAAGGCGCTCATTGCAGCCAGTGGCGCAGCACTTAGGCGAGCCTCGCGAAGCGAGGTTCCCCAGCGGCGCAGCACAGTTCAAGTGAGTAACTCTAAAAACCCACCAAAAAAAAGAAATCATGTACAAAAAATGATCACACACTCACACACAGCACAGGGGGAGACACAGGAAGCCTGGGAGTGAGATTGCAAGTAAATTGCACCCATATTTGGTGTTTTTCATCACTCGAACACCACCTAAGCGAGGAAAAAAATGTCAGAAACAGCATGAAAACATTGCTCAGCAACGTCAGGCTCGCAAAACGTGCAAAATACATGACGCTGAAGACACATGGCGTTCCCAAGCACAAAACTTGCAGATTAACGAACCCTGCAATGAGCGACACGTACAGTAGGTGGGAGGAAAGGCTTGCAATGAGCGCTTATTGCGGGGTTAGTGATGAGCAACGCAGGCGGGAAAGGCTCGCAATAAGCGCCGAAGGCACTTATTGCAAGCCCTGCGATGAGGGCCAAAGGCGCTCAGCATGGGGCTTGCGATGAGTGCCAAAGGTGATCAGAGCAAAGCAGGAAAGTTGAAGATCATGGGGGAGAGGCTTGCGATGAGCACCAAAAGTGCTCAGAGAAGCAAAAGCCTCACATTGTGTGTCAAACAGCATTGTCTGGCTTACAATTTTTTGGCCGTCATTTTTGACAGGCAAGTTCCTAGTTTATATTATAATTACACAATACCTAGGGTACTGACTAATTATACAGTAAAATAATGATAATGTACACTTTAAAATTGTTAATATTGTGTAGACAACCACATACCACAAGCAATATACATTCTTCAATACAAAAAGCATAAGGGTGAACAATTATGGTCCATATATTTTTTGTCTTGGCATGGCCAAGCTTGGAACATAGACTAAGGCTCATAGTTTGAATATGTGCATAATATCTTTAAAGATCAAGGTTAAACTGTATTTAGTTGTAATCCAAAAAGAAGTCGAATGATCTGAAAAGACATATTGTGGTTAATTGTAATCCATAAGACAGGGTGAACAGCCAGTTCCCAGTGTTGATATGTGATGATCTCACAAGGGACTTTTTGTTAATTCCTTTATACAGCAATGTGAACTCCAGGTTCCTTGATGTAAAATGAGTCACTATGAGAATGCTCAAAGGACCACTGTGGTCATTTGTTCTATATTCTCTTTTGTTTAACTAAAAAAGTTAATGGACAAAATGTTACAAGAAATCAAAGGAACTAAGCACAGCCTTTCGGTTTTGCAGCTTTTCTTAATGCATTTTTCTTTGCTGCAGGCATTCATTTTATTTCCTTGCCTGCTGCTGTCTGTTACTTCCTGAGGTGAGTGTGTCCTTGTAAACAAATGAGCCTGTACATTCAAAGTCTCCTCCCATCTCAGGAAGTGATTTGCTAAAAGCAATATTACATATTCCACTGCAGCATAGATGCATATAAAATGTAATAAATTACAGTTTGTATTATTTATTTTGTTTACATTCTAAACACATCACATCTGTACAAGTGTATTTCTTCAAAACATTACATTTTAAAATATGATCACAGTGGTCTTTTAAAAAAACAAGTGTAGAGAATTAGGGCAAGGTTTATATTGTTAATGTCTAACAATGCGTCCTATATAGATATTTGCTGTGCCTTTTTGCTTTGTTTCCCAGTGATTCCCAGCCCTTGCTTTGTTTCCCAGTGATTATATTCAGCTCTTTTATTACCTATAGGATTTTCCAGTGCTGCTGATCTTTAATTACCACTCAGGAATTCCCTTCATAGATTGAGCTCTCCCATTCTACTGTCTGACACTTTCTCCCTAAGATGTCTCCTAGAGGTCACTGAAATAATGCATAACATCTGTATTAAAGGTATAGAGAAGTTTCCTAAAAATAGGGTTCTAATGTTTCCTAAAAAACAGCAACTGATTGGTATATAAATATGTATTATATTGAAAAGTTTAATGTACTTCCCTATTTATATGCTAGGTACTGCTATCTGGAATTGCACACCCCTAGGACGCTTATATGACTTATAGGAGGAAGTGCTGCCAGTCACATGGTTGCTGGGATCACAGCTTATTTTTCTCTGCTTGTCTCTTTGTCGGAAATGTAAACACCAGCAGCAGTGATGCAAGCTGCATGTGTAATGTGGTGTTAATGTGCTGCACAGATTGGCAGATGTTAGACAGTACCATTTATTTTCATACGAGTCACACAACATATCCCAGGCTGCTTTGCAGCAAAATACAGCAACCCCAATTGTTTCAGCCTCTGCTTTCTTCTAATTGGCCAACATTTTTTTTAAATTAATGCTAATTTAGGCTGGGTTTGGAGAGGGTGTTAACCCTGTTTTTCAACTGTCAGAAATTACAAGACATCTTGCTAACTTCAAGGTAAGTGTTTAAATGTTTATTTTGGTATTTTTTCATGCAAAAAAAATGTTTGCATACACTACTGATTCTCCTCTATCAGATTCATTCATAATCCAGGAAACGTAGGTATGCCTTTAAATTTAGATGGGAATCGACATCCACATGTACAAACAAGTAGGTACATTTCCAAACTGGTTGATGAATGGGCAGAAGAAACATGTTCACTGTACAATTTCTGCAAACATACAGCCCTATTAAATTCCAAATTTACAGAGCAATTCAATTAGAAAATGCCGCAACAACATGGCCGGAATCCAAATCCAGAAACCATGCTTCGGCACGTATCATTTCCGGGTGTGAACATGATAAATGATTCAAACCCGTAGTTATGGGTTTAGAAGGAGCCAATAGTAAAGAAGACTGTCATCATTACGTCACTAAAACATGGAGGTTATATTATAATCACTTACGGTTTTGAAGTTGTGATCGGACCCGCATTCCAGACATAATGCAATATGAAAAAATCAATGAATATAATATTCTAGTCCATGTGAGTTCTATTATATGTATTTACACATTGATTGCCGGTATCGATATAACACGGAAATTATACAGAAATAAAATTATTTTTTATTGCAGATTTGCAAGCTTGAGAATATTGTCCTATTAATTTTAATAACTTCATCATTGCTTTTCCTGTAATTTCAAATACAGTAGTGTGTTTATATTTGCTTTTACAGTGCTATGGACAGGAGTTTAACCCCCTTGAGGGTCCTCTCTAGTACCAATAGGATATTTGGCTACATTTGCCATTTACGGGTTTGAACGCAAGTTTGTCTTTGGAGAATTGTAACAATTTAATAGCGATTTTCAATTGTAACATTTATGGACTTGACAGATAAAAGGCTTAGCTGGGTAGGACTTACGATTTTGGCACACACTGCATTTTTCAATTTGTAACCCACAGATCTTTTGTGGGTAGCTAAAAGAGACCAATTTAATAGCCATAACTTTTGCGGGCTCCTTTACGAGCTGCTGGAACTACAAATCGGCGAATTTAATAGGGGCCATAGTATCTCAACAATGTGTTTGCTTGCTTTTAGTTATCTTGTTTGGTAATAAGCATACATATTCTCTCTATATATATTCTCTTATATATTCCTGAATAATATAAAATATAAATTACTGTAGAAGTGTTAATATTATTATTTAAAAAAAAAAAGAATGCTATATATGCAAATATATATAAAAATATAAAACTAAGAGTTAAATCATAATTGAGACATGGTTAGATTAGAACGCCATTGAGTCTAGAGAATTATGTTTAATGTAGAAAAATATGATAGGCTTTGAAGATGAAGAATTTATTTTCGTCATTTAGAAGAATGTGATTAACTGAACTATTGGTCAAATGAAAAAAGATACTATATACTACTGTATAAGGAAAATGTTTTGTTACGTGCAACATGTTAGAACTATTTAGGAAATTAGTTATGATATCCTTTTTGGTAGATGGGATTGGAGAGTTTCTAGTTAAATGGAAAATGCTGGTTAAAAGAAAGAAAAAATGTAGTCATAATATTTAAAATCATCTTTTTTCCAAGACAAGGGAGGACAAAGGGGAATACAAAAAATAAAATCTAAGAAACAAAGTCTACAGCTTGGACCTGTAGAAGAAGTGGAAAGAGAGTTTGCATCAGAAATAATAATAAAAATAAAGTCCAACTCTCTAGCAAAGAACTGAGGGATCCTGGAGTAAGTTCTTGTTTCCCTAAGAGTAAGACAAATCAGTTAGTTAATTAACAGACCACCCTAGTGTGGTAATAACATCACATTTGTAAAAAATAACAATATTAGCATCTATGTAAGCCAGGAACATTAAAGCAATTTTAGATAAAATCTTGTGTTTAGCTGACTCTGTCATGGGATATTCCATCTTGGTTTGTTAATCTATATGTAGCCTGAGACAGTAGCTTTCTCACTGGGGCTTACTCTTCCATTTAGCTCTATTTTCCAGTGGCTATGTAAAATGACAGTCTTTTAACAGAATCAATAGAGATTGTATCTGAATCCAGAGTCTATCTTAATGCCAGCAGTGACCTGTAACTCTGATTAGGGAATCATTTGAATTGAGTAGAATGGCTTCTCCATGGATCTCTGCAGTTCATCTGGTGCAGTGCTCTGAGGAAACATGCAACACGCAATGTTTAATGATTATATTTAAATTACGTTCATGACAGTAGACATTTCAACACCTGGGAGGAACCTTGGATTCAGATAACACCTTTATTGAGTTTATTGAGCTCCAGTGGGATAACCCTCCCCCATTGGAAGCCTGATTTAATTGCAAGCCCGCGCCCATATTTCTGCAGGTGTGTTGCAGGCTCCTGTTCGTCTCCGATTACAATGTTATTCAATTGCTTAAGCCCGCAAGTTACTGTCCCAAAGCCGAAACTGCAAACCATGCACTGGTTCGTAGCAGTTCAGGGCGGGAACATGATCAATTAAGCAAGCCCGTAACCTCCCATTTCGAATCAGCCAATAGAAAATGAGACTGTCATTATTACGGCAGTAAAACATGGAGGTTACATGTCAATAAATTAGGTTCAGGGGTCCGATATGCGATCAGACTCGCAAACCCTCAAAATAAAGAATTATGAAAATAAATGCCAATACTGTTCTAGTCCATATGGGTTTGCTGATATATATTATCTCATTGATATCGGAGATCGATTTAACCCCCAAAATGAAACATAAAAATACATTAAATTTACTGCCGATCTGCGAGGTTGAGACTGTTGTGCAACTAATTCTAATGTCTATCATCGCTTTCCCCGTTATTTACAGTGTAGTATTAATTTTTCATTTGCATTTATAGTGCTACGAGTAGGCGTTTAACCCCATTGCGGGTCCTCTCTAGCACTCGTAGGATTTTCTCCTTGTTTTGGCATATACGGGTGTGAAACCATTTGCGGGCTTGGGGAAATTAATCAGTTGAATAGCGATTTGCGATTTTAGCAATCGTAACTCTTGCAAAAGTAAAAGATCAAAGGCATCAAGAGGTTGTAAGTTACGGGTTTAACCATCACAATATTTTCAAGGCTGTAACTCATAACCCGCTTGGAGCCCGCAAAAAGATGCTGATTGAATAGCAAACTAACTTGCGACATCACTTATGGGCTACTGGATTGAGCGAGAGCTCAATTGAATCGGGCTCTTACTGTCCAAGATGGTAGTACCCACAACTGCAACATTTAGGATGTTCTCTAAAAATGCTTTCATGCTCAGGGATTATATAGCTTCTCATATTGTGAGTTTTTTACATACTTCATGTCTTTAAGGTTTTCCCCGAGCTACAGTACTCCTTTAAGAGTATAAAAGAATATTAATGTATACCTTGTAAATTAAATCAGTTAATAGTAAATAAGACACAGTGACACAAAGAGACACACAAACAGGATTTATAATTGTTATAAAAGATACTAGTTTAAAATGACTAACTAAAAATATTTTTAATTTTCTATCTAAATGTAGTCTTTATAAATTAAACGTTGATTTGTTCCTTGCCGTCCTTCATCCTTCATAAATTATAAAGCAAGGGAAGTCATTGGCTGCAGCCATATTATCTTCCTAGAATAGCATGACCTCCCGTGGCATCTGACTGAAAAGGTCAAACAATTCCAATAACTGCCCAAGTGTCAGATGATAAAGTGAGAGCAGTGACACATGGTACCACTGTAATGAAATATGAGGCTCATGTGCTAAGGAGAAAAAAACTGATGGGGATCATTTAAGCATTTTAACACGGCCAGAAAAAGATAGCTGTACTACATTGTATAGTGACACTTGTTTTATGGTTGCCATGCAACAAGTTCAGAAACCCCACTCACCTTGGGATAAGCAAGATACATAAATTAAGAAGCATAGTTAAAGGAAGACTAAATCTCCATTTTTCTCACACATTTAGAAATGCAATTTTACCTTATAATATTTTTTGCAAGGCAATTTGTGAAATTTTAAGAATCAGTATTAATGAAACACCAGAAAACTGCAAGAAATATTTCTTGCTCCATTCTGTCAATATTACATACATGTTACATGCTGCTTTGGACTCTGGGAAGCTATACATAATAACCATTTTACTTTACCTTTTCCACACTAAAGAAAACAAGAAATCTTAAGTGTCTACAACACTGTTTTGTCAGTCATTCCATTGGCTTGTCATAACCTCCAGAATAAAGCATAAAATCCTGATTTATATATACTGTATATATAGAGTGGGCCGACTCATATATATATATATATATATATATATATATATATATATATATATATATATATATATATATATAATGTTTGAGTTGGCCCCCTTTACTCGTGAGTAGCTGAGTGTGGCTAGTGGCTAGAGAATGCCTTGAAGATTTGGAATTTAGGGTCAGGAATGTTTCGGCTATAGCAGTGGGATTTCCAGCAAACATTTCGTCATTGGTGGAGTAGTAGGTGATAGTTACCGCTATTTGGCTTGTCTTGGTAGATTGGAGGCGAAGAGAAAGGAATTCTTATTTTCTGAGAAGGTAAGATCTTGCTTTGTGAGATATAGATGTTGAGATTGAGATACAGTAAATTTACTCAGCCTGAGAAAGCCATAGGAGTCTGAAGTTGCAGCAGTTTGGATAGTGAGGTAGGTGTGAGAGCCAAATGGGTCGATGGAAAGGGCAGCTGTGATTAGATTGAAGATGTTGCCTGTGATTGGAAGTCTGTTGGATATAGACATGAGAGAATTTTTAGACAGACCCTTGAGTTAGAGTTTTGTAGGGGGTGCGATGAGGAAGGATTCTGATACTAAATGTGAGCGTGACAGGTATGTTTTAATTGTGGAGACGTGGAGGTGGAGCCCTTGGTGACAGTGGGCTGTGAATGCAAGGAATTCTGAGATACTTATTGGGTTAGTGATTTTATGATGGAAATAAAAATTATGGAAAAGGTCGAGCAATGCTAGATTTCTGAGGAGGGACATGGTCTGACGGACGGTGACTTGAATTCCTTGATTCTGAGAAAGGTGGATTCGTTATATAGAATATATGGTAACAAATTGTAGCTCTAAACGGAATCTATACAATCTATCTCTGTATCACTATATATATGGGCCTTTATAACAGAATAATAATAGAAAAGGACCGCTTCCTTAACAATTTGTTAAAGATTGGAACAATGTCCAGTCCTGAGCTAATCCTCTGGACTGGTCAAAGTGCTCCCTAGGAACAAACAACAGTCTAATATTCACTTCCTTGTGTAGTGTATTTTCCAATATTCACACTGCAAAGAACTGGATCAGTTTCCAATCAGGATCATGCAGCTTCTAGTGGGAGCACCGTTCACTTGTGTACTCCATATGTAAAACAGAGCGTAGCGTGGCAAGCCGTTAACTCGCAGCACTTAGGCGATGAGCGTCAAGGGCACTCATCGCCTGTGAGCCTCGCGTAGCGAGACAAGCCGTTAAGGCAATGAAACAAGCTCCTGCGAGCCTCACAAAGCGAGGCGAGCCGATCACACATTGAAACATGCGGGACTTAGCCTACAAACACTTAGGAAACACGGGATCGCCTTAGGCAGCAAGCAGCTGACAAACGCGGAACTTAAAAAAAAATATGAGACACAGGACTTAGAAAAGAAAACTAGATAGGAAAAATACGAAGTTAACGGCCGAACCGCGCAAGCCAAAAAACACGAAAAACATCACACACAACACAGGGTAACAGCCAGGACATCTGGGAGTGTAGTGGAACACAAATTTAAGTTGATTTTAACGAGTTTCACCACTCGAAAATCGGCTAAGCGAGAAAAACAATGGCGGCCAAACAAAATGAAAACGAGGCTACACGACCCTGCACCACGCAAAATACCGCCAACCGTGTACCACTTTTACCCAGGAACGTACGAGGTACAAAATACACTATTACAAAGGACGGCAAATGCTTGCGAACCGCGTAGCACATAGACAAACAACACTATTTTACAACCCTAACTTGCAACTAACAACATTACGCATCTAAAGTAGTGATTTACACAAATAAACCAACGGGTTGCCGTCGCGCATGCAACCTATTTCTAATGCACAGTTAGGACATTCATAAAACCATCTTCTTAGGCCAGCAACAGTCCAACTGGACATTATATGCTGCAGGACAATAAAAAGAGATTGTTACCTCTTCAAGCTATTGATTGTTACATATATTAATTAGAAAAAGGTAAACTATATTAATTTATTATTCAATTAGTTCATTAATTAGGGCCTCATTCAAACACAATTTTGTCAATAGAATAGGGCTCTAGATAAGCACAGAGCATATTTTTTACAGAAGTTTTTAGTTAGTGAAGACCTTGCTTTTGGATGGAAATTAAAAAAAATATGCACTGTGCTTATTTAGAGTCCTATTCAATTGGCCAAATCGCAATTTAATAAGGCTGCATATCTGAATCCATAGTATATCTTAATGCCAGCAGTGACCTGTAATTCTGATTAGGGAATCATTTGAATTGAGTAGAATGGCTTCTCCAAGGATCTCTGCAGTTCATCTGGTGCAGTGCTCTGAGGAAACATGCAACATGCAATGCTGAGGCCCTTCGTATTTAATAAAAATATAGAGAGGAGCCAAAGGACACGCAAGGAGAAGCTCGTAATGAGTGCGGAAGGTCCTTAGAGTATAAAAAGCTTAACATTGTGTGCCGAACAGCATTGCCATGGCTTCAAATTTTATTGACCGTCATTTTTTGAAGGGCAAGTAGCTAGCATATATATAAAATCCTTAGTAACAGTATTACCTATACTAAAATTACCCTCATTTAAAAACGTTGTTGCATTATTCCTCCTGTTTCCTCTTCTGACTTCTATCTACAATACCTTTCTCAAGCTAATCCTACCCTGTGGAATTCCATATTTCACTTTTTCTGCCTTATTATTTCAAAAGCTTTCTAAACTCAATAAAACGCATCTGTTTAAAGAAGCTTATCACCTACACACTTAACATTTAAAACATGTTCATCTGGCTTAAATACATAGCCTACAACAGGCATTCACCTCCAGCCTGTTGCATCAATCACTGTCCATAACACGTTCAAGATTATAAACTCTTCTGAGCAGGGATCTCATCTCTGCAGCACCCAAAAAAGTTTTTCTTATTGTATTTCTTATTGTGTTATCTTTGTATTTTATGCATAACTTATAATTTGTTTTCTTTAGGAATTTAAATAGTTTTGTTTGTGTGTTAGATTGTAAGATTATTCAAAAAATACTTACACTTATCATTGCCAAGTATTTTTTTTTTGATGCAGTGGATAATGTGGGGAAGAATATAAAGTGAGATGGAATATATTAAGGTATTGTTAACTTCTATAGAATGTCTCCTGGAGAAGACAACAGCTGTGCCTCAGGTATGCCCAGTTGCTGTTGAAAGACTAAATTAACAGAGAACCATCTCAAAATAATAATTTATTATACTAATACATTAAAAGTAATATCATGGAGTAAGAAAGGAATAGGAAATATTTTTTTCCTTATATTTCAGTGATAGTGGATGGTTAAGATGATTTTCAAAGTGGAGATTTTTGATCAACATTGAGTACAATATTGAGTCAAAATGATGGTATAATATATTATCTGCTCTGTCTCCCTCTATCTCTGTGCACCCTTTCTCTCTGTGCACCCTCTCCCTCTCTCTCTGTGCTCCCTCTCCCTCTCTCTCTGTTTGCCCTCTCCCTCTTTCTCTGTTCACCCTCTCTCTCTCTGTGCACTTTCTCCCTTTCCCTGTGTGCCGTCTCTCTGTCTTTATGCCCTCTCTATCTCACTTGTTCTCTTTCTCTTTCTCTCTTTTTTTCTCTCTCTCTCTCTCTCCTTCCTTCTCTCTCTCCCTCCTTCTGTCTCTCCCTCCCTCCTTCTCTCTCCCTTCCTTCTTCTCTTTCCCCCCTCCCTCTCGCTCCCTCCTTCTTCTCTCTTCCCCTTTTCCCTCCTTCTCTCTCTCCCAATGTCTCACTCTCCCAATGTCTCTATCCCACCCTCTCCCCGGTCTCTCTACCCCCCTGTCTCTCTCACCTCCTCCCCTGTTTATCTCTTTTCCTCCCCTGTGTCTCTCCCCCCCCCCCCCCCCCCCCGTGTCTATTTCTCCCACTCTCTCCCTTCCCTGTGTCTCTATAACTAAAACAGCACAAAAATTGAATTAAATCAATGCATGCGATTTCTGTTATAAACTATGCCTATCTGTGTGAGCTACGTATAAGTGTGCATGCGCGCGAATACATAGACTTCTTCCATAGTTTTAAACACTACTGCGCATGTGCAGGATTCTTCCAGGATTTTAGACGCATGCGCGCACAATTATGTAGCGCTCTACGCCCCATTCTCTTTCCGTATGTGCACATGTGCTCCCCCTGGAGCACTACACACATGCAAAAACAATTATAGTTCATGCTTCTACTCTTGTTTCTAGGCCAACTGAGAAATAGTGTCAGTGCTCTCAGTGGAATTTCTAAATTATCTTTATCTCATTCTGTACACTTAAGGGATTTCACTAAACTGGCAGTAGGTGCTGAAGGTAAATGTATACAACAAAAGGGCAATTTGTCCATGAGCAGTATTTGTTTCTGCTAAACCTATATCTGTACATATCAATGTCTATATTTTTGTCTACATACTCACCACATTTCAGAATATGTGATGGTTGCTTTCATGGGAGTATTTTTTACTGTGTGTTTTTTGTGTGTAGAGAAGCAGTTGTGTGCTATTTTTATATTATATGCAGTATTTCCTCCAGATTTTCTTTGGCTCCTACACTCATGATTGCAAAATTCTGTTGACATAGATTGAGCACTAATGAATAAAGATGAGTAACCAGACATTGGAAATGCAAATTACTATTTTGAACAGAATAATGGTCAAGAACATAATTCTGCAATCACCTTTAGTGTCTAACTTATCATTGTTTTCCTATGTTCATATCTGGATGCTTAGAGAATCATTTTTCTTTCTAAGGTAAATATTATTCTTTTATGATATGTAAAGTATGTCAGTTAAGATGATATAATTTCGGTTTGTGGATATGTTTTTCTTAAACATTTTGGCGAGCCAGCTAGGAGTTGAACCTGGAATCTTCTAACACTTATGCAACTTGTTCTATCAATTTGCTGGGATCTAATATGTACCAACATCTGATAAGGGAGAGCAACCAGGGAAAGAAGATGTTATCTTGCATAAACTCTGGATTGTTATTATTATCAGTGCAAAATGTAGTGGCTATTAAATTACATGTATCAACTAAATGCCTACCGTGAATAAGACAATGCGTATAAAGGGAAATTGGTTCTATGGTCTTGTTATTGGTAACTGGTTGTGTGGTGTTTTTGAGAATTAAGTGAGGCCATTTTGTCTGCATTTAATCATTGTGTTTTATTTTACATACCTGGACTTTTATATCTATTGCACCACAATCTGGACTTTCTTATGGTAACATATAACAGCATATGTAGATGTATTCATCCACCCCATTGAACTCTTTCCTTGTTGACTTGGTCAAACAGGTGCTAATTTTTTTTATCAGGACTTGATTTTTCTTCTTAATTGGGCTTTATAATCCCTGATTGTAAAGCTTGCAATCAACAGACTTTTCACATCTGGACATTGAATTTTGTGCTAAGGACTACTATTGAGAGACTTTTCTATTTTTCCACAAATCATATCGGACTATTATAATTGCTTTTTAATTTGTATTGTTTTATCATTTTTGCTATGTATAATTGTGTTTTTCTTTTGCAATGCTCTTATTGGAAGTTATTAAGGTGGGGAGGAGAAGAGGAAAGGAGAGAGAGGAGAGAGAGGTAGCCCTGGGGAGTGGTGGAGGAGAGGAGGTGAGGAGTGCTGAAGGAGAGGAGGAGGAGGTGAGGAGGGGTTGAGGAGAGTGGCGGAGTGGAGGAGGAGAGTGGAGGAGGGTGGAGGAGGAGAGTGGAGGAGGTGAAGGAAGAGAGTGAAGGAGAGGAGGTGGGTGGTGTCTGGGTGCTCATGGTGAAAGGCACTCAAAGTTCAGGATCAGAAGGGGAGAGGCCTGATCCTGGGGGTTGGTAGTTTTGGGGAGGGACAGGCCTCATGGGCAGATGAGAGAGCAAAGGATCCCCATCCACGGTTGGAAGGACAAGAGGCTGAGGGAAGGCACAGGGCCCCGAACTACTCGCACAAGGAGAATGTGGTCCTCCTTTGTGCGATCCATGGTCACCCCGCTATCCTTGCAGGTGTGGGCAATTAGGCCCTGGCCTAGGGCGCAGGCATGGAAGGAGGTAGCGGCCACAGTAACAGCACTGGGCACAGCAGAAAGGGATGTGAGGTCTGTGAAGCACCGCTTTGATGACCAAGGTGTGGACAATGATTGCCAACGAGGCAGCACCAAGTGACCGTCAGATACAATGAGTGGGAGAGGGTTGCCAAGGATCTTTTAAGCCCGTTGCTCACAGCTGGAGCTTCAGGCCTGGTGGAACAGCTGGATCCAGCCTCCATGTCAGGTGAATATCACATACACCAACATGCCACCACGTGTACAGCACACACTACACATGTACATGATGAACAACAAGGACATGTCAGATCTATGGAATTAACAAGGGATAGATGGATCAGTCATGCATCATTAAATCCATGAAGCTGACAAATCACTGTCATTTGTGGGCACAACAACAGTAATCAACCAATAGAGAATCCATGTATGGGTGTGCCCACTGCAGAGTATGCAGTTACAGACCGCAGCCAGAATCAAGATAGGGTTAAGAGCCAAGAACCATCAGGATCAAGAACCAATGAATAGATCACATCTAGCAAATGATAGCTACTCATAGTTGCAAAGAGAATCATCAAGGTTCTAGCCTAGATGTCAGACAGTTAGGAATCAACACAAAACAATGTATTATATATCATACTTAACACACATACCTTTCTTTTCTCTTTTTCAGCTTCCAGGAGGTTGGGGCGTCAAACAGGACATTGGGGTCCGAGCCCCTTGTCCAGCAGTAACTGGCGCAGGGGGATGAGGAAAGGAGAGGAGCTGAGATCCCTGGTTCTAAGGAGGAGGAGGACATCATCTGGGCAGTGGGGTCACCAGCAGGACCATCAGCCGCACCCATGACATTCAACTCCACTGTCCCCCTCCTCCAGAGACTAAGCCTGTCACCAGGGCCCTCCTACTTGCTTCCCTTCACCTCCTCCTCCCCCAGGCAGTGCGTCAGACTGGCCACCACCACCACCATCAGGCACACCACCACCATCAAGGAGCGAGGCTCTAGCCGGGCTACAGCCCCTCCCCACTGGGCCACCACCACTGCCACCCCCCCCCCCCCCTCACAGACCTCCATCCCCACCACTACCAAGCAAGGCTGCTCAGAGGGTGATGCTGGCCGTCATGCACCAGATACTAGATCGCCTCCAGGGGGTCCAAGGTCATGAGCAGCCTGGCCAGGCGCAATAGGGAGGAGAGGAATCACCATATGATGACAGAGTCTTACCTTGCTGGACTGCTCAGGATGGTAGTGGACCAGAGAGCAATCCAGCAAGTGACTTCAGATGCCATGCAATGCGCTCTGGTCCCCAACCCTGCCTCCTCCACCACGGAGGTAACCCCCACACACCTGCAGCCATGTCACTCCTCTCCTCCCCCCATACCGCTACCACCAGCACCGCCACTGCGGTTGCGGTTATCTACTGGGGGAATGCCTCCCCCTGAACCCCCCACCACCACCAGGGAGATGGTGGCCAGCCACGGGGGATTGGGGCCCTGATGCAAGGAGGAGTAGGATGTAAGGGCTGCATATATTTGTTTGTCTTCTCAACAGCACTCCTCAGTAACAATCTATTGGTCCACATATTAACATAATCTAGTCTGGCCACAGAGTATAGGATCATGGCCTATGTGATGGTGATATTTTGTACGTAGATGACTACCTCCCATGATCCTCTTCTCTGTGGACAGGTCCTGTTTGACATTTCACCAATTGATGGTCACTGAGGAATGCTGTTAAGAATAGATGCTGCAGTCCCTATCTTTTTTTAAGGTCTTATTTTGCAGGTGCTTTTTCTTTATGTTTTTTTGTTTTAGGCACAATTTTGGGTCCATGAAGGCATCTTCTGCATCTACAAGCATTGTCAAAAAAAATAAGTAATTGTAAAATATTCCCAGTGCCTCTCAGATAGACATTCCTTCAATGACAGCGCCCCCCCTTAACATGTAGCCCACACAATATTAAAACTATCATATATCCAGATATCTAATATATGATTGTTGTTAACTTAAATGTAGACTAATTCCGCTATGGTGGTGAACTTGCACAGTCTCATAGTGGCATGTTAATGAAAGCCAGCATTAATACATGCACTGGTGAAGCATGTGATCATCTTTTCAATATCTGAGTGAGAACAGATCCTTGTGTCTGATGTAAGTGACATTGATTCTAACTGCAGTGATGTAGTGACCGACCACATATGACCCTGGTAGATGCTATGCATCATGATTATTCTAGACCATAACATTACCCCCTTTAGGTATTCTCTTTTCCCAAAAAGCCTCTTGCCCATTCTGGATCCGCCCACAACACACCCATGATATTATTGCACAGTCTTGTACATTTCTGAGTGTGCTCTGTTATACCGTTATCACTGTGTCAGTGTGTTTTCAATGGTTGGGGTTTTGGGACATCCACATACATCCCACTTGCGTCGCATTCCTATATCTGTAAAATAATGAGCCCTAGTTACTATGCAATAGATTAATACATGAAAATAATAATAATAATACTAATATAATAATGTATAATAAAATAATATATATATATATATATATATATATATTATAATAAACTTTTATTCTATCAGGCTAACATATTCCGTAGTGCTGCACAGGGGATAAGAACAAGGAGAATACAATATTAACATATTCAGAAAATGAGGGGCCCTGTTTTGAGCTTAGAATCTTTGCAGAAAGTGCTTTTTCCAAAGCACCCTACAAGACTGGAATCTCGCTACTTACAATCTAATGTATATAAATTAATATATAATAATATATGGTAATACACATGACAGGTCCTATTTGTGATGCTGTGGAGTATCAACATTCCCCTGAATGCCTGATAACAATATGACAGGTGATGATATAAATGGACTGATAGGAAAACACTTGATGGGATTTCAGCAAATAATAATGGGTATGCATCTTGGCACATGGCCACCAGCAATGGCGTGGGACTTTCCAGGAAGGGCGTAGCAGGTGAAGGGGAGTTGGCTGTTGCTCCACGTGCCTCTGCAAAGCCTCCATGTGTTTGCGTTCCTTCCTGATGGGTTAGAATTGTTTAGTGTGGGGTATGTTCGCCTTCTGGATCGCTACCTTGTGGTGGTGAAGGGGCTTGGGTACTTCAATGAAGCTGTGAGCTATACATTGTAGGGCCACTCTAGGTGGGCAGGACATAGCAGAGAGGTCAGACAACTCACAGTCCACTGTAGAAGTAACTGACAACCCACTCCAGTATCTTTGCCATGCAAACCTTGTGGATCAGCACATACAGAGACATAGCTAAGTGTGCTGCAGTTCATAGGGTCACAGAGAGTCGGACATGACTGAAGGACTGAACAACAAAAAATACAATGTTCCCCTGGTACGTGATATACATGATGTGGCGGTGTAATTTGGCCACTATTTGTTTTCCCAATGTAGATCTGATGACTGAGATGTATATAAAATTATCTTTGTATTTTTAAGGTCCACATTAGAGACTCTATGAGTGAGAAAGAAATAATATGGCAGGCAGTTTCATGTTTTGGAAAATTAATCAGGTTGTGTCTTTGATTGCTTTCAGCATCTTGCATCAAGACTTTTCATATTGGCATATGCATGACCTTTTCAACATCTGATAATATTTTTTTTAAAGCCCTATTTGTTCCTTGGGAATTGTTGTGCAATTAATTCTAATGCCTTCCAAACTAGTCTGTAAACCCTTTGCAGGTCCTATTTTGAACCAAAATATTTTTGCCTACATTTGCCGTTGGAGGGTTTGAAAACAATTGCGTCCTTGGGGAATTGTAGCAATTGAATAGTGATTTGTGAATTTAGCGATTGTAACAAATGTGGCCTTGAAAGATCAAAGGCTTACATAGATTGAAAGTTACGATTTTAGCAACTGCAGTGATTTTCAGCCTGTAACGCGCAGATCGTTTGCGGGTGGCTAAAAGACGCCAATTGAATAGCAAATTAGTTTATGGGCTACATTCTGGGGTCCAGTATCCAACAATTGCTCAATTGAATAGGGCCCAATGATAGTAAGGCAGGAAGGTAAGATCGGTACTGAAAAAATGCAGCACACAAGTTTGTCTGACAAGGATTCACTTAGAGGTAATTCAAATTTGTAATATCTTAAAGGTCAGTCAGGATAATGCAATTAGACCAATAACAATTATGTACCGATAAGACATCTGGGTAAATATTAGCTCTTACAGTGATCATAAACATCTTGCATACTCCTTTTGATCACTTTGCCTTCCATTCACAATTTTTTTCTCTATTTTCTTCCTGAAGTATATATTTATTTCTTGTTAATTGGAGACAGAATCTATTTGCAAATAAGAGTCATCCATTTGATTCCTCATTCTATCCATTCTGATATGTGCTTTAGAATCTTAGATACTATTTGATTGTTATGTTCGATTAATATAGGATACTTTATTTAGAGCACAACCTATGTTTACAGTGCAAAACTACATATACTTATTTTACCAAATGCTGTTCTGCAGATCATAACTGTTATATTAGCATACTATGATTAAAAAACAATGTCTATTCAGAACAAGTGTTTTATTAATATAACAACTGGAAATGGGCATGGGCCAAGATAGAGAAGCACTGAGACAAGTTGAAGAATAGAAACCAAAACCATTACTAAGCAGCACCCTATGGTTCACACCCAAACTCAGATAGTGAACTCCAAGAACGGTGCATCAATATAAGAAAGTATCCAATATGTACTTGCAAGCTCCATCAATTCCAGGCATCAGCACTGCTGTTACCGAGGTGACACATTCCATGTGTATGAAGTTGTGCACCCCTCTGGGAAGAAGTAGAATGAAGCAAGGCCACCCTTCAATGACACAGGAAGTTGTAACCAGGGAAGATGCTGTTAATAATCCTCACAGATGTGCATGCAATTACTTTTTCAGCAAATCATCAGATATTGGTTTAATGCACCAGAAAATTGTAGAGCAAAAATGTTTCCTGCACCAATATAACAGAACAATCGTCCAAAACAACAGCAAGGGAAATTGTATAAAGCTACTTATTTAATGAACCGCTAGTTAGGGGCTCAATCTACTAGTTTATCTGTAGCCCTGTCTGACTGCAGTTGTCCTTTAAACTTATCTTGATAAGTTTTGCATACTAGCTTTTTGATGACTTTCTAAATATCCCTGTTCAAAGAAAACTTGAGTTGGGGGAAAAGGAAATATTTTGAAGATATAACTTGAAGTCTGAAACGTCTCTTGCATATGTTTCTTTCTTGTCTTATGGGCTGGATTGTCTTATAGCTTCAAGGTTTCACTTTTGTGAAAACATTTCATACAATCCGTGAACTAAAGAAAATATTGTTGCAGCAGAACATACTTTGCAGTAAGTTTCTGTGGCTAATAATGACAAGCAAGCATTGTAGCAGCTGTCATATAGCCTTATTAAATTGGGGCTACATTTTAAACCATAGCCCGTAACTCCAATTTTACGTGTTACAGCTATTAAATAACCTTAGTAAACGTGCCCGCAGAGGACTTGCGGGGTAAGCCACAGGAGGGCCGAAAAATGTCTACGGGACTGGAACGTGGAACTTTGCAGCACGCAAATCCTTTGAACTGTTGAGCCCGTAACCGCTACAATTCCAATCATGCTATTAAATTGCAACAAAGTCACCCGCGAGCTAGCCCGTAACACGCAAATGGAGCCCAAAGCCCAAGAGGGGTAAAGACCAATACAAAGCCCCGTAAATGCACTACTGTACTTTTATGAAAAGGGAAAGTGATGTTCGGTCTTAGTATTAAAAGCCCAACATTCTCAATCTCGCAAATCGTCCCAAAACAATACTTTATTTCATGTTTAATTTCCGTGTTATATGGATCCCGGCAATCAATGTGTTAATGCATATGATGGAACATATTTACGGCTTAATAATAATGCATTATTGTGGAATGTGGGTCTGATCGCAACTTGTAATTGAAGCCCATAGGACTTTGAAATTTACACTCCCCATTTTCGGTGACGTAATGCTAACATTTATTTTTCCATCAGCTCCATCTAAACCCGTAACTGTGGTCTACACTAATTGATCATCTGCAAGGATTATTTGCGTCTCAAACCCTAACTCGTAGCCCCTTCTAATTTAATAGCAACGTAACTCAAATTTCAAACCCGCAGCCGTTACGTACTTCACGTTGGACTTACATAGTTACATAGTAATTTAGGTTGAAAAAAGACTTTAGTCCATCAAGTTCAACCTTTTTCGATCTCCTGTAATCTGCAATACGCAGATTTATTGTTAATTGATCCAGAGGAAGGCAAACAGAAAAAAAACATAGTGAAACTTTGCCAATTGTCTCACCAGGGAAAAAAAATATAAAATTCCTTCCTGACTCCAGATACTGGTGATCGGATTCATCCCTGGATCAATACTCCCTCTTTATTTATCCAGGATAGCCCTTAATGCCCTTTTTATTTAAAAAATATATCCAATCCCTTTCTAAAGTTATCTATCTAATCCACTGTCACCCCGTCTTTTGGTAGAGAATTCCACAGATTAACCACCCTTACTGTGAAAAACCCTTTTCTTTCTTTAAGGCAAAATATTTTTACTTCTAATCTCAAAGGATGTCCCCTTGTCACTTGAAAACCTCTTGGCACAAAATGTTCCCTTGACAAAGCCTTGTATTGACCCTGGATATATTTATATAAGGTAATCATATCTCCTCTTAGATGCCTTTTTTTCTAGAGTAAATACGTTTAATTTGGTTAGTCTTTCTTCATAACTTAGCACCTCTATTCCCTTTATTAGCTTTGTTGCTCTCCTCTGTACCTTTTCCAGCTCTAAAATGTCCTTTTTATGAAGTGGTGCCCAAAATTGAACTTCATATTCCAAATGAGGGCATACTAGAGATTTGTATAGTGGCAGAAGTATATTTGCTTCCCTTGCTTTTATACCCTTCTTAAACATGCTAATATTTTATTTGCCTTTGCAGCTGCTGCTTGGCTTTGAGCACTGTTACCTAGGTGGTTGTCCACAAGCACTCCCAAATCCCTTTCAATATCTGATACCCCTATATTTGCTCCATTAAGATTATAAATTGCATGGCTATTTTTCCTTCCCAGATGCATCACTTTACATTTATTCGTAGTCAATCTCATCTGCCCCTTAGATGTCCATTCCTCTAATGAATGCAAATCGCTTTGGAGGAAAAGTACATCATTTTCTGATTTAATTATCTTGCACAACTTTGTGTCATCAGCAAAAATGGAGACACCACACTCCAATACCACTTACAAGTCATTAATAAATATGTTAAAAAGGAGGGGACCTAATACTGAACCCTGAGGAACCCCACTTACCACATTAGTTTAATTTAAGTATGTTCCATTTACTACAACCCTTTGCTTCCTGTCTTTTAGCCAGCTCTCAATACATAAGCAAATATTTATGGCCATTCCTGTATCCCTTAGTTTGCTCAATAGTCTCCCATGCGGCACTGTATCAAAAGCCTTTGCAAAATCCAAATAGACAACATCCACTGAGTTGCCTTGATTCAAGTTCCTACTAACCTCCTCATAGAAACTAATTAGGTTTGTTTGACGTGACCTATCCTTCATAAATCCATGTTGGCTCCTACTTATAATCCTGTTTGAAGAGACATTTGCTCTTGCTCTAAATATAGGTATCACCTCGGCCTTTCTCAAGTCATCTGGTAGAGACCCTGTGTTGAGTGAATCTTGAAAAAATAGAAATAACTGGTTTTGCTATTACAGAGCCCAGTTCCCTCAGTACCCTTGGATGTATTAAATCAGGACCTGGGGCTTTATTAACTTTGTTTTTTTTCCAACCTCTTTTGGATTTTTTTCCTGTGTTAACCAATTATTTGGTGACGATAGTGTAGCCCATTATATTGCAGTGACCCAACCACTGGTACCTCCCTTGTGTATACTGAAGAAAATAACCTATTTAGCTCATCTGCCTTTTCCTGGTCACTAATTATCAGACGGCCTATGTCACATTGTAATGTTCCTATTGCTTCCTTCCTGGCCTTCTTATGGGATTGGGCTGGAATTTAATATGGCCCTAAATCAATGGGGTAGCCATTCCTAGGACTTTTTCTGATCCTCGGAGACAAAAAGGGATGAGAAAAGCCCAAAACTTTAAAAATATCACCAGTGGCGGCTGGTGACTTTCCAAGTTGGTGGGGCAGAAGAAACAGACATGGCCCTTCCCCTTACATTGAATCCACCCAACAGTATATACCCCTCCCCTTCACAACATGTTCCCTGTATAGGCTCTGCCCAGTGACAAAGACTCCACCCACTTTTTTTCCCCTGTCACTTTACTTACTTATTATCTTGATGAGGATGAGATGGTGCTTCGGCTCACTATTCTTATGCTGGGAAGTGCCTCTGTTTTCTTCATGAGGGTGAGGTGGTGCTGGTTCTGCTCATTTTTCTTATGCTGGGAAGTTCCTCCATTTTCTTGATGACATGAAATCATTAAATAAAACACATACAATACATATTAGATCAGGACATGTGGCTGTAGCAGCTCATAGAAATATACAAAAGTGATCCCATAGAAAGACATTGATAGAGACAGAGAGAGAGGGAGATAGAGAGGGAGGGGAGAGGATATAGAGAAAGAGGCAGGGATATAGAGAGAGGAAGGTATATAGAGAGAAGTGGATAGAAAGTTAGGTAGATAGATCCTATGCCTTTTCTTCTATCCCTCTCTCTCCCTCTCTATCCATCTCTCCTTCTATTCCTCTCTGTATCCCTCCTCTATCTCTTTCTATCTATCTCCCCCCTGACTCCATTTTAAACATAATTTAAATCACATGTGGGAGAAGCACCTTTAACAAATACATTTTAATACATCTTTTTTAATTTATTTATTCGGTTTATATGCTGTCTGTATATAATTAATATTAAGTTACAAAAAAAGATATATATATTTGAGTTGTTAATTAAGCAAATAGTTTTAATTCTGCTCCTTAAGCTAGGAATGTAGGAGCCAAAAACATTCTGGTGGGATACAGCTTAAAGAGGGTTTCACTATTAAATGCTTCCAAGTATGGATATTGAGCTTTTCAAAGGTATGGAAAATAGCGTGAGAGTACACGCAACTGTCTTGTGACGTATTGGATATCCCCGCCAATATCTGTGGGTTATTCAAAATAGTCTAGCATTTACTGAAGAAACTCCAGTGATATTTAAAAAAAGAAATCACTCAGATGTTATATTAAGGGGGCATAGAATGGAGACAAGCAAAAGATGGATTGGAAGATAGATAGATAGATAGATAAGACAGAGAGAGCATTTAACTTGAGGCAAAGCCTAGGATGGATTATGCATAATGGTATTGGATTACAAAAACAAAACCTTTGTGGACATATTTGAATGTCCCTGCCCAAGTTCCCAGAATGCAGTTGAAAAACTGTATATTCTGGAATTCTGAACCGGGTAATAGTTTTGTTAATTTATTTTAGACATTTAAATGTGAACACACAAGGAGAAGAATATCCAATTATGTAGGTATGAAAAATCCAATAACGGGAGGACGACCAGAATTGATGCATTAGCCGTTTGAGGAGGCTGCTGGCGGACGAAAGTGGCGGTTGCTGACCCTCTGCACATCTTCCACGCTCCAGGTGCACCATTCGGGCAGAATATGCCTGAATCACAGCTTGTGATGGGTCTGTCTGTGAGAAAGTAGCCTCCAGACCTCTTCCTGACCATTGTTTACCACAAAACTGTAAACTGCAGCTAGTTACAGAACAACAAGCAACGCTGACAAGCAGGACAGAGGCACTTACAGCACAAGCCACGGACGAACTAACAAAGGTCCCGGAAGATCCATAACAGATTTTTTACCCTTTCCTGCATTTTCACCTTGAATATTGTCCTGAATGCCCAGCTACACAAGAACAAACTTGTAATGGCTCCAGGTAACTAAGATAAGTACATTTTACATATATGTATACAAACAACTAATAAGGAAATTATACAGCTTTCATAGCATTTTTTTTCCTTGGTGAATGAAAGCAAGTTACAACTGAGCACTCTGTATACAGGGATACACATATACAGATTTATAATACCTAATTCTAAGGACAAAATAAAACTATTGTAATTGCTTATGAACATTTAAATGTGCCAATAGCTGTTTATTCCCTCAGGAATGAGGATGACTTCAGTGAAAGCTTAAAAAGGGATGTGCAAACAAACAAATGTACTCTATTTAAATGGACCTATAAAAAAACCACCAAACACTACAAATGAATAGGTCTACTCTAATAACATGATAATTCCCTCATGAATAAGGGTGACTTATCCAAAGTGTATCACGATACGCAGCTAATAAAGTAACTTTCATATTCCTGATATAGTGAAACATCCATGCTGGTTTATAAATTTCAAATCCCATAAAAATATATACAAATGGCACTATTTACTTAAAAAAAAAAAAAAAATCAAGTAAACTGCAATTGCTCAAAAACACTTAAAGCTGCCAAAGGTGCTAATCCCATCTGAATAAGGGTGACTTTGTAAAACTTTATTAAGTGAAGTGTAAAGAAGTAAATGGAAATCATGGAAATGGCCCTATGAGATAGTCATTAAAAACCATAAGTGAACCAAATAATTTGAGCAATACAGTGTAACCCTCATGATTAAGGGTGATTTATCCAAAGTGTATCAAGATACGCAGCTAAGAAGGACATTTGCATATTACTTATCCTGTTGGGATTGAGACAAATTTTAATCTGAGTACTCCTAATATAGAAAAATACTCATACATATCTATAAGATCTAATCCAAAGGACTACAAAGGTATAAATTAGTAAAATAAATTAATGGAATTGGATTTATGTAACAGTCACTAAATATCACAAACTAAACGGAATAACACGTTGTCACCCTCATGATTAAGGGGGATTTTTCTAAAGAATATCAAGATACACAGTTAACAAAGAGATTTGCATAACCTTTTATCCTGTTGACAACGAGAACAATTTAAATTTGACTTCCTAATACAGAAAATCATCTACACAGATCTATAAGATCTATTCTAAAGAACTATAAAACTTGTACCAGGACCACTCCCCTAGAGGAAGGAGAAGGAAAGAAAAGAGAGCAGAAAGGAAAAGAAAAGAAAAAAGAGGAATCCTTTCTTTAAATTAATAAAAGTGGAGCCAATAAAAGGTTGTTTTTTTTAAATTACAAATTAAAGAGAGGACAGGAACGACGAAAGGGCATAAAGAAGAAAGGTCCTTTAAATAAAAAGTTCAATTTATGTCAAATTCTAAAGACAATATGCCAACTAAAAGTAAAATTAAAGAAAAGAAAATTCAACCTCAGAAACCTTCCACGTTTTTTTCTCCAAAAAATAAAGAAAAATCACAAATGTATCACAGATGGATTCCCCACAAAACCGCCATTTGACAGACCAAAGCGAAACCAATTTATCTGTAGGCTCTTCAAGTAGAGAATCAGAAATGCAAGAAGAAGATATGCTTAATACATCAAAAATGAAAGACATATTGCATGAGTTTCAAACTGATTTATTATCAGACATTAAAAATCAAATTATGGAAAACGCTCAAGAAATTTGAGATGTCAACATTATAACGTTCGAACTAGAAACAAAGTTCGATAAGTTGATAATCGACCATAACATTTTATGAACACATTCCTCTAAACTTGAAGATAAAATTAAGGATCTAAACAATCAGATCACAAAATTAGATAGATCAAGATGCAATAATCTTCATATAAGGGGAATCACAGAAAACATAAAAATGAAGATCTTTCCAACTATTTAATCATGTTGTTTTCCACTCTGATACCTTCCTTTCCCAAATGGACCACAAGTTTGATGCATTACACCAAATTCCACTACTGGTGTATTTGCAAAACAAATGTGATTGTTAAGATACATTTTTTTCCGACCAAGCTATTACAAAGGCTAATTATAAAATTAAAAAATTTAGAAGCTCCATACGAAAACATAAACATCTTCTCAGACTTTTCGTAGAGATAAAAAAAAAGAAAATAATTTGGGACTATAACGCAATGTGTTAGAATAGAAAACATTGTCTACAAGTTAACCTTTCCACTTTTCTAATTTTGAAAGGATCAGAGTGGCAAAAAAAATTGAATTGGAGAAGGAGAAACTCTCTTAACTTATTGGAACATCTTGACCAACTCCTCAGAGAAAACTTCCCAGACTCTTCAATTGGTGTCTCAAGAGTGTCAACAAATATAATGATTTTTTTGTGATTTTTTGTCTTTTATATGTGCAATTCTTAAGTGAGCATTTTTGGAACTATTCCACACATAATACTCTCCAATAATGTGAATTAATGTGAGATAATTGAAGTTTGTTAAGTTACACAATGGTGTGAGATGGGAATCACTATAATAATTAAAGAAAAGGGATAGGGAGAAAGAAATGTAATTTAAAATTGAGATAATAAATATCATCCCTAAAAAGGAAAGGGAACAAAGGAGACACCAAAAAAGGTAAAGAAAAAAAAAGGGGGATAGGGAAATAAATGAAATAAAAAAAGAGAGAAAAAAGACAGAGGAAGAGGAAGGACAAGATCACTGAAGAAATAGAACATCGCTAGCAACAAAATAAAACACAAAACCACACAAATATCAGGAGCACAGACTGAATTTCTTAGTTCTTTACTTTTTGCTTGTACTTTGAGTCCTTTCCTTTTTTCACACTACACTCTGTCATGATCCCCTTGACCATTATTTGGGTTTAGTAATTGTTATTGTAATTTAATATGTTTTTATGTTAAGTTGATTACCCTATCTATTTTAATTAATGTATGTTGTGTTGCTTCCCTGTGTGTGATTGACTTGTGGCGTTTGATTCTGTGTGATGCATGCTTGGTTCATGAAGTGTTAAACAGTTTAGAATGTTGTGTTGTGATTCTGTAACTGTCCGGGTTTGGCATTTGAGAGATTCAGTTGAGATTCAGAGTTGGTGTGTCTCTGAGGAAAAGCCAGTTTGAATGCAGTCTATGAAGTTTCCACAGAAATAAAAACAGTCTCTGATATTTTTCTAATGCTGAGCCAGAGTTCATATTTTTTTAAATACTGCATCTGAGAAGGACATTTTAGAGACATCTGCTGTCTTGGTGAAAGGATCTGCTGGGTAGGTTTGGCCATAACAGCCTTATCAAACCCAACTGAAGAAAGCAGATCACCACACACTCCCACTAATTTAAAATATATTCATAAATAGAATTAGGATTAAAGAAAAGGGATGTAAAATGTTACACAACAAAGGGGAAAAATTAACACATAGTTAATTGGATTATTGTACTTTTGGACAAAGAAAAATCACAAGATGAGAAAATTAGACCAGGGATTGAGGGAATAACTGTGTCAATTTAATTCTCTAAATATATGACGACACAGGAAGAGACACTAGCAAAATAAATTTGATTGGAGAGGGGGGAAGTGAGGAGGAGGTTATGGGGGAAGCAGGAGGATAATAAGGGGGGAAGGAGGGAGGATGATAAGGGGGAAAGGAGGGAGAAGGAGGAGGAATGGTGTGCTGAGGGGGCCCAGGCAAATTTCGGCAGCACTGGGCCCCCTCTAGATCCGCCCTGCACTCTCTGCAGTAATCCAGAGCGTGGCTCAGGGTTACCGCTTTAGGTACAGAAAATTAACCCCGAGCAACGCTCGGGATTACTGCTAGGACGGTTAAATTACAACAGCTACCTTCTAAAATATTAAGCCTAGCATTTCTGAACAACAGCATAAAGATCCTCATTAAGAAAATGCTAAAAGCATGTACAGCAGTCCCAAATGTATGAGAAGAATGAATGAGTGTATGAATGATTTTAACAGTTTTTATGTTTATCTTTATATGTAGAATGATGATTTAATGATCATATTGGTTTTGTCGGGTCCAGGGAACGAAATGTTTGCTATACTTATACAGCTGCAAATTAGTAATTTAGAGTTGACTATGGATAGATCTCTTTTACCTTTCTAGATGACAATGGAATTACTAAGTTTTAATGTTAAGGGTTTAAACTCCCCTAGCAAAAGAAAAACAGCATTATGACTAATTAAACATGAAAATGCCTATATAGTATTTCTCCAGGAAACCCATTGGGAGAATAATAAAACTACAAATTTTGGAGGAAAACTGTACAAACCATCTTACCATTCTACCTTTAAAAAAATTTGCGGAGTGTGTCAATTCTTTTTACTAAAATTTAAAAATTATGCAAGAATTCACAGAAATTGATCACAATGGATGATTCATTCTTTCGGTAGGCGAAATTAATAATCACAAAGTTACAATTATCAATTTATATGCACCTAACAGTAAACAAATTAAATTCTTTAACCAAATTGGAAAACGTATAAAACAAATTGCCCAAGGATCTTTAATATGATTCCAAATGCTTCAATAGATAGGAAATCACACAATCCATGTAAAAACTTTAAAAGAATTGAAAAATCAGTTGAACAATTTTCAAATTGGATTAATAAGAACAACTTATATAATGTCTGGCGAGTTTTGCACCCATGTCAAAGAGATTTTTCATTCTATTCAAAGGTTCACAAATTATATTCAAGAATTGATGTGTTTCTAGCAGATATTAATACTATAGATATAATTACAAAATCAGAGATAAGTTCTATCTCATTTTCAGACCATGCATGTATTAAAATGAAGATTAATCTTTTTTTAATAAGTAATTTTTTTATTTAGGACGAGTCAATTTTTTACAACAATATAATATAACAAAGAATAGAAAAGTCAATCATGCAAATAGCAAAACATAAGCACAAAACAAAAGACAAAAAAAAGTGAAGAACAGATCTGAGATATGCAAAAAAACTAAGCATTCTATCCTTCTCAGCCTATGAAATCTTCATGGTCTAATAAATATCCAGAGCTTTCAATAGAGTGGTGTGGATGAAGCATATAAAAATAAACATGAGACACCGGCTCTCAGCTCCCCAACCATATTGATTGGGACCACCTGAGATCCGGAATCCTTATGACCCTCTATTCAATGATGTAACAAGACGTCCTAACATTTTTTCTCTTTTTGATTATCAACCTGCATTCTTAAGTATGCTTGCTTTTAACTATTTTACAAAATATTTAGTTATCATTAAACCTCCTCAACTTATGTTTACTTGTGTTACTAAATATAAAATAATCAGTACCTGCGAGCTCCTTCATCATCACTTCAAAAGCCTCCATCCAGATGCGAACTAGCCCTCCTCTCCAGCCACCATTCTCCAACTTCCCAAACTCTTCTGTCCAATCTCTATCTAGATCTGTATACTATATTTGGACACCAACCAAGGAGTCCACGTTTTAGTGAACCTGGACATTGTATTCTGCAATGAATTCGCTATTCTCTCATTTATCCTTATATAATTTATCTTTTTTACAACTTCTTTGATTGACAGTACAGAAGTTTTCCAATTTTTGGCAATGCAATTTTTAGCAGCTAAGGTCCAAAATTGCCAGAGTTCATTCCGTTCCCTAGATAAATCATAAAGTTTCATTCCCAAAAGACATGTTTCAATTTCGGGTCTCAAGCTACTGTTTGTAATTTGTATAAATAAGTCGATGAGTTCTCCCCATAGCTTCTGCACAACGGGACAAGTCCACCAGATATGCAGGAAACTCCCTTCTGTTCTGCATCCCCTAAAACACTCTCCATTTATATCTTTATTAAATTTTGCCATTCTTTGGGGAGTATAATAGGTTCTGTGCAATACCTTAATAGAGGTCTCAAGTAAACTATATGTATATGACCCCCTTGTCAGATTAGAGCAGATTCTTTTCCAGACCATGGCATCTAACTCCTTTCCCAGGTCCTGCTCCCACTTTACCATAAATTTAGTTTTTTGTGTGTTCTGAAACTCTATTAAGTGTGAGTATATGTATCCTAGAGTGCCTGTCATCGAGGGTATCTTTTCGCAGATAGAGGACCATGCTGTATGTGTAGGATTCCCATAAGTATGTATTAACGAGGAGATCCAGTGTCTAAACTTCCGATAGTTCCACAGCTCCCTCTCCGGAATTTGGAACCGGTGTATGATAGAAGAATGTGCTAACAGAGCCTCCGTGGAAAGCCATTCCCCTATTCTCTTTAAAGGGCTAGTCAACCACCATGTTTTAGAATTTGGGCTAATAGTGGCCTCAAACTCGGGGAAGGACGTTAAGGACATCAGTGGTGACAGGGTTGGAATCAAGTTGCTCGATTTTTTAAGCCTATCCCAGGCCTTAAGGGTCGTAGAAATTATTGGATTAGTATGTCTGTATCTCATGTCTATCTTTTCTATCCCCCAGATCACTGTATCCCATGAGTGGGGTTTCATCTGCCAATTTTCAATAAAAGTCCACAGCGGCTGTAGTTTACTAGAGTGTGTTACCGGGATGCACGCCAGCCATGCTGCTTGTAAATAAAGCCTCAGATTGGGACAAGAAAGACCCCCTTTTTGCCTATTCCTGTACATTGTTTTCCTCGCTATACGTGGTGGTTTATTACGCCAGATAAATCTAAACATTGTATTCTGGAATTGATCAATATCCTTCATACATAGGTTAATTGGTAGAGTTCGGAAGAGATAGAGAATTTTTGGGAGCACTGTCATTTTTATTGATGTTATGCGTCCCGTCCATGATATTTGATATTTAGACCAGGTCCTCAAGTCCTCAGTCAGCCGCCTAAATAATGGTGGGAAGTTAGCTTTATAAAGACCCGCCAAGTTTTTGGTAAGCTTAACTCCCAAGTACTTGATTGAATTTTTAGGCCATTGAAAATTGAATGCTGCCTTCAATGTTTCTATTATAGGTCCTGGAACCCCTACCCCCCCAAGGCCTCAGTTTTTTCCTCATTAATTTGCAGCCCTGACATGGCCCCGAACTCCCTTAAAGTAGACAATAATTTAGGAATAGAGTTTACAGGGTCCGTTAGAGTGCATAAAAGATCGTCTGCGAATAGAGAGCATTTCAGGTGGTGGTGACCTATCTGCAGACCCCTGATCTCCCCTTCTCCTCTTATCTTTTGAGCCAGAGGCTCAATAGCCAGAGCAAAAAGCAGTGGAGACAGGGGACACCCTTGCCTGGTACCCCGCTGGATGTTTACCAAAGCCTCTCCTGTCCCGGGCATTCTCAAATGAGCTTCAGGGCTTTTATATAGTGTCTTGATTAGGCGTATAAAGTTTCCTTTAATACCGAATTTAGCTAACACTGCATAAAGGTAAGGCCACTCTACTGTGTCAAATGCCTTTTCCATATCCAGTGCCAACACACAAAGAGGTGTTTTTCTTTGGGAGGCCAGGTGTATAACATTCATGGTCCTACGGATATTGTCTACCGTTTGCCTATGTTGTATGAACCCGGTCTGGTCCTTGTGTATTAGAGTTGGGAGAAACCTTGCCATCCTATTTGCCATAATTTTAGTCAATAATTTAATATCCCCATTCATGAGGGAAATGGGCCGATAATTTTTCGGCTCCAGGGGATCCCTCCCTTCTTTAGGGAAGATTACTAAGTTCGCCGTGCTGAGTTCCGGGGGCATAGATTCCCCCCTAAGTACGGCATTAAACAGACAGCTAAGATAAGGGGCTAGAATGTTCCCACATACTTTATAATAAGAGTTAGTAAAGCCATCCGGCCCTGGGGCTTTCCCTGATTTGAGACTTTTAATGGTTTCTAATATCTCCTCTACCCCCACATCCGCATTCAAATCCTCTATATGCTGCTCTGAAGCTTTAGGAAGATCACAGGAGTCCAGATAAGATCTAAGAGCTTCCGGGCTCGGGTTTATTTTTGTCGAATAGATCGAATTATAAAAATCCCTAAATGTGTGCTTGATTTCGCTCTGACTCACTGTTATCTTCCCAGCCCTGGTTCTAATCCTAAGAATTCTGGACAATGCTGCTTTAGACCGAAGCTTCCGTGCCAGAAAGGAATCAGGTTTATTAGCTTTGGAATAAAACAGCTGATTCGTCCGTCTCAGGGCACTCTCTGTCTTGTGCGAAAGCAAGGCGTCAAGTTCTAATCTAGTGTCATCTATTCTATGGTGAAGACTATTGGAGGGGAGCGTTTGATTCTGTAATTCTAAATCTCGTAACTTAGCAGTAAGTTCCTGTTCCTGACGTATACTATTTTTTTTTATGATAGATGCCATCTTGATACACATCCCCCTGATATAGGCCTTGTGGGCCATCCACACCCATCCTATATTAGATCCCGGGGTATTATTTAGCTCAAAATATTGTTGCAATTCTTTCTGTATCTGGCACAGTAGCGCCGTATCCGTTAACATACGTTCATTAATTTTCCAGGAATATGGAGTCCTTGAGTCTCCTCCAAGATCCATATCCAAGGAAACTGCCGAGTGGTCTGACCACGGACATACCAAAATTTCCGAGCCCCTGGTTTGGTCAAAAAACTTAGAGGTTACCAAAATCGTGTCTATCCGTGAGTAGGTCCCATGCGTATGTGAATAGTACGTGTATTCGCGACTATTAGGATGATGTCCTCTCCAGGCATCTACTAAGCCCATTCTGTCTAACACCCCTTTAATCTGTTGTAGTTTCCGTGAGTATCTATTAGTGGCCTGGGAGCTTGAACGATCTAGTCCATGCTCTAACACAAGATTGAAGTCCCCCCCTATCACCACCAGACCATCTGACCAGGGTTCTACTTTTTTCAGCATGTGTAGTAAACTTTTATGGGGTGCTACCGTGTCCGCGTAAAAGGATACCAGCGTAAGTTTAACTTCCTGAATTGTGCCCCGCAAAATGACATAATGCCCATCCTTGTCTATCAATTTGGAGTCTATCTGAAAGGGGAAGTGACGGTGAATAAGAATGGTGGCTCCCGCTTTTTTGGACCTTTGGGTTGAAGAGTGAAAAGTGGGATATTCCTTGTTTAAGTACGAGGGAATATGATTCTTTGCAAAATGCGTTTCTTGCATAAAAATTATAGATGGTTTCTTAGTTTGATAATACAGAAAAGCTTTCCTTCTTTTAAACTGGGAATTAAGGCCCTTGACATTGTGTGTTAAAAAACTATACTTCTCCTTCAAAACTCTAGCCATTTCTTTCCTGCTTCCCGAGATAGTTTGGTCTAAACATCTTACCTTGATTTAGTGGTAGCCAGACTGGATGGGGCGACCAGAGAGGCGCTTGAGCCAAAACAGAAGGCTCCTTGAAACGGTTGGAGTGATGAGAGTCGAGCACGCAATTCTGGAAATGCAAGAAATAGCAAGAAAACAAGTTAACAGTTGAACAGTTCGCAATAAGATCAATATTTTTGCAGTTATCGAGGAGTACTATCATACAAATTATCTTTAATACACATAACTTCCTACGCCAGTCGTAAATCCTGGCTTCTAGGGGAGAGAGTAATGGACCTGCCATTCTCAAATATAGCCCCGTTAGGAAGGGGTAATAGAATTCTTTGAGGTAAAAAAAATTCCAACTAAGGAGAGGGGGGATACCCTCGACAATACAAATTGTTTAACTAACATTAGAACTAGCAGCCTAGTAACTAGCTGAAAAAGAATAATCACAACTGTAAAAATAAAACAACATTATTGAAGAATAACCGGTTCTCCAGACACCGAAATCCAGATAAATAAGTCCCATGCATCAGTAAGAAAAACTTGGGGCTCAGCTGATTTTCTTGTTATTTTTTTGTCTTTTTCTGTTTTTTTGCCCTGTATTTCCAGAGTCTGTGCAATTATTGATTATTGAGTTCCTTCCAACTCTGTGCAGCTCCTCAATTCCTCTCCCCGAGTCTTGGAATGTCTTTCTGGAGGGATAGTCAAGGCCTCTATCATGTCAGCCTCTCCAAGTCTGTTTTTACTCCTGAGTGGGACCGAGGTCCACTGTCTCTTAGGGAGAGGATTCAGGGTCACACGCTGACTTTCAGGGTCTCTATGGCCACCATCCGATGTTATATGCAGCATTTGTAGCAATGACTGGCAGTCTTCCAAGTTGTGGACCGTGTGGGTTTTTCCCTTATATTGAAAAATCAGGGCAAAAGGGAAGCCCCATCGGTATTGGATACCATGCTGGATGAGTACTCCCAATGCCGGTTTCATTTCTCTTCTCCTGGTCAACGTGATAGGAGAAAGGTCTGCAAACACCATGAGCTGAGCATCATCTGGCCCTCTAAGATCCAAGATCTTTCGGGTAGCAGCTAGAATTAAGTCCCTTGACTGTTGTCGGGAGAATCGGACAATTACATCTTTAGGGGTATCCATATTACGAGAAGCTCCTAGCGCCCTATGCGCTCTTTCTATATCAATGTCCGCTTCTGCTCCTTCTGGTAAGATCACAATAAGCAAGTCCATAACATATCTTTTCAGATTCATTATCGCTTTAGGAATCCCCCTTATTCGTATGTTATGTCTTCTAGACCGATTCTCTAGATCTTCATACTTGTCCTCTAGAGCCGCTATGCGTGACGCGTGGTGATGCGTCTCCCTCCTGTCTCTATACTGTGCTTCCACCAGTTGGTCAACTGTTTCTTCTAGTTGGTGGGTTCTTTGACCTAGGTCCTGGATGTCTTTCCTGATTGCATCCACCGTTTTAGTCGTGTAAGCTTGAAACAGTTTTTCAATTTGTGCCATCGCACTCTTGGATAGATTTATATCAGCCTGGGCTGCGTTTCGCGTGTCCTCCCCCTCCGATTCCTCAGAGGGGTCAGATCTCACCTCGCCAGGATTTTCAGGGGGTTTGCAGTAATCCGTAATTCTCTTAAGTGGAAGGGATTTTTTGCTCTTTCCCACCTTGGGCTGCAGTGGACCCGCCATAAAATATGAAGTGCTAAAGTTGCCGAGTAGATGTATGCCCCTTTCAGGGAAATGTTTTTGTTGGAATGGGATTCCGGCTTGTGATTTAAGTTGTGGCGTGCTGTGCTGCTATGCCATGTTCTGTCAAGGTCTCCCCCCGTGGATCATATTAGACCTGCATTACTCTCTGTCCACATGTAAACAATGTTCAACAAGCAAGTAAAGTAGTTGAGTTGATCTTAGCAATCAGAGATCTTGTTGGTTTGCAAGTGAAGCCTGAAAGTTGCAGCCCTGAGAAGTAGTGCCAAACTGCCTTGCCAATTATCACACTTGTCATTTGTGTCAGTCTTTGCTTCCTGGGTATTACTTATACACTGCCACTTGTAGGTTTAGAGCAGTCAGTAGTACTGGCAGAAGTAGTTTAAATGTAAATGTGGCATATGTAGATATCTCTGAGCCTGCAATTCAGCTGTTTACTCACAGTTTTAGGGTCTGGTTGTAGTTGCTCTTTAATCACCACAGAGTCCCAGATGAAGTGGTAAGAAGGCCTTAGCTTCTCCTCTTGGCCAGCAGCCTAAGATGGCCGCCTCCCATTTTCGCGGGCTTTTTTTTGTGTGGTCTTGCCGCCCTGTGGGCTCCAATTCTGGGTACAGACCCCCCAGCACCCCTCCGGCCGGAACCAGCCGTCACCGGACCCTATTAGGGGGGCACTGCCAGGCTTTTTGGGTATCTGCAGCTCCCTGGCTGCAAACCGCAGCTCTCTCCGTGTGGAGAATCAAAATGGCCGCCGCCCGGTCTCCCTGGGTCATTGCCCGGCCACCAGCTAGTAAGGGACCCCTGGTCAGACCACACCACACTTCTCAGGCGCTCCGATGCTCCGATCCTCTCCCCAGCAGTCTCCTCAAGTGCCTCACAGCATGGGGGGGCGGCTCACTGCAATGGGGACGCTTCTCCCCGTCTGTCTCCGCCGTGGAGCCGCTGTGCCTCACTTTATGGACCCGAAATTAGGTTCCAGGGGATCCGGGTCGTCCCCTCTGCCTCCCCAGTCACTTTGGGGCAAATTATGGGACTTTCAGGGCGTTTATAGGCCCAATTGCTACTTTTAGTGCTGGAGCTCCAGACAAACGCGTCCAGCTCCTTGCAGGTACAAGCTCCGCCCCCCATGAAGATTAATCTTAGTAAAAGTAAAAGAATCAGACCTGAATGGAAACTAGAAGATTATATAATTAAAGACGAAGATAAAAAAAAAAATTCTTAGTAACAAAATTAATATTTTTTTTTAACTTAACCAAAAATTAGTTTATTCCAAATGTATACTGTGGAATTCTCAGAAGGACTTTACTAGAGGCTTACTTAGTAAACTGAAAGCCCAAATAATAAAAGAAAGAGAACCATTGAAAAAATGATATGTTCTTTTAAACAAAATAGAAAAACTCAATATAGCAAACCCAAAAGATGATACAGTGACAGAAATAAAAATAATTCAAATGAAGATCAATACAATTAATCAACATTTGTCAGATAGAATCTTTACAATCTGAAGGCAAAATTATTACATTGCCTAGTGACATTGCAAATCGTTCATTAATTATTATCGGAAACTTTACAACATTTCAAATGATCTGTCTTTTAAGAAACCATCTACAGGGGCGGAGCCAGCGTCCTTAACGGCAGGACGTGTGAGGGGAGAGCTCCGTCAGAGTTGCCTGACATTTGGGCAATATTGCCCTGTAAACCCCCTGTGACACCCCCAATAACATCAGGGGGCACCAGGGGAAGCCGTCGGGCCCCCAGATAGTCGCCCCGACTACCGGAACGAGGCTCCAGGAGAGTGCAGGAGCACTCTGAACTCAGCAGCTGCTGCATAGCAGGGGAGCGTCCTGCGTGCCTGCTCTGCCTGCTCCCCCAGCACAACACAAAAAGAGGAGACTCAGGCCGGCCAGGGGCAGCACGGAGGCACAACAAGAGGTCAAGGTAGGCTGGGGCTGCGGGGAGATACCAGGAAGCACTGGGCCGCCATCTTGACAGGCCAAAGCAGGCCTAGCCAGAGGTAGAACTCCCTCTACAGACACCCATAACACCCCCCCAGACAACCGAGGGGCAGCAGGGGGATCCCACGCACCCTAAAACCCCCCTGAGAGAGAAAGCAGGGCTGCATAGCAGCCACCAATACAAAGAAGAAGGGGGAGAGGTTAAGCCCACGAATCCACGGCCGCCATTTTGTGGCACCTCATGGTGGAAGGGGAACAGACACAGACAGATCCCAGCTGACCTACACCCAAGACTTCAACCCCCAGGAAGAGCTAACCCCTCTGGACACCCCATATTGGGTCTTGCCTCTCACACTGTGAAAGTTCATTGCACTAAAGGAAAGCAGCATCTAATATCTAGTCTGAAACTTTAACCCTGACAACACCAGACCCTGCACTGAGCTCTACCGGGCAAAAAGTCACTGCAACTTTACTAAGGAAGAGGATCCTGCCACCCTCTGGGTTCCACACAGTGACATTTCTACACCCTGACTTAACAACCTCAGACAACCCTGCAGTTAAATTTTTGTGAAATCCTGTGAAGATTTGCATGAACATTGCTGCAGAGAGCAGTTGCTGCCACCCTGTGGCCACTCAGTAAATCTGATGTTGATGTGGGCCAAGGCAACCAGCCTGAAAGCCCCCTTCCAGTTGCTCCTGGCGGAGCCTGCAAAGACCGATATGAAGCACTGAGCCAAGAGATGTGATTGAAGCCTGACAGGAGGCCTTGACTAACGAGCTACAACGACCGATCTTACACGAGAACACCGCTTCTGGCCGCACCAACCTAACAAACTCTACAACTACGCACTCCTGAGGGAACTGATAGCAGAGAAAGCAAGGGGAAAAATACTACAGCTCCTGTAACACGCACATCTCCATCTTCAGAAATGAAGAAAAGTAGAAAGAACTCCTCCGCAAAGGGCATCCGAGAGCACTTCACACCCAAAGCAACAAAGCCGCCATCTCCACTGGATTCAGCTTCAGACCACTCTGAATCATCTGATCAGGAGGAGATACCCAAGAGGTCAAAACAACACATAGACCTTTCGCCTAGGGCCATTGCAACGATAGAACAGCTTCTAACCAAGGCACTAGAACCCTTAAGAAATGACCTGAAAGAACTGGGGCAGAGGACCCAACTTCTGGAGGAGATGGTGGATCAGATGGGAGAAGCGCAGCAACATGACAGGTCTGCCATAGACCAGAACTCGTATAACATCATGGAGCTGAACGATAAGATTGAAGATCTAGAGAATCGATCCCGCCGCCATAACGTCAGGGTACGGGGGATCCCAAGGACTACACAAGACCTGACAGGGTACTTAAAAGACACCTTCACTTCAATACTACCCGATCACCCAGAGGGCGTCCTCGAAATTGAACGAGCCCACAGAGCGCTAGGAGGGGCGAGAAACCCAGAGACCCCTAAGGATGTTGTGGTGAGATTCTTGAGACAACAAGCCAGAGACCTACTCTTAGCAGAAACAAGGAAGAAGCAGGCAGTCAAAGGACCAGATAACTCCAACCTGCAAGTGTATGCAGACCTGTCCCCCAACACACTAGACAGAAGGAGACAGATGAAGCCTGCACTGGCGATTCTGCAACAGAACAAGCTCCAATACCGGTGGAACTTCCCCTTTGCCCTCACCTTCAGCTACCAAGGTACATCACACACCACCCGCAACTTGGAAGACTGCCTCGCAGTACTGCGCCACATTCGTCTCTGCCCAGCGGACCTCCCAGCAGAGGAACACAACTTCCCCCCTCCTCCTCCCATCCCGAAAAAACAGTGGACTGTGGTAGGGTCACAGCGACCGAAGGAAGACCCGCCTCCCCCCAGGAGTCCCAGAGACAAAAACTTGCCCCGCAGGAGCCAAGGCGGGCTGAGTACTCAGCACAGAGGAGGCCCGGGCCCGACTTCAGAAGGCCTGATACCATCGCGATCGGAGTGAAGGCAACCCACCAACAGGAAGTTGTTTTGAGTCTTTGTTTTCTCATTCATTTATGGGACTTCTCTGACCTGCTTTAGTGAGGGTAGAATAGGCACTGATGACTTTAGTTAGGTCAGATGTTAGTCGAGGCCTCTAATGAAGGGCCTGTTTAAGCCAGATGCCCGAAATAGACGGAAGGCATCCTAGTTTACTTCAGATAGTTAAAATGTTGTTGAGGTTAATAGTTATTATTTTTGGAGAGAGGATACCACTAGGCTTGATAGAGAAGCGAGTAAGCTCCCAGGGAGCAATTAGCAAATTATCTCTAAGTCCAGAAAGATCACCACTGATAAAATTGTATGCGGAAAACTATAAATTCCCAGCTGACAGTCGAGGTTTATGCAGTCAACAAAGCCTAACTCAGGGGACTAGCTTTCAGGAGATTAGAGGAGCCTGTGGGACTGAAGGAACTTGGTCAATTGTAAATCTAATGTTGTGTCTTTCTGCTTCCCTCTGGCCTAACAGCGGACGGAGTCTCCAGCACCAGAATCCCCCCTCCAAGCCTCCACCCGCCCCCGGCCACCAAGGAATGGACGTCGGACAAGGAATAAAAGGTAGCCAGGCAGACCATGCACTCCTATCCACCAAAACACAATGAGTAGCTCACAGTACACATTCATAACTCACAATGTTAAGGGTTTCAACTCCCCCTTTAAGAGGAGGAAAGCCTTTAGGCAATACAAAAGATTGAGGCCCTCGGTTATCTTCATGCAGGAGACTCATTTCACACACGAGAGTAAACCAAAATATCTGCATGGGGAATACCCGACAGTGTACATGGCCACTCAGTCAACGAAGAGGGCAGGGGCTGCTATCCTGATACATAAGCACTTCCCATTCACCCCGGAACATACTAGAATAGACAAAGAGAGGAATTATGTTTTGGTCACCAGCTTAGTCTCAGGCCAAAGAATCTCCCTACTTTCCCTATACTCCCCCACAAACTCACCACACCAAACCCTGATTAACACGCTAAGAGAGTTAGACACACTAGACCTAGGCAAACTGGTGATTGGGGGGGATTTTAATCTGACCCTAGATCCAGCATTAGACAGATCAGGACACGCCCAGGACTCTAGCTTCTCAAAAAAACGGAGCCAAATTAAGCAGCTAATGGCCAAAATGGGCTTAGTGGATGCCTGGAGAGGCTTACACCCGGATAATAAGGAATACACATACTACTCGCCCACGCACGGCACTTACTCGAGGATTGACACATTCCTAACAAGCTCACTACTTTTTGATAATATCCGAGAATCTGACATTGTCCCCTGCCCCTGGTCTGACCACGCAATAGTAGCTATTAAATTAACGTTAGGCCCTAACCTATCCCCATTTAGGAGCTGGAGGATCGACGAACACCTTCTGTCAGACCCCAGCAGCTTAGCATCCCTAGCGGGAGACATTAGGCAGTACTTCGAGCTGAATGATTCTCCTGATACAGGAGTAGGCTGGATTTGGGTAGCCCATAAGGCTTATATAAGGGGCTGCTGCATCAAACTATCAGCACAGCACCGTAAGGCACTCAGACGGAAAGAGGAGGATTTAACATCCACCCTCAACAACCTAGAAAAACTCAATCAAAACTGTCCCTCCACAAAGATCCGTGACCAAATCAACAAAGTCAGGATAGAACTAGATGGAGTACTCTCTGCCCATACAGAGAAGGCTATGAGGAGGACTAGGCACCTATATTATTGGAAAGCTAACAAACCAGACAGAATGCTGGCTAGGAGGCTGAAAGCTAAAGAGATCCAGTCTAGAGTGACCCAAATCAGGAAGCCAGATGGCATAATCTCCTGCAGCCCTAGGGATATACAGAAGCAGTTCCAAACCTTTTACCAGCAGATCTACTCGTCTGGGAAACTGGCAGAGGGGTTGGACCTTGACTCCTTTCTAAGTACCATAGATCTCCCCTCATTAAGTGAACAACAAGTAAATAGTCTTAACCTAGATATCTCACAAGAGGAGGTGAGAACAGCAATTCATAGCCTTAAGATAGGTAAATCCCCAGGGCCAGACGGCTATTCCAACCAATACTATAACAAATTTGAAATCCTATTAAACCCCTACCTGACATCCCTATTTAATGCTATCATGAGAGGGGAAAAAATGCCCCCGGAGCTAAATCAAGCGGAACTGGTAGTCATACCAAAAGAGGGTAGGGATAGCTTGGAGGTGAAGAACTACCGGCCCATATCCTTACTGAATGGGGATGTTAAACTAATGGCCAAAATAATGGCAACTCGAATCTCCAAGTTCCTGCCAGAAATTATCCACAAAGATCAGGCGGGGTTTATACCCCATAGACAGGCAGGGGACAATGTCAGACGTATCCTTAACATCCAATACCTAGCGCGGAAAAACAACTCTCCAATGTGCCTGCTAGCTCTAGATATAGAGAAAGCCTTCGACACAGTTGAATGGCCGTTTCTGTTTAAAACCCTGGACAAATTTGGTTTTAGGGGCCGGTTTATCACCTTACTCCGCACATATTACGAAGCACCAACAGCCTTCTTGAGGTTGCCAGGCGATCACAGAGCCCAAATTAGCATACAGAGAGGAACGAGACAGGGATGCCCACTCTCACCCCTACTGTTCGCCATAGTCATGGAACCCCTAGCGCAACTCATTAGAGCGGATAGGGAAATCCAAGGGCTTCAGGTGGGGCTGCAGCACTACAAATGCTCATTCTTTGCAGACGATATCCTATGCACCCTAACAAATCCCGGGGCCTCCATTCCGGCACTGATGTCAACTCTTGACAAGTTCGGTAGGGTGTCAGGGCTTAGGCTGAACTTAGGGAAATCGGAAGCTCTGAGTGTAGGCATGGCACAGGGCGACATAGATCATTTGAAATCCCTATTTTCCTTTGCGTGGCCCACCAAGCACATAAAATACTTGGGGGTCAACATCACACCTAAAATTTCCGAGTTATATTAGGCCAATTACCCCCCCATGTACAAAAAACTAAACGAAGATTTGTTTAGATGGAGGACTTGCCCTCTCTCCTGGACCGGCCGAATAGCGGCAGTTAAAATGAACATCCTTCCAAGGATTCTATATCTCTTCCGTACGCTCCCTATACCAATATCCTTACAGGACTTGGACCGGTTCCAGTCCAACATCTTTAGATACATATGGAACAACAGAAAATCCCGCATCCCCAAGAAAGTAATGTTTAGACATAGCAAAGATGGGGGACTATCTTGCCCAAACCTGCGAAACTATTTTAAAGCGGCCAGGCTATCCCAACTACCACAAATACATTCAGTCAGACATCAGCCGAGCTGGGCCTTCTTGGAACAACAGCAAATGCAACAACATAGCTGGGACACACTAATTTGGGTTCCTGAAGAAATGGCCCCGATAAGAACTCACCCAAACCCCATAATAAACCTAAATTTAACAACTTGGAAATGGGCCAGATCTAAGAACAAACTGGGCATAGGTACATCTCCCCTTTGGTCGGTCCTTTCTTCACAAGATATCTGGGCTTCCATGAGTATTATGTCAAAACATTGGTGGGCTTCCAGAGAACTAGATAAGTTGGGCTCCTGGTTTAACGGGAATCATTTGATGACCCTGAGACAGTTCGAAGAAAGACATACCCTCCCCCCAGGGGAACACTATAACTATCTAAAAATAAGAAGCTGGGCCTGTGAAGCATTTAAAAAATTTGGACCCCCGAAATCCTCCTGGTTCTCGGTAATCTGCAAAACTCTGCCTTTAACGAAAGGAATATTAGGCACTTTATATGACACATTCACTAAATCAAATAATACAGAAAAACCATCATATATCTGTAAGTGGGAAAGGGAGCTAGGAGGTGAATGGGATTGGAAAAAATGGCAGAAATCATTCTCCAACCTACGCAGGGCAACAAGTAACTGCTCGCACATAGAGACATCTATAAAAGTTCTCCAGAGAATATATTGCACCCCAGACAAACTCAACAAATATGATCCCAGAGTGAGTAGTAACTGCTTTAGGGGCTGTCCACAGATAGGAGACCACGCCCATACCTGGTGGCTATGTCAGAAAGTCCATGACTTATGGGAAAGGATAGCATTAATGGCAACAAAGTTATTTGGTATAAGAGTCACAGCCACTATGGAATCCTGCCTACTAGGGGTTAAACTCTCTAGTTTATCAAAAAAACAGAATAGGCTATTCCAGATAATGGCCGCCGCTACCAAAGTACACATAGCCAGCCAATGGAAGTCAGAAAAGCTAAGCGTGCAAGAGGTTATTAAAAAAATAAATTACATAGCAATAAATGAAAAGTTAACATCTGCTATTCTAGATACTTTGGCTCAGTTCCAAGAAACCTGGAGGCCTTGGCTAGAGTCTTCGTTAGGTTTCCCCTTGCCCTGATGGGCTCACTGATAGCACTATAACAAAAGCAAAACAGAACTAGGCCAAAAAAAGGCTTGGAGTGGAGGAGATTCGAAGTCTGGTCCTGGAGGCTCTGATTTGACTGGTTCGTCTGGAACGCAACACAGGAGGTGAATGTATGCATCATAATTGTATAAACTAAACCTGAGCTAGGGATTCCTCCCTTATCTCCATAGTTATTTACATGTTTGTTTATCTAAAGTTTCAGTTTCTATGTAAATAAGTTCTGTTTGTTCATGCTTCCCTTGCTTAAATTATAGGACCTAAATAACTATTTAATAATGGGAAAAGTTAAAAATAAAAACTTGGAAGGAGATGCTAGTAATTTGACCACGAGGTATATATGTTTATAAAAAATCTTATGTGTTAATGTACCTAATGCCTGTCCTTACTTTGTATCCCTTTCAATAAAAATTTTATTTAAAAAAAAGAAACCATCTACAATTCAAATCAAATGCTTTTTGGATCAATTGAATTTACCCTCCATTTCAGAAATGGACAAACTAAACAAAGCAATAACTGAACAAGAAATTAAAGATGTTATAAAAGATTTAAAACCCTATACAACTCCAGCCGCAGATGGATACTAACCTATTTTTTAAAACATTTTCTCTGGTATTATGCAACTATTTAAAAGATATGTTCAATTAAATAAAAACAGAAGGTAAAATAAAAGTAGAGATGATCAAAGCCAATATGATCATTATTCCTAAACCTAAACAAAACCCACAACTTTGTTCAAGTTATAGACATATATCCCTACCAAACACAGACGTTAAATTATATTCTATATTCTTGCTCTCAGAATCAAAAATGTAATTGATAAATTAATTGCTAAAGACCAATTGTTTTTTGTTGTAGGTAGACAAAGACCAGACAATGTCAGAAAGCTTATGAGTAGGGTAGGAGTACTTGAAGATAACTTTGGCTAAATATGGTTTTGATAAATTTGGTTCCCATGCAATTGGTGAGCTGTACACTAATCCATCAGCCTTGGTAACTGGGATAGGGTTTAGTTTTCAGGCTTTTGTGATTTCAAATGGAACTAGACAAGGGTGTCCCCTCTCTCCCATTTTATTTGCATTATTAATAGAACCCTTCGCTGCGGCAATAATATCTTCCCATGTTTTTCGGGGAATTAAAATGGGAGAGAGGGAACACAAAATAAGTTTATTCGCAGATGACGTGGTCCTGTCATTGACCAACCCAAAAGACTCCCTGACACATTTGATGTCACTTATTAATGAACATAACATGATTTCCAATTACAAATTAAATCTTCAAAAGTCTGAAACATTAACAATGAATATTACGTCTAATATTAAAAAAAATCTTAAAATCTAAATATCCCTTTAATTGGAAATCTAATTCTTTTACACATTTAGGTATAATTTTTCATAAACAAATAAAAAAAATGACAGAAATTAATATAAAGCTTTAAATCTAAACTTTCTGAAAATAATAGGTGGATGGAGACACCTAAAATCCTCTTTTTTCAGGCAGGATCGCCATTATTAAGATGGCTCTTCTTCCTATTAGTATGCCAATTTTTTGGATCAAAACACTTCAATTTACAATAGACAGATTTATTCACTCAACTAAACATATAAGATTTAAAAAGTCCATTCTTGCAAGGAGTTTTATTAAAAGTGGGATAGCATATCCACTATTACAAATATATCATGATGTTAATATATTGGTTCATGTGTTAAAATGGTTAGAACCAAACTACTCGAAATATGTATGGTTCCAGATTGAAAAAGCAATGGCTTCTGACATTGATCTGAACTCTTTATTAATTTGGGATAACATCTCATGCAAAGAATTTGAAAGCGGATCCTATTTAATAAGGAAAAGTTTGTCAGCTTGGAAAAAAATCAACAAAAAGTACAACTTAATACCCTTTCTTTGTCCAATAACTCATTTAAATTCCTTATTAAACATGATTAAAACTTTAATAGGTAAAGAATGGAATATTTAAGGCATTCAAATGGTCAAAGATCTGTATATAGAAGGAAAATTGGCCTCTTTTAGTCAGATCAGAGATAAATTCTGTGTTTCTTCGAACAACTGGCTAGCTCATAGACAATATGCTTCTATTTTATCTTCTTATGAGGTAGAAAACACCCTTAGAAGTGAATGGACACTGGTCAAAAAACTTATTATGACCTTTGACAAATCCCATATGATCTTTAAATGAAACAATGGGAAAATGAAATAAAACTTACAGTAAATAAAGATCTGGGATAAAGTTTTTAAAATTACAAATAGATTTGTAAAACATTCTGCATACTGAGAAGTGTTTTTTCAAGACCCTAAACAGATGGTACATTGCCCCCATAATAATAGCCCAAATTACACACAATCCTGGTTGGGGACTTTTCCCATATTATCTGGGACTTTCCATGTATTAAAACTCTGTGGATGGACTGTTATAAATGTATCTCAAATATATATTTTTATTTTATCTCAACCATATTTTTCCAGAAGAAATTACTAAGCTTTTTGAGGTTGGGTATAACTATGGCATGTTTTAGTGAAGACAGAAACATGCCAGTAGTAAGGGAGAGGTTGAAAATATGTGTGAGAGCTGGGATTAGTGTGGTAGAGAGGGGAGATATGAGCTGAGATGGAATAGGATCCTGAGGACAGGTAGTGAGGCGAGTGGATGATAGCAGTTTGGAGACTTCATCCTCTGTAGCTGGATCAAAGCAGTTCAAAGTGGCAGTGGGATTGGGGAAGGGAGAAGATTGGGTGTTGTTGGTTAGTGGAGAGGGTGGAGTGTGTAAACCACTATGAGATAAGTGTTCATTGCAGATGTTTTGAATTTTATGAATAAAATGGTTGGCAGCTGTGAGAGAGGAAGGGATGGGAGGAGGAGGTGGGCGGAAGAGATTATTGAAAGTGGCAAACAGACGCTTGGGGTTAGAGGACAGAGTTGATATTAGTGTTGTAAAGTACTGCTGTTTGGTAAGGTTAAGGGCAGAGGAATAGGAGCGTAAAATGAATTTGTAGTGGAGGAAATCTGCTGAAGTGCGTTATTTCCTCCATAGTCGTTCAGCAGTGCGGGAGCACCTCTGGATGTATCGTGTTTGTGTAGTGTGCCATGGTTGTGGATGAGAGCTAGGGCATCTGCGTGTGGATATGGGGCCAGAGTGTCAAGGGTGGAAGAGAGAGTAGAGTTGTAGAGTGAGGTGGCAGTGTCAGAGCAGTTAAGGTTGGTGATGGGACTGAGAAGGGGTTGGATAATAGTGGAGAGCTGAGTAGGGTTAAGTGTTGAGTAGGGTCAAGGTAAGGAAGTGGTGGTCAGATAGAGGGAGTGGACAGATCACTGGGTTGGTGGTTGTGCTGAGATTGGTGAAGATAAGGTCAAGAGAATGTCCAGCATGATGAGTAGAAGAATTTGTTAGTTTTGAGAGGCCGAGGGAAGAGGTGAGTGCAAGCAGTTTGGCTGCTGCTGGGGAGGTAGGAGTGTCAACAGCAATGTTAAAATCTCCAAGTACCAGTGAAGGAACATTGGAGGAGAGAAAGTAAGGAAGCAAGGCAGAAAAGTGATCAAGAAATTGAGAGGGAGTGCAGGGGAGGCAGTGTCTGAGGATGAGAGCCAGGTTTCAGTGAGAGCCAGTAGATTGTGGGAGTTTGTAGTGAATAAGTCATGAGTGAAAGTGAGTTTATTGCAGATAGATTGTGCGTTCCAGAGGGAACAGGAGAAAGGTAGAGTTGAAGGTTTGTGACAAGCGATGGGTATCAGATTCTGGGTGTTACGGGTGTTTGCTGGCCTTGAAACAGAGCATGGCTGACAGCGAGTGGAGATGAGTGAGGGGCCTAGGTTAGGGGATATATCTCCGGCAGCCAGGAGAAGGAGGAGTGAAATGGAGAGAAGATGGGACTGGGACTTACAGTGCTGTTTCTGCTTGTGAGTGTTAGGGAGGGGATGATATTGTGACTGGAGGAGGGAGAGGAGCTCATGGGAGCAGAGAAGAGGAGAGGAGAGCAAGGAAGGTGAGATGGTAATATTGTTGGGGGCGTGATATGGAGATGCTGCAAAGGAGAGTCTGAGAGAGGCAGTAGGTTATAAGAAAGAGGAAAGTGTGAGAAAGCATTGTGACAATGTGTGATTTTAGGCAAAATAGGTTAGAGCATTGTGGGTGAATAATTATTATCCTAAGATTTGGAAGAAGTAGTAATATAGATTCAGGAGCAGGGAAAATAGTGAATGGCTGAGGTAGGTGAGTAGCTAAGAGACTAATGACAATGTTCTTTTTTTTTAGCAGTTGTTGTTGACTGAGCAGGTGCAAGTCATAAAAGTTTCTATAAGTAAAGATAATGCAAGGGTGGGCAGGGACGGAGGGCAGAGAGAGCAGTTGCAAGTTTCAAACTACAGGGAAGGCAATTGCTATGAACTAAGATGAAGGCAGTTTGCTTTGGAAAGCAGTTGCAAGTTTCAAACTTCAGGGGAGGCAATTGCTATGAACTAAGATGGAGGCAGTTACTTTGGAAAGCAGTTGCAAGTTTAAAACTACAGGGAAGGCAATTGCTATGAACTAAGATGGAGGCAGTTACTTTGGAAAGCAGTTGCAAGTCTCAATCTTCAGGGAAGGCAATTGCTATGAACTAAGATGGAGGCAGTTACTTTGGAAAGCAGTTGCAAGTTTCAAACTTCAGGGAAGGCATAAGTGAGATTAAAGAGGTTGCTCTCAGAGTGGGTTATCTTGTCCATAGAACTAACCTAATAAGGGGCCTATTCTATTAGCTGCACACAAATGCCTCAAACATGTAATTTTGTCTGCTGGTGTTTAGATGTATTCTATTGCTGCAAGCTCACAGATTCTGACCTTAAGGCTAAACTCGCAAATCCTTCCCATGCTCACAAGTTTTTTGGAACGTCAAGACATGATTTTTGCATTGTAAAACCAATCCCGCAATTTAAGTGTGCGCCACAGGAGCCAATAGAAAACGGTACAGTGATTGACAGGGAGAGATAATAAAGATGCGAGCTACACGTCCATAAGTTGACTGTGTTGTAGATTTTCACAAATTAGCACACAAGACCCGGAGCTGGAGATTTTGGTCTTGGAGAGTGAGAGTACGCGATTTTGGATTGTAGGTTATTGCGTTTTCTTGATTTCATACATCTAAAATACTTATTTTACACTTAATACATTAAAACATATAATAACTGATAACATACACATAGAGTAATAATACACATAGATACACATATAAATAGCTGACAACATCCACACTACCACATCCTATACTCTAACATATAAAAAAAGACACATAAACATACATTCTTTTTTTACAACATAAATATGTACATATACACTTATTTTCATTGATCTTTATATTACTTTTGGGATTGTTATGGGGAGAGGAGGGGAGAAGTGGGAAGGATAACAGGAGAGAGAGAGAGAGAGAGGAGAGAGAGGTGCCCCTGTTGAGTGGATGTGAGAGGAGTGTAGGTGTGGGGAGTGTAGGTGAGAGGAGTGGTGGTGGCGGGAGCAGAGGTGAGGGGAGTGGAAGAGAGAGGAGTGTAGGTGAGGTAGAGGGCCACATTTACAAATTAGGCAATAGAATATGGCCTCTGATTTTGTTTTTTGTTTAAAATGCACTCTGTTTAAATTAGTGCAAAACTAGAAAATAAGAAATTTAGTGTGTCATACAGTATGTAGTATTACTCTGCAAAAATGCTCTAAATCTTAAAGCCGGTTCCCATGAGTATTGGTAGCAAGTCCCAGAACCAAAAGGTTGAGAACTACTGGTCGAAATCACCCTTTGCTTGCAGACAGAATTTCCTTGTCAGGTTACTGGAAAAAAATGATTTCCCATTAAGGAAGTGGGTGCCTAGTTTTTTTCCCAAGAACTAACTTGTTTACCCTGTTTGGGGTCTTAAATATTTCAGACTGTCCCTAAATAATCACAATGTAACTTCAAACCTCACCAGCATGCAGATTCATTAGAGGCAAACATATGTCTGTCTTCCTATAGGCGCCTTTTCACATTTTTGCTGATGGCATTATTGAAAAAAACACTCCCTTCAGCAATTATTTATTTAGAAACATTGTTTTCTAAAACTTCAAGATTAAATTTTAGTCTCTATTACCTACATAATATATTTTTTTATATCTGAAGTAAAGAACAAGGAGTACATAGTATTACCCTGGGAGCCAAAACACCAAGCTTTAATTGCATGTGGTTATCATTAAAAACAATATTTAAATGTGAGCTGTGTTTACTCAGTGATCATACAAAGAACATGAAATTATTACAATTTTGTATTCTTCTTGAATATCAAAAAAAGATAGTAGCGAAAAAGTAAGGTAACATTTATTTATAGTAAATCAATATAAAAAACTGACCTATTTTGCTAGATTAATTTCGATTCTTTAAAAATAGAGAAAAGCAATTGGCACACACCTTAGCTTTAAGTAGGCATGGCAATCGATGTGTTTAATTTTATACTTGCTTCAAAACAGTTATAAATAATATATATATATATATATATATATATATATATATATATATATATATATATATATATATAGCATAAATGATTGTTATATTGTGGCTGCAATAACATGGTCTCTTAACTTCTTTATTTTAAAGGTCTTCATTTGGGCTTAATGTTTTATACGTTAAACCAAAATAACTGTTAGGTTTTATTTGAAGGAACATATGACTAACAAAAACTTATAATCAATTAATTGTTTTTAGAAAGTTAAAAAAATAAACACTTCCTTTAAATGTTTTACTTTCATATACAATATTTTTTAATGTAGGCTTCTGTTTTCTTTACTGGGCTACATGGTTTCACTCCGGTCTCAGAGAGTGCTTTCTTTTACTCCTAATGAAAAGTGTAGTTTTAGATTCTTCATTCCTATCGCACAGATAAAAGCTCTTTGTACATTCAAAGTCTCCTCTCACCTCAGAAAGTAGATCAGTGGACACTAAACGGCAGCTTCCATTGTAACTTAATTTCATATAAAAGGCAATAAATTTAAATGTTTTTCTATATATAGTTTTAAAAAAAAGAGTAAATTTTAAAGGCCTATTTCAGTTTCATGGATTATGAATATTGATAAAGGAGAATCAGCAGTGTATGAAAACTTTTTTGCATGTAAAAATATCAAAATAAACATTATTATACTTACCCTAAAGTTTGCTGAATCTCTTGAGTTTGCGAGCAGTTCAGTTTCAGAGTTAACACGCCTACAAATCCCTGCTAAAAATAGCATAAAATGAATAATTTGTGTTGGCTAATTACAGCCAACTAATACATTGTATCAATTAGTTATGGCAATTTGTGCAGGAAGGCATCATGTAATGTGTACACCTCTGCACAAGGAGGTAAAGCGGAGCCTGGACATGGCTTGAAGGTTAGTAAAGGGTTAAAATCTGTACCCAAATGCAGTGTTTCTATTGGTTGGTACCAGGTGCCTATGTAAGCCGCTCTGGGGGGGGGGGACAAATCTTATTTTTAAATAAAATAAATGTTTATGCGTATAGGATGACTCAATGTAATGTGTGTTTCTGATATAAGCAGCATGTGTTAAAGTAGAGAAAGGTAACAACAGGGAAACTTAGATATACATTTAAATATATAACTGCAGTAATCTTTTAAAGAACAAGACACCTTTAAAATATAATCAAATGATAGTCTTTATGGACTTGAGGTTGGAATTCAGCCTTTGAAGTCAAAATGTATTTTTTTTGTTACAATCTGGCCTATAAATAAAGTTATTCAATAAGTAATTGCCAAAAGGCATTGTACTCTTGCCAAGCCACCTGTTTCATGGTGTTCTTTGAGAACATTTTAGATGTGTACTATTAAATCATAAAACAACAAGAATGGCACTTCAGTTAGTGTTGGCTATGGAGACAGCACTTGTCACATTCTAGAATGAGAAAGACATCACAAGCAAAAGGTCATTGTTATGTAATAAGTCAGAACATTCTGAACTGGATTGTTACTATGGTAACATAACAGGCTGTGGTAAACTTTGTTATTATATCACAATATATAATGCATGCGCTTAGTCATCAGGTTATAGAACATTAAACGACTATGTATAATTAGCTCAGGAAAATTTAAAGCAGCCCTTTATAATAAAAAAATACATGTTTTAAAATTTTAAGCCTAAGGCTATAATTAGGTTGAAAAAATAAATTAATTTATTTAAATTTCTATCTAGAAAATGCATGTTAATGCCTTTTTTAGTTATTGTTATGCATGACACTTTGGTGAAGGATGCATTTGTGAGAAAGGCATATATATTTCTGTAGGACAGGGCTTGGAATTATTGGAGCAAGCTACCTGATTCTAAGCATTTTAGGGAAAAGTAAGTCAGTGTCTTAAAGGTCCAGTTAACAAACCCCCACATATCACTCTCCTTTTCCTCCTGCATTTCTCTGTTCACTGTTCAGTATACAATAATTCCCCCTAGGCTCAGAAACTATCAGGAAGTACTCAAGACAGAAAGGTGGAAATTCTATAAGCAGAAGCCCCTATTTAATTGTTAAAATCGCAAATACATGAGACCGTAATAGAGCCAGTAAATGTTACTGATATTTAATTGACTCCATTTTGCTACTCGCGTTCCAATTGCGAGTTACAGGCTCAAAAGCAGTGCAATTGTCAAAAACTTAACTCTGTCCTATCTTCTTTTTTGATGTTTCAAGCACGTAAATGTTACCAGTGCTAAAGACGCAAAATCCATATTTAATTACAACAATTCAACAAGCCTGTAATTGCCTTCAAACCTGGAAATTGCAAATGTATCAAAAAGTTATACGAGTATACTGCAAAAGCAAATAAAAACACACTGTGTTCTTAAAAATACTGTAAAAGCAATGAAATGTATTAGAATTAATTGCACAACAGTCTCAAGCTCTCAAATCTGCAATAAAAATATTTTTTTAGATTAAAAAAATTACCTAAATTAAGTTCAGACAAAGATAAATACAAATTAACATATAGCAAAGCAAGGAGGGCCCTGTCTTTGAGCAAGGAATCCAATGTCCATGGTAAATTCCCAAAGTACTTAGGATAAAAACTTGCAGACTTACAATCTAAGTGAGTGGTAAGAAAGGGAGAGAGAGGTGATAAGCTTGTTAGAGTGGAAGGTGATACGCTTCTTTAAAAAGATGCGTTTTAAGTGAGGTTTTAAATGTTTTGGCAAGAGGATAATCTGGTGGAGCGAGGCAAGGAGTACCAGAGACTAGGGGCAGCACATGAAAAGTCCTGGAGGCGAGAGTGAGAGGAGATGACAAGAGTTGTAGAAAGAAGAAGGTCATTAGCAGAACGAAGAGGGCGCGTGGGGGTGTATTTGGAGATGAGAGCAGAGATGTAAGGGGGAGCGTTAATGTTTAGGGCTTTGTAAGTTAGGGTCATGATTTTAAATGTTATTCTTGAGGCCAAGGGAAGTCAGTGGAGGGATTGACAGAGAGGTGATGCCGACACTGAACGTTGTGTACAGAAGATTAGTCTAGCAGAGGCATTCATAATGGATTAAAGTGGAGATAGTCGGGATGTGGGTAGGCCAACAAGAAGTTGAGAGATAATGAGAGAGTGTATAAGGATTTTAGTTGTATCTTGATTAATTCTGGAGATGTTTTTTAGATGGAGAAGACAAGATTTAGATTTAGTGATTGTATGTAGAACTCCAAAACAAAGGGCTTGGGAGGAGGAGGTGATGATGTCGTTATTGACAGTGAGAGAGATGTGAGGAATTGATGCTGTCGGAGAGGGAGGGAATATTAGGAGCTCAGTTTTAGACATGTTGAGTTTGAGATGGTGAGTGGACATCCAATAGGATATAATAGAGAGGCAGTTGGAGACGTGTGTTAGATGAGAGGGGGACAGATCTAGTTCGGAGAGGAAGATTTGGTCATCTGCATAGAGATGATAATGAAGCCCAAAAGAGTTTATGAGGGTACCAAGTGAGGAAGTGTAGATGGAGAAGAGAAGGGGGCCTAGGACTGATCCTTGGGGTAAGCCAACAGACAGGGGGTGAGGAGAAGAAGAGGTGTCGGAGAAGGAGATACTGAATGATCGATTTTTGTAGGTATGATGAGAACCACGAGAGAGCAGTGTCTCGAATACTGAGGGGGATGAGGATATGGAGTAGAAGTGGATGGTCAACAGTGTCAAAGGCAGCAGAGAGATCTACAAGAAGAAGAGTGATCTTTTGACTTGGTGGTAAGCAGGTCATTGGTGACTTTAGTGAGAGCTGTCTCAGTGGAGTGTTGGGGCCGAAAGCCGGATTGGAAGGTGTCAAGAAAGGAGTTAGAGGAAATAAAGCTGGTAAGGTTATGGAGGGTTTAAAATGTTTACAATAAAGAGAAGCCTTCCTACGTTTGAACGGAGTTGAATCCTTTCATGTTATGAGTAATTAGGGTAAATTTATGTGAGAATGGGAGAGCTGGCCAGTTGAAAACTAGAGTTTTCTTACCTGTGGAGCTGTTTTGATGAGAGGGAGTCAGGAGCAGCGTACTAAGTGTCAATTGAGTTGGGTAGGTGTAATCAATAGTGGGAGGACCATCATAGATAGGGTAAGAAATCGAAAACAAGTTAAGAACAATATAAGTCATTAGTAACCGTTTAACATATAAACAAAACCAAGGTTGATCTATTAGGATTAAATAGTATAGTAAAATATAATGAATACTAGACAAGCTTTTTTCCCAGTTAATCTTGGGAAATAAGAAAACAAAATTTAATTTTATGATAAACTAAACTAAGTTGTGTGACTTTTTGGGAGAAAAGTCTTAGTCGGCAATGTGTTTTCAGTTCCAACCAGAAGAGATTAAGCTAAACATGTAAACTGAAATATAATTGATAGGTATAAATATTGACAAGTAATTCAGAGATAAACAGATAACTATGATTTGCTTTTTCATCTCTTTAGGGCCTAACTATCCTTGCATTACAAGGTAGGAGGTATCTTGAGAAGTTATTACTATTTGGGATGGGGAGAGGCAAAGAAATGTGGTCTTGATCCTTCTCAGTCGTTATATTTTAACTACCCTGTTATATATCCTTAGACCATTATTTTATATTTAGTTGCTATCGGGCCCAGGTTTAAGTATATTTTTAAGTGTAGATGTGAGAATTGAGAAGTGTGCAATAAGAAAAGTCTTTTGTTATGTACTTATTAGATTGGAGATTAGTTTTACAGTTATAATCATCTACTAATTTGGTTAACCAATGTTAGTGAATGTAAGAAGTTAGAGGAGAGAAAAAAAGGGGGGCATTTGGTGGTACAACATAATAATCAGTAAACTTTTCACATAAATCTGTTTAGTCTTTTTGTATCATTTTGAAAATTCTGGTCGGAAGTCAAGGAAAATAATAGTTTTTCCTTATAGTAAGAAAATTCTTCTCTTAAAGTTTTTTTTTTTTTGAAGGTCAAGTTCATATACAGTTATGTACATGTGTATTTTTTTTTTTATTTCAAAATACAAAAATTACAAGATCAAAGACGAGAATATTATACAAATCCATCTTAACCAAGAGATCAAACCAAAAATACGAAGAAGGACATAAAAAACACAGAAAAAAAACGCAAATAAAAACAAATTCAAAACAGAATCGCAACATACTAAAAACATAAACCTCCAGCATGAGGAGAGAACAAGGCAGGGAAAAGAGAGTAGAGGCTCAAGTCATAGTCTTTAAAAGTATCAGGCTAGGGATAAGACATCTTGCAGAATTCATACATTATTTATTGAGAAATAATTTTTCCCACAAGGCCCAAATAAGCTCTAATCTTTGGGCCTATCCCTGTATTACTAAGTCTGCATTCCAGGAGATAAACATACTCCAGTCTTTCTCTGAGTTCCCACCAGGTTGGACTCACATTATTTTTCCATCTAGAAGCTACTAGTTTTTTTGATACCATAAGGAAGAGCAAAGCCAAAAATTCTGTATGAGAGGGCAACTCCACCACATGTGGAGGTGTGTGCCAATGTGCCCACAGTCTCTCCAACAGTACTTTTGTTCTTCTGATTTATTCAACTGTCCCAGCTTCAATACAATCTATTAATGATTTTAAACTGAATTTCCCTATCCGTAGCATTCTTAATGAATCTAGCCATTAGAGAAAAGGCTAGATGCCATTCTTCAATAAGCCAAGAGTGACCTTGATCGTTTTCCCATAGCCTCCAATTGAAAGGTTTCTCAAGTTGATATTGTTTCTTAATAATCTTGTAACACTTGGCCACAAGATGATTTTTATCTTTAGAAGATACTAATGCTTTAAAGTCAGTCAGCCTCCTCAACTCCTCCATATAAAAGGGAGATGATACTAGTAACTTTTGTAGTTTAATACTGTATATTCCAGCAAATTGTTTATAGAAATTGAATAAGTATTTGATAATTCTTGAAACTCCATTCATTTCTTATCACCATATATATCTTTTAAATAAAGGGCTCCCTTTCATACTATCAAATTAAGCAGGCTTGAGTCGAATAGTTTAGCAAGCAAGGCCAAAAGAGTAATACGGCTAGGTAGGGGCATAAGAGAAAAAAGAGCATTAAATTTACACTCCCACCTGTGTTTTTTTAATGTAGAACAAACTCGCATTTTTCTATCTTTAAACTCCCCTTCTAGATTTAGATTTAGATCGCCAGATTCCAGCTTGTTGATAATTTTTAATCATCGGGTATGCAACCCCTCCCCGTTCAGAGTCACATAACATATAAACATTCTTTATCCTAATTCTTTTACAGTTATGGATGTATTTATCTATTAAGATCTGAAATGTATTAATGATATATGCTGGGACCCATAACGGGAAGCTTTGTAACAGATACATCATTTTTTTGGTAGAATACACATCTTTACCGTCTCTATTCGCCCAGACCATGACATTATATTATTTCCCCAATCATGAAATATGTTTTTTAACTTTATGTATAGTTATTCAAAATTCTGCACAATAACTTGATTCGGGTTAACATATATATCAATACCCAGATGTTGAATCTTGTTCTGCCAATTATAATGACATTTTTCTTTCAGACTATCCATTTCGGCTAGGGATAAATTAGTAGGCAAAGCTTCAGATTTCAAAATATTAATTTTATAATTAGATATATTACTACATTTTTCAATCAATTTATGGAGAGATCCCAGAGAGCTAAGGGGGTTCTCCACTGATATCACCATATCATCTGCGAACAAAGATGTTTTGTGTATACCTGATCCTATCCTATTACCCTTAATATTTTCTGAATCAATAGAGCAAATAGCACTGTGGAGAGCCGGCAGCCCTGGGGGGTTCCATTTGAAACAGAAAATCTCTCTGAAAAAAATCCTAGGCCCCCAACAGAGGAGGAAGGAGACCCATAGAGTGCTCCAATGGCTTTAAGGCCGAAATTTTCCAAGCCAAATTTCTCAGGCGTTAACTCCATGTATCTCCATCCGACCCTGTCGAAGGCCTTCTCTGCGTCCAGTGAGGCAAATACTGCCGGGGTACCATTCGTATTCAGATAAGCAATCAAATTTAGTAATCTGCTGATATTTAAGGTTCTCTGTCTTTCTACTATAAAACCTGTTTGATCAATTTTAATTAACAAATTAATTATTTTATTAAGTCTCTGAGATAGTATTTTTGAGTAGATTTTTATATCATTATTCAATAGAGAAATGGGTCTAAAGTTCTTACGTTCAGAGTTTACCTTTGGTATATTAACTATAACAGCTTCTAGCATTTTACTAGGAGCTCTCCCTAGATTCTTAATCTTACTTCTCATTAAACATATTCACCAATTCGCTCACTATTTCTCTATGAAACAATTTATAATAATGATTATTGAAGCCGTCCGTTCCGGGTGATGAATCAATCTTCAGATTTCCAATTACCCTCTCTGCTTCATCTTCTTTAATTTCCCTATTTAACCATTTTAAATCGCTTATGGATAGTTTAAGAAGATTCATCTTTGCTAAGAGAATTTCTAATCTTTTGATCCTGGGCCTCGCTATCTTCCTTATTCGTATGATGTTATCCCCATGCTTAATTTTATCCAGGTGCTTATTTGCGTTTTTTGATTTAGTTTTGTATGCTAGATCCTTACCTGCTTTATTTCCCCAAAAGTAACATCTCTGTAGAAATTTCAGTCTTGCTTCATCCGCTTTTTTTTGCATCTCCCTCAGCGTTCTCCCTCTATCTTTGAACAATTGTGATTTTGACTTTATCAATATCCCTCTAATATAAGCCTTATAAACCAGCCACAAGGTTACACTAGACTTCTCTATTCTCTTCAAAGAATTGGGGGATTTCTTTTTTAATGTTGTTTCTTAAATATTCTACTTTAAGAATGCAAGGATCCAATTTCCATCTCCTTTCCAATTATACCATGGTCTGATCTTACAGACGGTTTAATATCTGCAGTATCTAGGTACTTAAAGCTCATTTCATTGGAAAAAATATAGTTCAGCCTTGCATATGAAGTATATCTATGCGAATAATGTGTGTAGTCCCTTTCTCACGGATGTAAGGACCTCCATGTATCAAAAAGATAACTACAAAGTAGTTCATAAAACGGTTAAGCTTTTCGAGTAAGAGCAGGATCAATACTAGAATCTTTAGGAAGTTTCTTATCTTCCACAGGATTCAAACACATATTAAAGTCGCCACAAGCAGTAAGAAAACCAGAAAAATATTTCCTCAACTTCTTTAACGTCAATCTTAAAAATTTCACTTGGTCTTTATTGGGCGCATATATGTTCAGTATTGTATGTTTTATGCTACTGATCCAGCCTGATCAAAGTGGGAATCTACCCTCACTGTCTAGTTTAAGAAATTCTTCTTTTAGATTTATTTTTTTACTAAAAAAATTGCTGTTCCTCTAGTTTTCCCACTATACATGGAAGATCCACCACACACATAAAACATATTATTAATTAAAGGTGCTTTCTCCCTAGCCCAATGGGTCTCCTGGAGGCATATAATATCTGCTTTTTCAGTTTTAAACATCTTTAAAAAAGCATGTATTTTTCCTAGTGCGTTCATACCCTGGGTATGTTGGCAAGTCAATTTAAGCAAATCCATCCCTTAACCAGGTTCTGATTGTCATAAGTGGTTAACCCCCTCTCGATTCCCCCCACCTCTCCCCACGCTGGACACATACAAAAACCATTCATAAAATATATACTTAAATAAACATAAAACAAAAAACACAAAACCTCCTTCCTTGCCCGGCATGTACGACTTAAAAAATGTCGACATGCCTAGCTCTTCGGGTGCGAACTTAAAAAAGTTCCAATGTGAACATGGCGGCGAGAACTCAACAAAGTTTATCTTTTTTCTTTCCCCCTTCCTTTCCCTTTCTCTTTTTTTTGCTTTTCTTTTGTCTCTTTCTTTTACCATCATTTTACTTTTATTTTCCTACTCTTATTCTAGTATATAAAAATGCTATGTGCTTATTATTTTTTATTTTTTATAAAGTGCTTTTATTCTAAAGAATGATTATATAAAGTGCTATATTTATACATACAGTTTTAATTTTACTAAAGTGGCTATAAGTCAAAATAAATTTGAAGAAGAAAGTGTATAATAAAAACCACATATATTAGAAAATGCCCACTTTTAAACCCATAACAGCACCAAGTTATTAGTGGATTCCACGTTAGTTGATACCATGAATAAATAATTGTTTCCCTTTTAAACTTTAGGAGCTGATAAAAATTGTGATTAGATTCCAAATATTTAATTATTGTTACTAAAGTGGCAATAAAACATCTCAAATTTTAGTGTGGCTAAAAAACCCTTTATCTCAAGTTCATAACTTTCCTTATTGTCTTGAAAAATAAAACATGATAAATTCAATCTATTAAATCAAATAATTGTGTTAAAGTGCAAAGTATAATAAGGTGCAATTTGAATTTCAAATAATTAAATAAAAGTGCTAAATTTAGACATCCAGATCTTTTCCTTCCCTTTTTTCCTTCTCTTCTCTTTTTTTTTTCCTTTTTCCCCCTTCAAGTCCAATACCAATACTCCCTATGATACACCCAGATCTTTTATGAATTTTTCCCCTTCAAGTCGTGTACTAATGAGAGTTTTTCTGCCTTTTTTAAAAATTATAAATTTTGTGGGGAATCCTTATCTATATCTAAGATTCCTCACTCTTAGCTCGTTTGTGATATCTATTCTTTTAAGTAACGTTTCCCTAGACAGATCTGCAAATATCTTTAAGTTATCATAGGGAGGATTAAAAGTTTTTATCTCAAAGGACTTTCTCAGCAATGCTTCCTTATAAGAGAAGTAATGAAGTTTAACAATTACATCCCTTGAAAATAAAGAGGTTACGTACTCGGACAGATCTTTATAACCTATTCTTTCTGGAATACCCCTGATTCTTACATTACACCTTCTCGAATGGTCCTCTAGGTTATTTAATTTAACTTTGACTAACCCAATCTCCTCTTTTAATCTTTTTATCTCCGTTGAAGTTTTTTGTTGCTCTAAATCTAGTTCAGTTTGTTTATTCACCAGAATATATTTTTTTGCAGAAAGTTCAATAATAGCGGCGCTATGCTTTGCTATTTCTATCATAAGATCTGAGATCAAAGTAGTTCTAATAAATCACCTAAAAGTGGTTTCATAGTTTTAACAGTAAAAGTTTCTTCCTCAGTTGAATCAGAGGCTATGGTGTTATCTGCACCAAAGACTTCTCTAAATTCCATTGAGGATACAGACATTTCTAAAGGGTTATCTACATTTTCCTCCATATAGCCCTCGCTCTTAAGACAAGGTTTAGGGAGAAAAAAAAAACTTTTTAAATTACCATTTCTTTTTTTTTTTTCCTTTAGGTTTAGACTTCGAGGATGTACGGTAACTTCTTTTTTCATCCTGATATTAGTATTACTAAGCCTTTGCAAATTTCTGATTTTAATTGATTATAAGATTTCCTGAGCTATATATAAGCTTGACTAGCGTCTATACCTTCTAGTCAGAAAAATCTTTGGTCTTTTCCTACCCTTCTCACTTAGTTATAAAATATCTTTTTAGAGGCAAAGCCAACAAGCTGCCGCATGTTCCAGTTTGCCAAAAGATCTATATAAACTCTCTTGTCACGTTGAATCGGAAGTGTTTGTTGCTTTCAGATACAAGTTTGCCAATAGTCTATAAAAATTCTCTTGTCTTGCTGAATAGAGGTTCTGCCTGTAGAAGCAAAGTTCCAAATCCTCAAAGTTCTAGGCAAGCACAAAATATAAGATTGTTGAGGATTATAGACAAATAGCAATTTTCCAGATAGTTTACAGTATTCTTTAGTATTAATATTCCATAGCCATATATCTGAGCCAATTTCAAGTTTAAAAAAAAAGGGGTTGCCCTTGTGATATCTCAGAATCTTAAAACTAAGTATAAACCTCCCAGCACTGCAAAAAGTATAAAAGCCTCCCCCCCAATCTTGCTGAATAGATGGCAAATAATTTCTTCACATAAAAAAAAGTACCTTCTTAGTAAGGAAGTACCTTATCTGCATTTATTCGTCTTTCTTATTTAATTTATAGGATAGAAGTGGTGGCTAGAGAGACGTGTTGTTTTATCATATATTGAACACAATGAGATGTTTTACTATATTTTCCTTTTCTCTCTTTTCCATCTGTCAGTTGTTATGTAGACAGCTGCTCAGTTTCACTAAGCTTCTCTCAGCATAGAGTGGTCAACCAATGGTCACCTCCAGTTTCCCCCAGCAGCTCAATGCAAGTTTGTCATAGTTGGACTCAGTCCCCAATATGACAAAAGCCTGTGAAAGCCTCCATCCAGGCTCTACTGAGGAGTTATAGGGCGTATAGGACTTGATATAAGGCTATAAGGCTTTTTCCATAAATTCATGGCGTAAGTAAACATAAAGCCATACCTTCTCAACATAGAATTCGCTTATCCATATGAATTCGCCTCTCTTCCGATTACTTACGTGAGAGGCCTCTTGATATAAACACATCTATTCTGTGCTTCTCTTGTCTGCAACAAAATTGAATAGCAAACAGGGAGCCATTAACTTCCCCTAGTGGATTGACAGATAAAGCGCCTTCCACGCACAGTGAGCACCTCCCATACGACTGAACTCGCATCGGCCCACCTCAGCTGAGAGATAGGGATCCGTGAGGGAGCATTCATCTGCTCAACCTCTTCCGGCTTGCTCCAGTCCAGTTGACCTGTGTTGTCCTGAGTATCTACCCTTTCACCTGTTGCAAAAGCATATGTGGGGCGTAATACCTCTCCAGCAGTTCAGATGTTTGCTGCTGTCTCCATCAGCATCTCAGTTCAAATATATGCTGCTTTCTTCATCAGCGTCTCACAACACAAGCCGCCAAAAAGGGACTCCAATGCAAAGCAAGGCTTGACGCAGCCACCCAGCCTCTCACTCTGCTTCTTCTGAAACGCTCCAGGTCAGGTAGGAGGAACTTCTGATAACAGGCTGCTAGCAAAAGGGGAGCTAGCTGTTGGACTGCATCTCTGACAAATTAGCGCCACTGCCACTGCCCTGCTAGCTGCACGTGCTAACGTTTCCTGGGCTTGTCCCTAGACGTGTATCTTGAGTGCCTCTTAAACAGAAGGACGTCTTAACACAGGGGTTGTCTCCGAGAATGAAGTATCCGTGGTCTGACTCCTGTTTTTTTATCTGCCTTGTGGCTTCAGTCCACTTTCTTTGTGGTAATGTAATGGTAGAGGGAATAATTGTGCCTGTATTTGTTTCTGCCATGACTAGTCCCAGTTTTCCCAGAAGGGCCATGAGATCCTCTGTGTGTTGTGTTCCATTGCATTGGAAGTAGAGAGCAAACAGAAATCACCATCTATATCTGATGTTATGTTCTATAAGGGTTGCCAGCACCAGCTTCATTAACCTGCATTTCAGTAGTTTGGATAGGAAGTCCAAATAAAATTGCAGCAAGGAGCCATCTGTTGACGCAAGAATCGGATTATAATATCTTTGGGTAGGTCTTGGTTCTTATTACCCCCAAGGGCCCTGTGAGCACGCTCTACTTCCCATACATGGTTTGCGTGGTCCTGAAGAATCTTATTAATCGTAGTTTTCAGATATCTTTGTAGATCTACTATCGCAGTAGGGACTCCTCTAATTCGGATGTTGAATCTTCTTGAGCGGTTTTCAAGATCCTCCATTTTGTCCTCGAAGATGCAAGAGGAATTTTCAAATATTTCTGCCATACCTCTCTTTTGGGCCTCAACTATGCTATCGATGGTCTTTTCCAGTAACAGGGTCCTCTGCCCAAGGTCATGTATGTCTCTTTGACGAGCTGAGACGGCTTTGGAAAGATGTGTGTGTAGAAGACCCTCAATTTGATCCATGGTTTGCTTAGTTAGATTGACTTTAAGTTCTGAGCTTGCCATTGCAGATTCTGAATCTGAGAGATCAGAGTAACCAGAAATAGACCTCTGTATTGAGCAAGTTTCTGAAGTTTTGAGTTGTTCATTAATTTTTTGGGTAGTTAGGCTCTGTCTATTCTTCACCATTTTGTATAGCATTTAGGTAATTTTTCTAAGATGGTGTTAAAATGTGAGAAGATTTGAGGAGGTCTCTGTGTTTGGCACTTTTTGTTGATTTGCTTGCAGTTTGTCTGTATTTCCCCTAGATAATTTTTGTAGGGACCATCTCTTATGTCAAGGCGATATCTTGTTGCTGTTTAGATACTGAGATGTATAGGTAATGAAATTAGTGAGTAATTTCCCTGCAGACAGAAGGACTCATCTCTAAGGGTCACTACATTTTGTAGTAGCTGGTAAAAAGGTGTTATCACTTGGTTAGTGCAACTTTGCTATCACACAGACCAAATTGATATGAATTGTGATTCAGCAGTTTAATTTGGCACGTCTTTAATCACTTGGTTCTGAAGTGTTGCCTTACTGTTTATTGACTTTTACTCCACAAACTATACATATTACTGTGATCTCAGAAATAGCAACCCAGCTATAGATTATGGTTCAATAATCATATCCATTACAGATTTTCTTAGCTGGTTCTGTAATCTGATTTGGCAGTTTAGTTCTTCTCACCCTTCAAAGAATGTTCAATATAAATGTTGTAGTAGTAACTATAATTCTTACGGCACCCTCTGTACTGAATCTGTTTTAATTGTAGAAGGGTCTAGGCTACTAATAATTTACTATCTAATATAACATGGATAAGAACTGATATATTCTAAATCCCGGATCAGGTTTTAAAAATGCATAAAGTATAATGATAAGTTTAGTTGTAGTCAGTAGTGTTACACTTGTTACACAAGTCAGTAGTGTTACACTTTTTGGTTGAGATATTAACAATGTCCATTAGATGATATAAGTGCATCAGAATATATAAGGCACTATATTTGATTTAAACAATGTGAGGGTCTGAAGTTCAGTACCAATTGTTGTACTCTCCCACTTTAGGTTCTGGTGTGGAGTTAATGGGGAGGGTTATCTCTTTTGTTTTCTGAAGTTGTGGGTTGTTTTTTACTTGTGGCAGGGTAAGGTCTCTTGTCTTTTTGTATCTATAATTTCCTGGTCTTGGTTAGATGTTATCTGTGAGTCTCTTGGATTGTAGGTTATGGGGGTTGTAGGCCTTGTCTTTTGGTTGTAGGCCTAAACTTTATTTTTCTAGTTGCTAGAGTAATGGCAGTTACAACTGTCAGTTTTATTTTATCTCAATAACCTGTATCATCCTCTTACACAAGTCAAACTCACCCAAACCGAATAGACCCTCCGATCATCAAAAACTGTTTCTTTCTAGATCATATACCAAAATAATTATCAATTCAGTGAGGGACCATAGCTGTTTGCTTCTTCTCTTCAAAAGTGACAGTTTAGAATCAGCAATCACCCTCCCCTTCCCTGAGACGCAAAATTGATAAATCTAGATTGGAACTAGATGGTATTCTTTCGCTTAAAACAGAAAAAGCACATAGACGAACAGGGCACCTCTATTATTTGAAGGCAAATAAATCAGATAAACTTCTAGCCAGGAGTTTGCACTCGAAATTCTCACAATCTAAAATTTCTTAAAATCAGACATCATCTGGCACTCCCACTATTAGCCAAAATGCTATCCAAACTGTTTTTAAAGAGTACTACCAAAACATATACTATTCCCAAAAATGGACCCCTGACTCTATGATCACTTCCTTTCTTGAATCATTAGACCTACCCTCGATATCCCAAACAGATCTTCAAAACTTAAATTGGAAGGTTACATGTGAAGAAATTCGAGACACAATTAGAGGATTAAAATCAGGAAAGTCTCTGGGTCCAGACTCCAGACGGACTAACCAACCTTTGCTGATATTCTTTCACCTTATTTGCGTGATCTATTCAATTCTATTCTAAAAGGAGAAGAAATGCCCCAGGAATTGAACCAAGACAATCTAATGCTTTAGAGGCAAAAAAATATAGGCCAACCTCTCCTCTGGAAATATCAAACTCCTGGCTAAAATTTTTGCGACAAGAATCTCAGCCTTTTTACCTGACCTAATCCACAAGGACCAATCTGGATTTATCCCTTTTAGGCAGATGGGGGATAATATTAGGAGAATCATGAACATCATACATCTCTCTCGAACATCAAACTCCCTCTATGCCTAAATTTGGTTTCAAATGAGAATTTATAACTCTATTCCGTACCTACAATAAATTCCCCAAGGCGAACCTTAAACTCCCAGGACAGCAAAAAGCAATTATCAACATTCGAAGGGGCACCAGAAAAGGTTGCCCACTATCTCCTTTGCTCTTTGCACTAGCTATAGAGCCCCTAGCACAAGCCATTAGGACTCACAGATCAAAGGCTTTGAGGTGGAACATCACAACTTCAAATGCACATATTTGAAGAGGACTTAATGTGCACCCTAATAAATCCAGTACCTTCAATAGAAGCCCTGATGGATACAATAGTTACATACAGTACCCTTTCTGGTCTCCGTCTGAACTGTGACAAAACTGAAGCTCTTAATATAGGCCTTCCCTCAGAAACCATAGAGCAACTAAATTGGTCCTATAAATTTATTTGGCCCACCTCTCATATAAAATATTTAGGTATCAATATAACCAACACGATCCCAGCACTATACTCAGCTAATTTAGCCCCTCTTTTCAAATCTTTGCTCGCTGACCTCAACACTTGGTCAAAATCACAGATCTCCTGGACGGGTCGCATAGCAACCATCAAAATGAATGTCCTACCTAAACTACATTATTTATTTAGGACCCTGCCTATCTCAAAAAATAATAAGGAACTAGCCTGCTTTCAAACTCAAGTGTTTAGATTTATTTGGAGAAACAGACCTCCCAGCACTGCAAAAAAAGATCATGTACAGACACAAGTCAAAAGGGGGATTATCTTGCCCCAATGGTGCTCTCTATTACAAAGCAGCTCAATTAACATTTATACCTCTCGCATATTCAGCCAACTATCAGCCCAGTTGGATCTTCATGGTTTATTAACAATAGGCTAAGGATAGAGCTTGATAAGTAATGAGGTGATATTTCTCCATGTTTTATTTTATGTAGTCTCTTATAATTTTGGAGATTTTCCTACTTTGTTTGTGAACAGTGACACTGTGTGTCAATGCTTCTGCAGTGACGTAGGCCTGAAATCTTATTGCCCCTATGACTGTGTGAACATTTCAGAGGAACACAACGGCCAGACTATCTACTGTCTAGCAGAGTACTGTGGCTATATCATCAATACTCACAGAATCACAGTCTGACTCTATATCTCTGCTTAAATATCAGTATATAAGGCCTCACCTTTAGTCATATAGTTAAACCATACTCTTTTGAGGAACTATACTTAATATAGGATAAATGTTAACAGAATGTAAAAAACATATGATCTATGCTTTTTATTTTATATGCAGTTACGCATCTGGGAAATCTACTATTTTGATTTCTACGGAACTTCCGAGGAAGCTTTTATCTTCACCACTGAAGTGTATCTAAAACTGCACATGCTCTCAAAATGAGTAATGGAAGCTCCTTCTTGAGAGAGTAAAATAAATAATCAGCTAAGAAAATAAAATGGGATCCAATTTATTTATTTACTTTTTTTTTTTTTGTTTGCTTTCTAAAACTATTTTCCCCCTTTTAAAATTTAGTTACTAAAAATAGCATATAGAAAACATTGCTTTTCAGGGAAACAAGATTAACCACAATGCATAAAAGTACAGAAGTCATATTCTAGCGAAATCCTCTTCTTACACACTGGGTAAAAGTTTACAAGTAGTACCTCATATCAGGCAAATAGATGCAATGGGCAGCCAGAACTCAGAAGACTACCTGTCCAGAAGCAGCTAAAACAGTATTTGCATAAAGGTAGATACAACATTATAATTGCAAATTGCAAGTATACTTTTTCAGGCATTTGCATTTATTTATTTTTTCTCTTGCAACATATTCAGTTGATTTGTGTTCATCTTTCTAACTCACTTCTACTCTTTGTTCTTTATTCTGTTTTTTCAGCTTTCACTTGCCCCCTTCTCACTTTCTACCTCCCATCTCTGCCTCCTGCTCTTCCCAAATTCCTCTTCTCTTCCACTTCTTCTCCTTAATCACCCATAAACCACCTAACATCACACTCAAGGAAAGTAGCATATGATATGATGGTGGAACTATACATTAGCAAAACATGAACAGTAGGGTTGCATGCCATGCATGACTACATGTCAGTTTTTTTTTGTCTGATTTACATACATGTTGTTTATAGTTATATGTATATAATTAATAATATACACAGACACACAAACATATATATATATATATATATATATATATATATATATATATATATATATACAGGGAGTGCAGAATTATTAGGCAAGTTGTATTTTTGAGGATTAATTTTATTATTGAACAACAACCATGTTCTCAATGAACCCAAAAAACTCATTAATATCAAAGCTGAATATTTTTGGAAGTAGTTTTTAGTTTGTTTTTAGTTTTAGCTATTTTAGGGGGATATCTGTGTGTGCAGGTGACTATTACTGTGCATAATTATTAGGCAACTTAACAAAAAACAAATATATACCCATTTCAATTATTTATTTTTACCAGTGAAACCAATATAACATCTCAACATTCACAAATATACATTTCTGACATTCAAAAACAAAACAAAAACAAATCAGTGACCAATATAGCCACCTTTCTTTGCAAGGACACTCAAAAGCCTGCCATCCATGGATTCTGTCAGTGTTTTGATCAGTTCACCATCAACATTGCGTGCAGCAGCAACCACAGCCTCCCAGACACTGTTCAGAGAGGTGTACTGTTTTCCCTCCTTGTAAATCTCACATTTGATGATGGACCACAGGTTCTCAATGGGGTTCAGATCAGGTGAACAAGGAGGCCATGTCATTAGATTTTCTTCTTTTATACCCTTTCTTGCCAGCCACGCTGTGGAGTACTTGGACGCATGTGATGGAGCATTGTCCTGCATGAAAATCATGTTTTTCTTGAAGGAAGCAGACTTCTTCCTGTACCACTGCTTGAAGAAGGTGTCTTCCAGGAACTGGCAGTAGGACTGGGAGTTGAGCTTGACTCCATCCTCAACCCGAAAAGGCCCCACAAGCTCATCTTTGATGATACCAGCCCAAACCAGTACTCCACCTCCACCTTGCTGGCGTCTGAGTCGGACTGGAGCTCTCTGCCCTTTACCAATCCAGCCACGGGCCCATCTATCTGGCCCACCAAGACTCACTCTCATTTTATCAGTCCATAAAACCTTAGAAAAATCAGTCTTGAGATATTTCTTGGCCCAGTCTTGACGTTTCAGCTTGTGTGTCTTGTTCAGTGGTGGTCATCATTCAGCCTTTCTTACCTTGGCCATGTCTCTGAGTATTGCACACCTTGTGCTTTTGGGCACTCCAGTGATGTTGCAGCTCTGAAATATGGCCAAACTGGTGGCAAGTGGCATCGTGGCAGCTGCACGCTTGACTTTTCTCAGTTCATGGGCAGTTATTTTGCGCCTTGGATTTTCCACACGCTTCTTGCGACCCTGTTGACTATTTTGAATGAAACGATTGATTGTTCGATGATCACGCTTCAGAAGCTTTGCAATTTTAAGAGTGCTGCATCCCTCTGCAAGATATCTCACTATTTTTGACTTTTCTGAGCCTGTCAAGTCCTTCTTTTGACCCATTTTGCCAAAGGAAAGGAAGTTGCCTAATAATTATGCACACCTGATATAGGGTGTTGATGTCATTAGACCACACCCCTTCTCATTACAGAGATGCACATCACCTAATATGCTTAATTGGTAGTAGGCTTTCGAGCCTATACAGCTTGGAGTAAGACAACATGCATAAAGAGGATGATGTGGTCAAAATACTCATTTGCCTAATAATTCTGCACTCCCTGTATATATATATATATATATATATATATATATATATATATATATATATATATATATATATATATATCCTTTAGATTGTAAGTCTACGAGTTTTAATCCAAGGTGCCTTAGGGAAAGCGCTATGGACACCGGATTCCAAGCTCAAAGACAGGGCCCTCCATTCATGGCAATGTGTGAATCTTGAACTTGCCTGTAACTAAACTTATGTATAGAGCTACGGAATATGTTGGCGTGTTACAAATAAACAATATTATTAATAATAATAATATATATATATATATATATTCTAGGAACTTGCCCGTCATAAATGATGGTATCACAATTGTAAGGTTGGCAATGCTGTGTGAGGCTTTTGGTCCTCTGAGCACCTGCGGTGCTCATTGCGAGTGCCTTCCCCCCCTGTGTACTTCAAGTTTCCTGCTTTGCACTGATCACCTTTGGCACTCATCACGAGCCCCACACTGAGCACCTTCGGCGCTCATTGTAAGCCTCTCCCGCTCACGGTGCTCATCGTCAGCCCCACAATGATCGCCTTCGGTGCTCATTGCAAGCCTCTCCCACTCGCGGTGCTCATTGGGAGCGTTTTCTCTCGTCTACTGTACGGGCCGCTCATTGCAGGGTTCGTTAACCTGCAAGTTTAGTGTTTGGGAATGACATGTGTCTCTTTCCAGCATCTCCCCCCTGTCCCTTCCCTGGGTCTTTCTCCTCTCTGTGTCTTCTGAATGTTTGCGTGGCGCGGTGACTGCCTTTCGTTTTTTTCTATGTGCAGCGTGCCTGGCATTGTTCGTGTAAGTGTTACTGTCTTAGGCGTTGTGCATTTCGCTTTGCGAGTGATGCAACTACGTGACCAACATCGCAAACGTCACCAACATTGCAAGATCCACAACTATATATGTGATATATTTATATATATATATATTTATATATATATATATACATACAGACACAAATCATATATATATATATATATATATATATATATATATATATAAAGAGAGAGAGAGATATATATATACCGTATATACTCGAGTATAAGCCGACCCGAGTATAAGCCGAGGCATCTATTTTACCACAAAATACTGTGTAAAATGAGTGACGCGAGTATAAGCCGAGGGTGGGAAATGTGCTGCCTCTTGTGCCCCCCTCTTGTGTCCCCCTCTCTCTCCCGTATCTCTTCTCCCCTCTCCCTTCCCTGTGTCTCTTCCCCCTCTCCCTTCCCTGTGTCTCTTCCCCCCTCCTCATTCTCAACCTCCCTCCTCAACCCCACTCCTCATCCTCAACCTTCCTCCTCATCATCCCTCCTCATCCTCAACCTCCCTCCTCAACCTCCCTCCTCATCCTCAACCTCAACCTCCCTCCTCAAGCTCCCTCCTCAACTCCCCTCCTCAACCACCCCATCCTCAACATGTTACATGCGGGGGGTTGAGGATGAGGAGGGGGGAGGGAAAGAGACACGGGTGGGTAGAGAGACACACAGGGGGGTAGAGAGACAAGGGGGGGTTAGAGAGACACGGGGGTTAGAGAGACACGGAGGGAGAGTGACTCGAGTATAAGCCGAGGGGGCCCTTTTTAGCCTTAAAAAAAGGGCTGAAAAACTCGGCTTATATTCGAGTATATACAGTATGCAGTATCTCACAAAAGTGAGTACACCCTTCACATTTTGTACATATGGGGTTTAGGAATAGTGACATGCTTGGGCAGACAATCACCTTTAGCTTCTTTAGCAATGCAGTGCTAAAGAAGCTGAAGGTAAAGGTGATGGACTGGGCGTGAGATTGGGGTCATTAGAATACTGCCCTGTGGCCCAGTCTCTGAATGGAGATGATCATGCTCTGCTTCAGTATGTCACAGTACATGTTGGCATTCATGATTCCCCCAATGAACTGTAGCTCCCCAGTGCCGGCAGCACTCATGCAGGCCCGGACCAAACATACTGTATATACACATATGTCTATATGTGTAAATATGTTTTCTATATATATATGTGTTGATTCCCCCTATATGCATTTAGCTGATGATGTCAGATGCTGACTCCACTCTCTCTGACTCACTGTTTACGTTCAAACTGAGGGTTTTATCTCATATCAGTGTTTTTGTGTTCTTTGTGCCTTATCCGTTTACCTGTCATTTAGGGATTAATTCAACTACCTGTACTTACTTTTGTTGCCAACACTTTAGACATTAATGGCTGTGTGTTGAGCTATTTTGAGGGGACAGCTAATTTACAATGTTATACAGGCTGTACACTTACTACTTTACATTGTAGCAGAGTGTCATTTCTTCTGTGCTGTCACATGAAAAGATATAATAAAATACTTACAAAATAGTGAGGCGTGTACTCGCTTTTGTGAGATACTGTATATATATAACCCTGCAACCTGATTGGTTAAAGTCACAAAATCACTTATTTCCCTCTGTATCCTTCCCTCTAGCCGCTCCCCACCTCTATCTATCCCCCTCCCTCTCTTTACATATTTCTCCGGCCATTTTATTTCCCTTCCACTTTTCTTTACTTTCCTCCATTCTCATCCCTTCTCTCCCCTCCCTTTCCTTTTTAATTTTTGTTTGCACAATCCCATTTTATTTCTGTTTTCCCTATTCTCCCTCTGTTTCTTCAATTGTTCACTTTCTCCCTTCTCTCTCCCCTTTGTCACAACACATTGTTTTTGGCTTTCAGCTATACTAGTTTTTTTTTTTTATTATTTGGACAAGAGCGCGAAAAGATGAATGGTGACATTTTTTTAGTGTTACTAGATAACCAGTTTTTTTTATGTTTTTCTGCATATATTAAAATATTTTTTCCAAATGTTTTTTTCATCAAACTGATTTACTCTGCAGGGAGATCTCTCAAAATCTTCAGGATAGCAGATCATCATTCATTCTAACACATTTTCTTTATATTGTGTAGCACGCCACTATAGTATGTTTTATTTATACTTTTTGATTGGCTTGCACTTTCTTCCCTTAGAGGCGGCCTGTCTTGGGAGTCGAGTTGAATTACATCATTTAGGGCCACAGTCTTTTGTCTCTTTAAACGTTATGCCCCATCCAGATTTTTTTGGGCTCCTACGCCCATGCATACGAGTATATGCACTGCACTGACTAGTAAACCCATAGTTTTCCTTTTTAGGTGAGTACAGTATTCCATGCCTGCAAAAATAGATATAGTAAGGGTTTTTATCTTTTGCAAGGAGCACCCTCCGAGCACGGATCACAGAGCACTGACCCCCCCCCCCCCCCTACATTGCTCAGACTCCAGAGAGGCAAGCGAGCAGAAACCAGTATTTTCAGCCCTTAAGGGAAAATAGAACCTGTTCCCTTCAAATATAAGCAGACTGGCAAAGCCTTACTTGAATGGGGGATGCAGCCCTGCTAGAAATAGTCTCTTCTAAACATAGAAGACACACCCTAATTACACTTACTCAGGAAGAAGTCTTCCTTGTTATCCAAAAGTTTTTTGTATTTGTAATAAACTAACATTTTTAAACATTGCAGCATATATTTGGTAATGTTTAAAACCCATTATTTTAAATGCACTTATACATTTACAATATATATGGATTGACAATCTAATCTGAGAAACTGGAGAATTTAGAGGCTTACTTAAAATCCTAATTGGATTTATATTTGTATACTGGGTGCTTTTAATGTAAACATTTATACAGTATAAATTGTGTCTGATTTTATAAATTATCATTTCAGAAATATTGCCATAATTATATAACTGTTTTAAAAAAATAACAGTTTATGATATAATATGAATGGTTGCATGATTTATAATTTTTACAGACCTATTTCTTAGATTGCCAAGTTACTGAGGTAACAGTATTACAAATTAATCAATTGGTAGTGTTTGCATGTCAGGAAAACCAATATGGCTTAAATCCAAAATGTAAATTGCAATTTGCACATATTAAATCAGAATGCATAAATTATCTGTAATCTTTAGCTACGATTGCTATGACCAAAGTCAATATAAATGAATGGCTTGCAAACGAATGTATGCATACGCAATATGGCAGCATGCCTTCCAGTCACATTCCACTGACACAGTGAATCTGCATTATATGCAAATACTCTCCATGAGAGCATTATTGATCCTAATATATGCTCTCAGAAGCAAGATCATAACATATGTTAACCAAAGATATATAAAATTATTTCCAATTTTTATCCTTCCTTTAATTTACCAGCTGTTTTTATGGGCATTAGAGTGAAATTTAGACCTTGCCCCATATAATCTAATAATAACTCATAACATTGTTCCTTCAGTAAAATTCAGAATGTCACAGAGGACAAAGTATTTTATATCTGTGTAATTGCAATAGCTGCAAGGACTGTCTATGTCCCGTCTAAACATTGTGTTAATTTAATTCTAATTATCATCAAACACTGTCTCCCTTAAACACAAATGTCAAAAACAATTCCAAGATTTAAAATGAGCCTTTACATAATTATGTCTCAATATAGTTATTGAAGAGGCAACCTTTTACTGAAATTCTGAATCTAAACATTTGGATTCTGTGCATTCAAGTGGATTTGGCAGAGTTGAGATTCTGGTTTCTTTTTAAAGAAAATAAAAAAAATGCATGAATATTGTACTATTACACATTCTGGGAACTTGGGCAGGGACATGCAAATAAGCCCACCAAGGTTTCACGCTTTAATCCAAGACCATCTAAACCATGGCTCCTTTTAAGCATATGCCTGCTGTATTATATTGTATTTATATAGCATCAATGGGTACGGTCTAAATTCATGGAACATGGGTTACATTTTTCTAATAATAATATATCTGTTTGTTATCTCCTGTATTTCTGGACCTGGTGATGAAGCTACTGTCTAAACAATTCCACCTTAGTGATACTAGAATAATCTGTTTAGTTATATACATAAACCTGTATACATATAGGTAAAACAAAAGCCTTCTATTTAATCAACAACATTTTCTCTTTTTCTATCCCTTCACAGCGGTTATCTCTTTTGTGGGAGCCATAGAATAGCTCTGCAAATTTATTTTTAAAACTTAGGTAGTTACAAGTCATCCTTACGGAAGTTCTTTGATGAGCCATGGAATGAAGGCCTATGTTTTCACTGGGTAATGTAAAGAACCTATAAAGGCCAATTTAATGTTACGCAAATGTGACAGATTCACTGTCACTCTCAGGATCTGTGCCTTGTTTTTCAATAAAATGGAAGACTCAGGAGCTCTTTAAATATTTAACCACACTTTACTGATTGTTTTGACAGCATACAACATAAAACTGAAGGCAGAAACAAAACCCTAGCTTCTCATTGTAGCCCTGCATAACTAAACTGTAGTTTCCTCACTGTCTTACATATAAGTGCGAACATACAGTCCAAACATAGGCAGCAGAAGTGTCTTTCTCTCTCAACTCTCTCTCAGGCTCTGTATCTCCGGACTCTCTTTCCTAAGCTGATCCCCCCTTTGTCATCACCTTCAGGAACTTCCTGTTCCTCTAATCTGCATGCTCTCTTTTCAAAGCTTCTAGCTTTGGTCTATTAGCTTTCAGTGCGGCCTCTGACAGCAGCCCTGCACACTTCCACAACACTCCACCTCTGTCAAACAACTCTCCACCTGGAGGCAGCAGCAGATCTCGATTGCAGCCACACCCATGCTTTTTAAGGATCTTCTTAACCATCTCACTCCTGGGGAGAAGTCTTGAAGGGCTCTCTACTGCCCTCTGGTGACACACCATCACATATCCCTCACCCCAGCTCAACACCATGGGGTTGAGCGTCCAACGCAGTGAGGCTGTGTATGTGATCCAACGCATCCACTGTAACATCCGCTGTCTCTCTGCATTCTCCCCATCACCTTGGCAACAGTGAGACCTTTTCATAGTCATCAAAGCTGCTGCTCTTCCAGTCGTCACATTCGTCAGTGATCTCTTATTTGGTCTGCTAGGAGCATTGCGAATCTCTTGGTTCACTAGCGCTCTGTGAATCTTCGGCGCCTCAACTTGTATCTTGACATCTCTACCTTCACTTTGTGACATCTGTGACACCTCTGATCTTACACCGCTGAGGGTATTCTCCATTGTAGGAACTTTGGCTGCTTTCCCCTTTGCACACTTTTTCAATTCATTTAGTTGCTCCTTCAACTCATCTAGTTGGGTACTTGTGTCTGGCTCAGATAGCAGCTGGTTCTCTGTATCTGTACAACTCTTGGTCAACCTCTGTGACCCCTTGAGCTTGTCGGGCTCCCTTCAGGCCTTTCTCGAGGGTTTCCATTACTCCCTCGTTAGGTTCATCATCATCATTTCCACCTTCCCAATGGAACAGCAGCTTCTCGTGATGCTTTTCTTCCCTTCTGTCCTGGTTCTTTCTGTTCCAGGTGCTCCAATTGGCTGGCTGATTACTCTCACCAAAACATATCAGCTTCATACGGCCATGTTGCTTCAGTTCTGGTACAGTATCCTTCAGGTCAGTGCTAGTCTCTTCTGGACAAACAACACTCTGCTCCAACTGTCCCTCGGAGAGTTTGCTAACCTAATGCTGGATTGGAGTTTGTAACCGCAGTCCCTCTCTTGTTATAGCTGCTCGCCTCTGAGATATATAGATTAGACAATTAGACATCTGTGTCTTCTTCCTATAGGACATTCTGTTGTCCTCAAATGCAGGCTTACTTCTCCATTCAGGAATATAATCTGGCATCATCCTGTTATCCTTCATTTCAGTAGCAATTTGCCCGTCTTCTACTTCAGGCTTTTTCAATCCCACTGAGATAGAGTTCAACTGTACTCCTTGCTTTACTTGTTTCCCGTCTTGTTTCTCTTTATCCATAGTACTTTGTTTTATGGCCAACTGAGACAGAACGCTCTTGGGATACTTCATAGTTTTATAAGGACACATCTCCACGCTCTGCTTCATATGTCCTCTTAGAGACGGTGGTTTGTTTTTCACCATCTCAATCTCCAGACGCTATTCTTCCTTATCTTTCACTTTAGTAAGGTTTCCAGTGTCTTCATCATTTTTAGGACATTCTTCCTTTGTAAGAACACTATATTCATTCATGTGGTCTCTCCTTTCTCTAGGTCAGAGATCTTTGTCAGGCACTTTCTTTCTATAGTACTCTCCACCAAGGACAGGTGGCTGTGTCTGTCCGGGTTTCTTATGGAGTCATCTTCATTGCTCTTGCATCAGTTTGGACTCAAAAATTCAATGACTTGATCAGTATGCTTCTTACTGAGGCTAGTTTTGCACTCAGTCAGTGACAATACTTTGTCCTTTTCTCTTTGACTGTTGCTCACAACCTTAGTTGCTTTTAGATCATTAGCAGTTTGATCCAAGGGCAAAGGTTTTTTATCTGTACTAGCAGCCTCTACTTTCACAGCAATCTCATTTGTGCCCTCTGCCATCTCACTTGCAGCAGCTTCTGCCGTCTCACTTGCAGAGGCTTCTGTCATCTCAGCAGTCTCTTTTGACATCCCAGCAGTCTCTTTTGACGTCTCAGCAATCTCTTTTGATGCTCTCTTGGTGGCTTTTTGCACTCTCTCTGCCATCCACCAGGTCTCTAACTCCTGATTTCTTTCTTCATCAGGTTTGGCTTGCCTTCCCTTAACATGCAAACTGCTTGTTAAACTTGGGTAGACAAGCACGCCCCTTGGATAGGGATAAGCAGGTTTATCAAAAAAATCCCAGTAGTGCAGTCTCTGTACTCTTTTCACTCTTTTCACTCTTATTCTGTTAAGGATCTCTTCCGATTCTTCAGGCAAAACACAATATGCTTTCTGAGCTTCTCCACACAGATAGGGACCAACGACTGTGGTCCAGTGCTATTTAGGTCAACCATCCCTAGTGGCAATCTTGTCAAAATTCAGGAGATATGTTTCAATGTCATCCTGAGCGGTCATCCTCTTTAGGAAGCGATTAGGATTCATGCTTCAACTTGCTTCTGTAACCACAGTATTAGTTGCAGACTTCAGTTGCTGTAGCTGCACTTTTTGTGCCTCCAAAAACTCTTTCATTTGGACTCTGTCGTCTTCTGCTTGTCTCCGCCTCTGCTCTGTGGCCTTACTCATGCGGATTATATCCTCTTCTGCTTGTCTCTGCCATTTCTCTGTGGCCTCTCTCAGACATGCAGCAGCATCTCTTAGTCTATCATCTTTTGCAGTATGGGCTCTCTCAGGCTCTGAATCTCCGGCCTCTCTTTCCTCAGGGATTTTCTGTTCCTCTCTTCCTCTCAGGCTCTCTCTTCAAAGCTTCTAGCTTTGGTCCATTAGCTTTCAGTGCGGCCTCTGACAGCGGCCCTGCACACTTCCACAACACTCCACCTCTGTCAAACAACTCTCTACCTGGAGGCAGCAGCAGGTCTCGATTGCAGCCACACCCAAGCTTTTTAAGGATCTTCTTAACCATCTCACTCCTGGGGAGATGTCTTGAAGGGCTCTCTACTGCCCTCTGGTGACACACCATCACACAAATCTGTTATAATTATTGATGGTATGTCCAAATATGAAACTGCTTAAACTCACTCCAGACTCTGCAAATTCCTTCCTTTCTGATAAAACAGTTTTCTTCAGTTAATCGCACACAAATATAAACCAATTTAGTTTTTTTAGATTTTTGTCTCGGGCCTCTAAAAACAATATGTACCTTTTCATAATAATATATATATACTAGCGAATTGCCCGTCAAAAAATGACGGCAATGAAATTGTAAGGTAGCTAATGCTGTTTGGTGTATAATAATGAAAGATGTAATACATTAATAAATGAATATGTAATGCTGTTTGGTGTGTAATAATGAAATATATAATACATTAATAGATGAATATACTTTACCTATTTTGAAGCATTGTGTTGAAGAGCTGTCAATGTGTTTTGAGGTTGCTGCAGCATTAGTGGTGTGGAGCTGCTGTGTAAGCGTGCTGAATGTGTGCAGTGTAATACTGTGCGTGCGCGAGACGAAACCGTTAGTGTAGTGGTGTACTTCCGCATTGGCGTAAAATGGCGGGTTATCTATGGTATTCGTCTTTGCGGATTATCCGTCGGTGCTTTGTAGTGGTTTTCGAGTTTCGTGTGGTGTTTTGCGAGTGTGTTGTGGTGTTTTACGTGTTGAGAGTGCTGTAGCCTCGTTTTCGTTTTGTTCGGCGGCCATTTTTTCTGTCGCTTAGCGATTTTATTAGTGTCTAAAGTGTTTTATTTGTATTTAAATGAAGGTGTAACTTGGTTTTTTGAGGTGCTGGATGGTTCCTCTTGCTGTAGGTAAGCTTTTTATGTGTGTGTTGTGTGTATTTATTGTGTTTTAAATGTTTGTATGTCGGCGTGTTGCGTCCGATGTTTGCGAGGTCGTAATGTCTGGTAACGTGTCTCGTATGGTGTTTGCGTGTGTAGCCTTGTTTTTGTTTTGTTCGGTGGCCATTTTTTCTGTCGCTTAGCAAATTTTTTAGTGTCTAAACTCTTTTATTTTGAGTGAAATGAAGGTGTAAGTTGCATTTTTGAGGTCCTGGATGCTACCTCTTGCTGTAGGTAAGCTTTTTATGTAGGTGCTGTGTGTATGTATTGTGTTTTGAATTTTGTAATGTTCACAAGTTGCGTCCGAGTGTTGCGAGTCCGTAATGTGTGTTAACGTGTGTCGTATGTTGTTTGCGTTGCTCGTAAAAGTTAGCGAGTGTTGTAATTGGTGTGTCGTGTTGTTTGCGTTGCGACGTGAAGTTTGCGAGGGTCACAGTTGCTGGCATGGAGCGCCTTTGGCGCTCCATGCCAGCAACTGAGGCCCTCGCCCAGTGCCCTCGCTTTGCGCGAGGCCCGCAAGCGTTAGCAACAACTTGCATGCTCACAACTATACAGTATATGTGATATTATAACCATCTCCTAATCCTCAAACATCTATGTTCCATTGACAGACTACTATGTCACAGAAAAACAGTTGTTTGCATTGCTTCATCCTTCTCCATCTAACACCTAATCTCAGGAAATTATTCCATTCCAGCTAATAAAATCACTATCTTCCCATCTTATCCATGCTCTTGAGCCTTGAGATCTTTTATATCAAAAACAACTCAATTCGTCTAGGTTTGATTTCTGTTGTAATGTGTCTCATCTGCCTTTTACCTTCGAAATTCACATTATACATGAATATTGTGAATAATCACCGTGCTGAAGACCAAGTTTATTACTTCCTAGTGATTGTAATAGACATATCTAATGCTAACTTCTGTCCACACACTTATACACACTTCTGCCTTCACATGCTTGATGATCAGCCTGAAGTTACTTTGCTTCACTAAGAACATACTAGAGTTTGTTAATGTTCTCAGTATTGACCAGGGCTAGTGACCCCAACCCTCCATTTGTTCTCCACTTGCCCTGCTTTGTATTTCAATTTCCTAGTTATCTGCCTTCATGACGTCCTGCAAATGACTACAAGCCTGATACCTGTCGTCAGCCCTGACCATGAAATAGACTTGGACTATTCTTCTGCTAACCGGATCCTGTTACAGGACCACTGTAGTGCATTTAAAAGTAAAGCTCATATGTTTTTTTGTTGGGCATACACTATTAATTACAATATGCAGTTTAAAATACAACGTTTTCTTTCTATTTAAATTGTCTATTTTTTCCTCAAGAGCTGCTTATTTCCACCTTTCTGTGTCTTGTCAGGGGGCATAACCAGCTCTGCCCAGAGGCTGGGCCATCATGAAGCTTGGAACCAGGCTGGACTATGATGTCACTGGTAACTCTTAGGCTGTGACATCACAAGCCCCTCCCCCACTGCCTTCACAGAGATAACAGCTGTTTTGTAACCTTCTTGGAGCTGCACAATATGCCCCACCCAGTGACAGTGCATGGGGCATCATACCCCCCCCCCCCCCCCTCCCAGATAATTCTGAATTAAAATCGTATTGGTCAGACTTTCTTTTTCGTCCAGCTTCCAGATAATTTGCCACACCCTCTAATATGTACAGACAGGTGGGGATAACATTTTGTCTGTCTTTTCTGTTTATCTCCCTTAAACCTCTCCCTGGGCTACTTAATCATATGTAGTGTGTAGGTGAGGAACATCTCCTTTTTTTACTGTATCCACTTCTAGAATCTTTTCATGACTAAAACATTTCTCAGTGACTTCCTCGATTTTACTCTACTTGTCAATGTGTGTGAAGCACTACTTTCTCCAACTGCAAGACTCATCTAAATATACCTCTTTAAAGAAGTCCCTCAAGCTATCACATATACAACAAAAGCAATTCACTACAAGCAAGTTAACTCAGGCACTTTCAGGTCTCTGTACGTCTTTCCTAATTCTCAATATATTACAAGTTTTTTTTCCCTATCTACTCCTTATCTTTAGACTAATTTTTGTAAAGTGCATTTAGGGGAATATCCCTTTTTGGTTTGTTTTATTGCAATACTGTAAAACACTATCTACATGAATGGCAGTGTGCAATCGGTGCAATTGTACATATTTTGGTATTAGATAGATGTACGTATATATGTTTATTTGTGTAGTATCAACAACGGTGATGGTGATTAGTGATATAAAAAGGATAATTGGCAATGACATAATTATATAATGCTGCCATTATTGTTTTTTGAGCGTCAGTATCCAGATGACAAATTTTAGATAAAATAGTGTGCAATAAGTTAATATAATAGCCCTCAAAAAATACAGACTATTACAGAGGATGTTTTGCAACCTGCTATATTGCATCCTTGATACAAAATATCAAAATCAATAGATAACAAACTAAATACTGCAGCATTTTTTTACTTTCAACAATCTGCTCATTATCAATAGCAATTCTTTAAAGGATTATATTTCACTGAGAACTGCAATGATATTTTAAGTGCAGTTAGCAGTTTGTAAAATGATTTGGGGTTTTCTTACAAATATATTGATTTTTAATGTACTGCCAATTCATGCTAATGAGGACTATCTATTGCCCCTTCATTTCAAAAATATTTTTGTCACTTTTTTTGCTCTGTGATTCCTATGCTTATATAAGACTGCAATATTGTCGCTACAGGACTACTGTATGAAAGGTTGTTTTTTTTAAACACACACTGCCCCTGTAGGCAGTATGCCAAAGAATGAGACTTAAAGGCATATCTAAGTTTCCTGCATTATAAATGCATTGGATAGAGGAAAATTAGTAGTGTATGCAAACATTTTTGCATGGAAAAATCCCAAAATAAACATTTACAAACTCCCTCTGATGTTTGCTAAATCTTTTCAGTTTTCCAGCTGCAGCTTTTGTTAGTTGACATTGAAAATCCCTGCCAAGATTAGCATACAATTCATCATTTGTTTTGGCCAATCAGGAGAAAACAGAGGGTAGCTGAAACATTTGTATTATATACTGGGGTTCCTTTGTTGCAATGTAGCCTGGGATATGTAGTCTCTCTCTCTCTCTCTCTATCTATCTCTCCTTGTGCTCTGATTCAGCTGTGAGCTCAGACCCTGCTCAACCATGTGATTCCATTCTGCAGCAAGTACTTCCTTTGATCTCTACCAGAAATGTCAAACTCTGTACCTGGCTGCCTTTCCTCAGTGTACTGAATTGCTTCTGGTAAGTAGTGTGTTTATTTGCTGTGTGCAGTGATTTGGTACAGGTGAGTAGTCAGAATCTCATTTAAACAGGGGAAGGAGTTAATAGTTCTAGTGTCAGTTGCAGTTCTAGTATAAGTGTAGGAGTTTAAATAAGAGGAGGGAGTTTAAAGAAAAGAGGGCAAACTTATAGTGCAGAAAAGGAAAGAAACATTTTTTTTGTTTTTTTTATAAAGCTATAAGCAAATATATTGTTTTTATTATTTTTTATTTATTTTCCCACTGAATTTTTGTAGATGATAACTATGAGTCAATCCAGTAGCAACCTCACTGTACATCCTGTCATATGTATGCGCTACTAGAATAGAGGATCCAGGGTCCATACCTCTGTGACCTCAGACAGGTTTTGGTGATAGGGGACTCTATTATTAGGAAGGTAGAGAGGGTGATTTGTCACCCAGATCCCAGCAAGCTGTCTCCCTGGTGCTCGGGTTGGGCATGTTGTGGATCGGGTAGATAAATTATTGGGAGGGGATGGAACTGGCTGTACCAATGACAGTTAGTGGAAGATGGAGTGTCCTAAAGAATGATTTTAGAGAACTAGGAAATAATCTTACGGCAAGGACCTCCAAGGTTCTGAGATACTACTTGTGCCACGTGCTAGTCCATGGAGACAGAAGGATCTTAGGGAGATTAATGCGTGGCTAAAAATGTGGTGCACTAAGGAGGGGTTTGGTTTTTTAGAGCACTGGGTTGACTTCTCACTTGAGTACAATCTCTATAGCAGGGATGGATTGCAACTTAATGATGAGGGAGCTTGTGTGCTAGGGGATAGGATGGTAGAAAGGCTGGAGGAGTTTTTAAACTAGTAGGTGGGGGGAGGAACTAGATGAATGTAATGGGGTAGAAAGTGTAGAGGGCATAAGGGATACATTAACTACTCATGGGGAGGAGATGGGGGAGGGTTAGTGAGGGTTAGTATAGTCAGTTGGGAGGTATTACTAAGTAACTCCAGTACAGACGCAGGCACTTCAAAACTACAAACTCAGAACATAAGGTGTATGCTTGATAATGCCAGAAGCTTAGTTATAAAGAAAAAGATAAGATCAACTGCTCTTTAAGAAAGAGTACTCCTCCTAATAATACTTATAATATTATAATATCGTACAATACCAATTTCTAATATATATCATATATGACAATATTCGGTAAATAAATATTAGGTATACCAATGTTAGTAGTATCTGAGGACAATCTTAATGGTGAGTGTAAAATATAAAAAAATAGCAAGAAAAGACACCCATTGTAGCCATCAAGGATATATCTTATATAGCAGAAGAATCTATAGTAAGACCATTGTATTAAAATATAATTTTTATTTAAAAATTATTAAGATCTGATAAAATTATAAATTAAAATTGTATCTAAAACTTGTACATCATCACTGAAAATATCAAAATATCATATCAATTATTAATTATACAGTATAAATGGTAATGTGAGACTGAAAAATATATAATACTAGCGAATTGCCCGTCAAAAAATGACGGCAATGAAATTGTAAGGTAGCTAATGCTGTTTGGTGTATAATAATGAAATATGTAATACATTACTAAATGAATACACTGTACCTATTTTGAAGCATTGTGATGAAGAGCTGGCAATGTGTGTTGATGTTGCTGCAGCATTAGTGGTGTGGAGCTGCTGTGTAAGCATGCTGAATGTGTGCACTGTGTGGTATGAATATCCGTATGTCGTTTGTGGCGTTTTGCGAGTTTCTTGTGGTGTTTTGCGAGTTTCTTGTGGTGTTTTGCGAGTTTAGAGTGCTGTAGCCTCGTTTTCGTTTTGTTCGGTGGCCATTTTTTCTCTCGCTTAGATTTTTTTTTAGTCTCTAAACTCTTTTATTTCGAGTAAAATCGAGGTCTAAGTTGCATTTTTAAGGTCCTGGGTGCTCCCTCTTGGTGTAGGTAAGGTTTTTATGTATGTGCTGTGTGTATGTATTGTGTTTTACATTTTGTAATGTTCGCGAGTTGCGTTCGAGTGTTGCGAGGCCGTAATGTGTGTGAACGTGTGTCGTATGTTGTTTGCCAGTGTCGTAATGTGTGTGTCGTGCTGTTTGGGTTGCGACGTGAAGTTTGCGAGGGTCGCAGTTGCTGGCATGGAGCGCCTTCGGCGCTCCATGCCAGCAACTGCGGCCCTCGCTTTGCGCTCCATGCCAGCACCATGCCAGCTCCATGCCAGCACCTGAGGCCCTCGCAAAGCGAGGGTCCTCAGTTGCTGGCAAGGAGCGCCTTCGGCGCTCCATGTCAGCAACTGAGACCCTCGGGCTTCGCGAGGGCCGCGGGCTCGCTACGCGAGCCCGCAGCGTTAGCAACAACTCGTACGCTCACAACTATATATGTGATATCAAAGAATCTATGGACTGACATAGAGTAGGCCACACAGACATTCTAAATAATATATCGCCCCTACAGTAGTACAATTGTAGAAGCCCTTGATTTTCACTGTCTTTCCTAATCTGTCTATCAAATTGCTGATTGATTTCTTTTATTGACAGGAGCTACAATGTCCGCACCATCGGGTAGTGGTCCTTTGGTTTTAACAAGATTAAAGAAATTACACTTTACCAATCAATCAATTGCGAGATCTACGCCAACCTACACTGATAGTTTCACCAACAAGAGAGTCTATTACCATATCTGCCTTAAGGACTTTTGAATGTTTATTCAGAATTTTACTCATTGCTAAATCTTGTTATTGCTATTCTATTACTCTGTCATGCATGAGTCAATCTATTATAAAGTCAGTATGCCAAATCTAATACTAAGTTCTCTATTTCTCTCATAGCATATCTGAGTGCCTTACAGTCACTTTGCTTCAGATAATCTTGGGTTAACATACCCATTAAAAATCTAAACTACATAAGCCTCTCCTCTTACTTCCATATTCTGACTTTGGATGAAGCGTATGACGCGAAACGTGCGCATCAAGTCCGAAGGTCAAAGCCCTTGCTGACAGATGGCGTCAGACGCTACTGAGACTCATTGAGTTTTGTCAACAGCATGAACTTGGACTGACACCTACAGGAAAGTCTCTTTCTGCGGATACACCTTATGTATTTGTGTTCTGTGGAACTTGATCACATATGATTTTCTTTTGCAGGCTTAACATCTATTAGCTCATGTGTATTGTCTTCTGTCAAATTGTTAGTATAGGAAGGTAGAGTACTCACCTTTATTATTTTTTCTAAGGGGTAAGTTGTGGATTCCCATTCGCCACAGTAGTTACAGGAATATTAGACTACTTACCTTGATAGGAGCATAGTGTAGATTCATTCCCAGGGAGCCGCTGTCGGGCTCAGGTATTGCCACAACAGTTTTTTGTAGGGTTATTAGCCTAGGATTCCCTTATATCAATATTTTCTAACACTTTTTTATACCATCTTGTTTCCATCATAGTATTTATATACATGTAGATTTTGCTATACTTTGGCTTATCAAGCCTTGTAAAAGATTACAAGAGTACTCACCTTTTTTATTTTCATTAAGATGTAAGTGGCGGATCCCCATTCACCACTTTATTTATAGGAACATCAGACTTTTCTCTCTGATAAGAGCACAGAATTATTCCCAGAAAGAGCTTGTGGTGGGCTTTTTTGTAGGGTTAACAGTATAGATTTTTTGTAGCCTTTTTAATATGCTACAGCACTTTTCTCTCAGCACTTTATTGATAACATTTAGTATTTCCATACATTTATATACATTGATATATTCTTATGTTTATATTGAATTAGCACTTTATTTGTTCACTATAAAACAATGATTTTAAAATTTTGTATAATATAAATATTGATCTATTGTTCTATTTTTTTATACTTAAACATTTTTTGTCAGTCCATAGATTCTTTGATATATTGTTTATTTTTTAGTCTCACATTACCATTTATACTATATAATTAATAATTCATATTATATTTTCAGCGATTGTGTGTACAAGTTTTAGATATAATTTTAATTTGTGTCTTAATATCAGATCTTAATAATTTTAAAATAAAGGTTATATTTTAATACAATGGTCTTTCTATAGATTCTTCCTCTATTTAAGAGATATCCTTGATGGCTACAATTGGTGTCTTTCATTTCTGCTATTTTGCTATTTTCTAATGCCAGAAGCTTGCCAGGGAAAATGGGCGAGTTAGAATTTTTAGCAGTTAATGAAAAATGGGGTTTAATAGGCATTGCTGAAACATGGTGGGATGAATCTCATGGCTGGACTGTTATGTGGATGGTTATAACCTATTTAGGAAAGATAGGGGAAATAGTAAAAGAGGAGGAGGGATTTGTCTGTATGTTAAGTCTGAATGTAAGCCTATAGTCAGAGAATATATTTATGCTGGAATTAGCGGTAATGTTGAATGTTTGTGGGTAGAGTTAAATAGCGGAGCAGCAATTCCAAAAGAATATTGGTTGGAGTGTGCTATAAACCCCCAAATATAATTGAAAGTGAGGAAATGCAATTATTATTACAGATTGGAAATGAAGCTAAGCATGGGCAAGTTTTAATAATGGGAGATTTTAACTACCCTGAAATAAACTGGATAAATGAGACCAACAGTTCGGCTAAGGGGAGCAGGTTATTGAGTACAATCAGGGATCATTATCTGGCCCAGGTTATACAAGAACCTACTAGAAATGAGACTATCTTGGATTTAGTCATCACAAATAATATTGATATGGTATCAAATGTTGAAATAGGGCAACCTTTGGGAAACAGTGATAACAACAAAGTCTCATTTGAGATTGAATAAAAAAAACTGTAAGGGGCCAACAAATAATCTTATTTTTAAAAGGGCAGATTTTAATGGTATATGGGCAGCAATACAAAGTATAGTCTGTGACAAAGAATTGATGTGTAATAATACTGAACATAAATGGAAAACATTTAAATCCTTACTAAATATACATACTTATCACCATATACCATGTGGGAATAAAAGTAATAGGAGTAAATCACATCCAATGTAGCTTAACAATGATTTAAAGATCAAGATACAGAGTAAAAAACAGGCATTTAAATTATACAAACAGGAGGAAACAGAGACTGCCTTACGTAATTACAAGGATATCAACAAGGTTTACAAAAGGGCTATTAGACTGGCTAAAGTCGAAAATTAGTTGCAAAAAAGAGTAAGACTAACCCTAAAATATTTTTTAAATATATTAATGGAAAGAAGGCCAGGGAGGAAGCTATAGGAACTTTACAATGTGAAACAGGCTGTATGATAATTAGTGACCAGGAATTGGAAAATGAGCTAAATAGGTTCTTTTCTTCGGTATATACAAGGGATGTACCAAAATGGGGCTACACTACCTTCACCAAATAATTGTTTAACACAAGAAGAAATCCAAAAGAGGTTTGCAAAAAAATAAATGTTAATAAAGCCTTTGGGGGCTGAGGGAACTGGGTTCTGTAATAGCCAAGCCATTATTGTTATTATGCTTCACTCAACACAGAGTCTCTACCAGATGACTGGAGAAAAGGAGATGTGATACCTATATATAAAAAGGGAGCAAGAGCAAATCTGGGAAATGATAGACCAGTGAGCCTCACTCATTGTAGTGGAGAAGCTTTTGGAAGGGTTAATAAGGGATAATATACAAGAATATGTCTATTTGAACAGGATCATAAATAGGAGTTAACATGGATTTATGAGGAATAGGTCATGTCAAACAAATCTAATTAGTTTCTATGAGGAGGATAGTAGGAACCTGGATCAAGGCCTTTTAAGATTTTGCAAAGGCTTTTGATACAGTGCCACATGGAAGACTAATGTGCAAACTAAGGGATACAGGAATTGCCGTAAATATCTGCTCATGGATTGAGAGCTGGCTAAAAGATAGGATGTAAAGGGTTGTGGTAAATGGAACATATTTGGACTAATGTGGTAAGTGGCATTTCCCAGGGTTCAGTATTAGGTCCTCTCCTTTTTAACATATTTATTAATGACTTAGAAGTAGGACTGGAAAGTATGTCCATTTTTCTCCATTTTTGCTGATGACACTAAGTTGTGTAAGGTAAATAAATCAGATAATAATGTACTTTCCCTCCAAAGGGATTTATTATATAAATTAGAGGAATGGGCATACGTCACATGCTTGTTCCACGCTACTGAGAGAAGACTCACATCTGGACAGAGGCTTAATCGTGACATTTTCATGTTTGTGACTATTAAAGTGTAAGGTAAGTAGGTGTCAGTGGGATTAGTCCCAGATAGTCAGCATAGCAGACTTTATGGGTTTCAAATGTTTGGTAAGAAACAGGCAGTGAGTATCTGACAAATTTGTGTTATATAGAAAAGTTCAGAAAATAAATAGTTAATTCAGAATCTGGTTTACTAATAAGTCACCTGATAAAAAGCCATGCCGCTCTCCAGTCTGGACTGATCCCAGTTGAAGCTAGACGCGAAACATGCGCAACGGTTTTTCTCACTAGCCCCGATGCAGGCACCTCGCTTCTACGATTTTGATAACTGCAGGGATTTTCAGCCTGTAACCCGCAACTCGTATGCAGGTAGCTAAAAGACAGGGAGATGGGGAGAGGAGTGAAGGCAGGGAGAGGGAGAGAGGGAAAGAGCTCAGATCTGAGGAAGAGAAGACGAGGAGGGAGAGAAGACAGGTGCTCCTAGTGGTGAACTCTTGGGTTTGTTGGAGATAAACCCCCTGCCTCAGGGCCAGAGCAGGGAGTTGATCTCTTGGTGCAATGAGGGGACCAAGGGCTGCCCAAAAAAAAGGGCCCTCAATTACTCGCAAGAATAATTTATGATCCTCCTTAATGCCATCCATGACTGGTCCCATAGGCTGCGTGGTGGCAGAGAAGTTAAAGCTGATTAGAGGGCAAGCATGGGAAGAGAGGTGGCAGCAGATGTCAGGTCTGTGGAAGTTCATAACATAACATTGAACATCACAAAGCATCTTTCTACCAGACCAAAGTGAAGAAGAAGATTGCAGAGGAAGCTGCCACAATGTGCGGAAGGAACTCCTGAGGGCCAGAATGTTCACAACTACAGTTGTTGGAATGCCTGGCTTAGTGGATACAGACCACCCGAAAATCTTATAAGGTGAACAAATGCACCACCGTTCATACAACACAATCATGTTCTCCAAACACATACTCCTACTCACTAATATGGCCAACATCATATAGCAATGGCTGTGGAACTCAACTGCAATATTAATATCATAAACACAATATAGCTAACGAACATAAATTACTTATCATCATGCCATGAAACACATCCAAAAATTTGTGATGTGACATTGATAATAATATAGATTAAAGAGGCCAAATCTTTATAATGAGAATAATCCATGGTTTAACATAAGTCTGAGACAAAACCATGAATACATCAGCAAGATTACAACCCACATTATGTCTTTCCCCAGACCCATGATATCATAATTCACTGAGTAATATTATCAAGATGTATCCTAATCCTTGCCTATGCAACCCATATTTGAAAAATGTACATACAAACATTGAATTATGTTATTTATCCAGCAACACAGGAGCATCCCATTTATAAAAAGTTTAGAGGAGATCAATTTTGATTCCATGTAAAACAAATCCAGAGTTCAGTGACCCTTTATTAAGATTCTGGTGGCTGGACTTTGGAAGCACCAACCAAGCTACATTCCCTGTTTTGATCATGTACTAAGCCGTATAGCAAATCTCTTTGTAACGCTGTATAAAAATGTACAGAGCACACTTGGTCGTATGTACTAAGGGGTGAACTGTTTTATATCTTGTAATCTTGGTACATATACTCCAACATAGAAGTGAATATAAATTCTAAGAGATTTCAAATGCATCTCCAATCTGGCCCATTTACAGGGTAAGTATTTAGCACATATAAAATATGCCTGAGTGCCTCTAAGGACCACTGTACTTCCATTTTTTTCTGTACTGTCTTTTTAAAAACTAAACTTGATAATGGGCAAAACAATGTATTTTTAATAATAATACAAATAAGAAACTAATAATAATAATAAATAGTAAATACTAATAAATAATGAAGTACATCCTTTTATCAAGTAACTTTTATATTTATTTTTTTACTGTGGAGTTCCATTTTCTTTTCTCTTAGCTACTCTTTCAAGGGATGTGTGTACTTGAAAACTAATGAGCTTTTTATTAGTCATAGTGAAAGTACTGGTCAATTTTGCTGACACCTTTCCATTGTGATAGAAGATAAACACTTCCTTTCATTTAGTTTCTCCCTATCTGTGAAAGTAGATTAGGAGAAACCAAAACAGTAAATTCTACTGTAGCTGAACTGTATATAAGAGGTAACAAATTAAGAGCTGTAATGCTTGCTTACTTTCTAATATAAGTTTGCTTATTTTCTAAAGTAGTTCTTCAAAACAGTATGGTTAAAATGTAAAACTACAGTAGTTCTTTAAATAGCAACCAAAAAGTACACCAGAGACTTCAGAGCATTCAAGGTTGCTGGAAGAAGCCTACTTAGATCTGAGGCACTGGCATCCACTGATAGAGGATTTACGTTGGCTGCTTGGGCTTTTGAGAATGCTAATTATTTAGGCCCTCATTCTATTATCGGCCGTAAATCGGCCGTAAGGCTGCGATTCCTTGCGAGGGTTCAGTTAACTCGCGATTCTATTATACGGCCCCGCAAGGATCTCCTTTTACGGCCGGCCGCATATCTTGGAACCGGCCGTAATCTGTGAAATATAAAAACTGAAAAATAAATTCAAGCCTGCACTGTACAGCTCTGTAAATGCTAGGGATCATATTGGGGGACATGAGGATTAAAAGGAACCCACTCTCAAGCTTGCACATCTGCCCAAACCCGAGTTCAAATTAACTGTTTATTTTCCGGCTGCGGCGTGGGCGTGTCTGAAGTGCTCCAAGCACTCTGGACTTTTTACATGGATATTTTACGGATATTAAAAATAAAATATTTTACGGATTTGAGTACAGGATAATTATGTGCTATTTTTTCTAACACCTAAAATCCCTTTATAGTCTTCTCAAAGTGCAGGATGGCTTTATTTGAGCTATTTTATGTGCTTAATTGGTGCTAGCGAGACCTTTTTCCTGCAAGTAACTGCGGCTCGCTTTTAGCCTTGCAGAGAGGTTTCCCGGAGCAATTGAATTGCAAATCTCTTGCGGCCGTTTAAGATCAAAGGCTTTCCTCCGGCGCGAGCGGCCGCAAGAGATAGCAAGGCACCGGCCGCAAGCCTGCCGGAATCCCCGGCCGTAAGGGAATAGAATAGCCGAATAGCTTGCGGCCGGTCCTTGCGGCCCCGCGACGGCTGCGGCCGATAATAGAATGAGGCCCATAGTGAGTAGGGTTGATCCAAATGTGAGTCATATAACCCCACTTAAATTCCTACAGTTTGAGTCATCCTTTCACTCAAAACCTATGATGGTAATTAATGATGATGGATATGTGATTATAATGAGACAATGGTCTGGTATTACTTATGAATTATTGATAATGAAGAACATTAAAGCCTAGGTCATATTGCTCTGGATAAATCTGGCAATGGGTTAACACAAAGATACATCATCTCATCTCCTGGCTTTAGTTTACTAGCACATCTATTTCTAAAATATTAGGGTTTGTTATCCTATATTAAATGGACCCCCTTCTGGATCACTACCATGTCTTGGTGAAGGGGGTTGTGTACCTCAATGAAGCTTGAAGCTGTGAGCTATATCATGTAGGGTTACCAAATATAGGCAGGTCATAGCAGAGAGGTCAGACAAATCACAGTCCACTGGAGAAGTAACTGCCAACTCATATTTGCCATGAAAACCTTATGGATGAGCACAACCATGCACAAGAAGTGTCTGGCGTGTTGCGCTCCTTAGAGTCAGAGAGAGTCGGGCACGACTAAACGAATAAACAATTAAATGGGCACAGTATATAGGCAATCCTCATAGTACATAAATACATACATATATAACAGCAGCACTGTCACTTTCATACTAACTACCATATACAGTGCCATCCTCCTATGATTTTTTACAGCTTTTATGTATGTACTATGAAAATTGCCTATATATCATAGCAACCTATGGAGGATGTATTTTATATTTAAGGGTACATTTTCCCTGACTTTTGCTATTAGAATATATTGGTTTGGCTATACATCTCTTATAAAACCTTCACTGTGTCTGTATATAAAAGCACTTTATTATTTTGTGTATATTTATTCTACAATATCTCTATTATGCCAATAATCTGAGCACCTACACTATTATTCACCATATATTTATTATATTATATTAATAGCACTTTATATTCATGCATTTTGCGTGTCATCTATGATATATATCAACCTTTCAGATTTGGACCCTCCTTCTTCCTTTTTGCTTATTCTATGTTAGGCAACATAGGAGTATATCCTCTGTTTTATATCCTTTATCACTTTTAATTGTCTATATTAGCGGCATGTTCTCCATTTTAGGTTCATTAATAAAATTCCCCTTTATTTGCAAATTATATATACCATATATACTCGATTATAAGCCGACCCGAGTATAAGCCGAGGCACCTATTTTACCACAAAATACTGGGAAAAATGAGTGACTTGAGTATAAGACAAGGGTGGGAAATGTGCTGCCCCCTGTGTCCCTCTTGTGCCCTGTGTGTCCCCCTCTTGTGTGCCCTTTTCTTGTTTCCCCCTCTCTCTCTCCCCTGTGTCTCTTCTCCCCTCTCCCTCCCCTGTGTCTCTTCACCCCTCTCCCTTCCCTGTCTCTTCCTCCCTCCCTTCCCTGTGTCTCTTCCACCCCCTCCTTCATCACCCTTCTCAACCCCCCTCCTCATTCTCAACCTCCATCCTCATTCTCAACCTCCCTCCTCAACCCCCCTCATCATCCTCAACCCCCTCCTCAAACCCCCTCCTCATTCTCAACCCCCTCAACTTCCCTCCTCAACCTCAACCCCCTCCTCATCCTTAACCTCCCTCCTCATCCTCCCTCCTCATCCTCCCTCCTCATCCTCCCTCCTCATCCTCAACCTCCCTCCTCAACCCCCTCCTCATCCTCAACCCCCCTCCTCATTCTAAACCCCCTTCTCAACCTCCCTCCTCAACCCCCTTCTTCAACCTCAACCACCCCATCCTCAACCCCCCATCCTCAATCCCCCCTCATCAACCCCCATCCCCATTCTAAACCTCCCTCCTCAACCCCCCATCCTCAACCCCCCATCCTCAACCCCCCATCCTCATCCTCCACCCCCCAATCCTCATCCTCAACCCCCCATTCTCATCTTCACCCCCCCATCCTCATCCTCAACCCCCCATCCTCATCCTCAACCCTCCCCATCCTCATCCTAAACCCCCATCCTCATCCTAAAACCTCCTCCTCACTTTACCCCTCCTCATCCTAAACCCCCCTCCTCACTTTACCCCTCTAAATACCTCCCCCTCTCCCTTTCCTCTCACTTACCTCCATCTGCAGCTGCTCCTCCGGCCTCCACGCTCCTTCCTGCGTCTTGACTCGGCCAATGCTAATGACGTGGCGCACATGTGACGTCACTTCATTAGCATATACCGTGTCCCGACGCAGGAAGGAGCGGAGGCCGGAGGAGCAGCTGCAGATGGAGGTAAGTGAGTGGGAGGTATTTAGAGGGGTAAAGTGAGGAGGGGGGTTTAGAATGAGGAGGGGGGTTGAGGATGAGGAGGGGGGTTGAGGATGAGGAGGGGGGTTGAGGATGAGGAAGGGGGAGGGAAAGAGACACGGGGGTAGAGAGACACGGGGGGAGAGAGACACAAGGGAGTTAGAAAGACACGGGGGGTTAGAGAGACACGGGGGGTTAGAGAGACACGGGGTGGTTAGAGAGACACAGGGGGTTAGAGAGACACGGGGGGAGAGTGCCTCGAGTATAAGCCGAGGGGGTACTTATACTCGGCTTATACTTGAGTATATAGGGTACTTTTTTTTACTTGATAAAGAGAGGCATTATCTCTCGAAAGCTCGCCGCTTTATTATGAATACGTTTGTCCAATAAAAAAGATATCACTATCCACTGCAATACTCTGGTTATTCAACTGGATTACTGGACATTCACATCAGTATTGCTTTTTGACTTGATAAAGAGAGAATTATCTCTCGATAGCTCGTCAAATAAAAAAGGTATCACTATTTACTGCAACACTCTGATTATTCAACTGGATTACTGGACAATAATGACTACCTTAATCTTTATATATATATATATATATATATATATATATATATATATAGTATATACATATATAGATATACACACGCATACACAGATCTAAATATAAATATATATATATATATATAGAATATGTAAATTTATCAAGCACATATTTTCTTGTTCATAAAAGTTTTCCTTCTGAGGACAGAGAATTAACATATATCAATATTTATAAGTGTACTACAGAAAATGTTATAATTACAGCATCAACAAGCCATATAGGGTTAACACTGGATAGAAGGTAACCTGTGATTATACAACCAAGAATCTAATCTTGTTTATACAAGTTTGGAAACTGTTATTTGCAGACAAAGTTATGAGAAAGTTCCCAGAAGAAAAAGCAGGAGAGAATAAAATAAGCCCACACAAAGACATAGAGCGTGAGAGAATTATTCCTCTACTATTATATCCATAACTTCAAAATTCACATGCTGATTTTAGCAAATATGATTAATCACAACTAACCTTTATTTCCAATGACTTAAGTAGGGAACTTTATTTCTGAACTTTTCATTTGCTGTGTTTATAAGCTTTAAATTATGGTATAATTTATGCAGACATTTGACTTGGACAAATTTCGACTGTAAACTATTTTGAATGTACCTTATACTGTTCAATTAAATGTTTTTTTTTTCTTTTTTCTCATAATGAACCAAGACAGTAGAGTTCATAATACTGCGTGTTCCCAGCTGACAGATAAATGATGGGTTTTCAAGAAATGATATCCTGTTCTCAAGTAAATGTCCCATATGTTTTTCATATAATACTAAATATTTGTAGGATTTGGTAAACCACAGAGGTAATTCAGGAAAATCTTCACATGTTTGAGGGGAAAAAAAGTAGTTCTACATGCTTTGAACATAAAACATTTGTAAGTAAAATCCGATTTTTTGTGTATTTAAGGTCCTATCTTGTCTGGCTTCAACACTTAAATATTACAAAGGTGTTTCTTTAAATGCAAATGAATGCTGCATTACGGGAATGCCCTAAAATCGCTCATACTGTATATGTGAAGAAACATACTCTACTGTGGGGATTTGATATTCCCTAAAAAAAGCATTACTAGGACTTCCCTTTCCAAAACTCCTGAAGGAATCCCAATTCCTAACAAATCAGATTTTCTTTGCCTCCAGAAGTGTCATAGCAAAAAAATGGAAAACAAATATTCTAACATTTGAAGAAGTTAAGAGAATAATACAATACATATACATGATGAGTACGATTTCAAAGGAATTAGATGAAAAATATAAAAAACATAATGGGCATCCTGCTGGGACATATAGACTGGAACAAAAAAAAAGAATAAGATAAAACTTAATGGAGAGCATCCACAAAATGTCATATCCCCCCTTCCCTACCTCCCCTTTTTTCATATATTTTTTTTGTTTTGTTTTTATGTAATATTAAGCCTTTATTGTTAGTCAAAATAAATAAAAAAAGAAGAAAGGGAAAGAAAAAGAAAAAGAGGAAAAGAAAGCAAAAGGTTTAAGATACATGGAGAAGTTTACTATGCCATTATACTGTAACAATCTTGCAATTTCTAATTATATTTTGTGTACTAGCCTTGTATTTCAATAAAAAAATTTTTTTTAGTGCAGCAAGAGTTAAATTACTTTTTAATAGTTTGTGTCTATAGGGTCATTCTAGAACAAATGGCACCTTCTTCGACAAGATGGTGCATCCATCTATCCTTTTTGCTGGAATTTAAATGTGGGTGAAAAATGTAGAGCAACTTCCATTCCATGTGTAGGTGAACAAAATGTTAAGCAGGCAACTCATTGTGATTGACAATGCCAATACTCTATAGGCTCTGTCAAAATCATCAATGCCCAAGATGCAGGTGTCAAGGATCAGTTCTCTCCCAAAAGTTTCTCACCACAGATAGCCACATGATATGACTGAAACACAGACAGGCCATGTGCCTATTCTAGGATAGTTTCTCTTTTTACTGTATTTACTGTCTATTTTGAGGCAATGCAATTCTATTACACATTATATTGCAAAATGATTAGTCTATAAGTAGTACCTAAAATGTCCATATGTTATAATTTTTTACTGTTCATAGAAAGAAGATAGGTTGCATTTGCTATATGCTAAGGATGTTCAGTTATAATTATTCCAACTTATGTAACGAATGCTTGGAAAGCAGTACTTTAATAGCCTGTGCAAATTTAGCCTGTGTACTCATATGCATCACAAGTGTATTCAAGACTTTGATATCTACGCACGTAAGTAAACAGAAACTCTATCTGACATATAAATAGCCAAACAGCTCAGTAATAGTGGATATAGTTTTGAGTAATAGATTTTCTTATGAATTATAATAATAACTAGTGATAATAATAATAATAATCAATTTATTCATAAAATTAGCAAAAGAAAATAATAAAATATTGCATTCAGCATACCAAAGCAAAAACTTTTTTCAGACGTAGTAATCTCTAACAGTGACCCACATGAAAGTCAGGTCCAAAGACTTCCTCTTCCATTTCTTTGTTATAGTGTGGATTTGATGCTGGTTTATCAGGAATCCAATCACAGGAAATTTAACACAGTGTTTTTGCTTCTTAACTCCTAGCAACTGGTTGAGAACCATTGTCACTATTAAGGAGAACTACAGAAAGTAAAAGGCATATGTAAATACTGTTTCCCTGTTTTTTAACTTTTAAATGAGTTTATATCTTGCAGTTTTGTCGGTTTTAGCACACTAATTTCTCTTTATTTGTATTATGTTTTTTGCATACTGCAGATAAAGACAATCATTGCAATCCACAATCCTCTACAATACAAATGAACTACAGCATGGTCTGCGTGATTATAAAGTGTTGAATTACCCCAGTACACAAGGTTAGAGGTAAACACAGTAAGAAAATGCATAGAATTAGTCTAAGAACTTAAATCAGTAACAAGAACAGACAACCTAAGTAGTTATCATCATGAAATTATATGACTGAGAGGCTCAGTTTCTAAAATCTAAATTATTGGTGAAGCTTAACTTGTAATGTGAGTCTTCCATTATTCACTAAAGCAAATTTCCTATGGAGCTCATGTCTTGTTGCCTAAGGGACAGCTTTGTCTTGCGTTTAATTTTCTAATTTCACATTTAAAGTACAGCTAAACTGACAAGGATAAACTGTATTCGCTGAGGTTTTGTACTTATACCAGTGAGACCTCACAAAAATCACATTGCCATTCCCACTGAGTTCTAATATTACAAGCATCACATATATAGTTGTGAGCGTACGAGTTGTTGCTAACGCTGCGGGCTCGCACAGCGAGCCAAGGCCCTCGCGAAGCGAGGGCACTGGGCGAAGGTCTCAGTTGCTGGCATGGATCGCCGAAGCACATTTTTATAATAAATGTGTTAAATAGATATAATAATAATATAAATATGTAGCAGTATACTCTAAATTTAAGCAGTTTTAATAATCTATCTTATTTATCATACAGGAAAAGATTATTATATAAAAATATATCTCTATAGTATAATTGTCTCCTTATATATTATAAATCTAAATATTATTATCCAATCTCTTATATATTATCATAACAATTTTACATGGACATGATATTGACAAAGAAATATAACTGTAACTTATCCTGTATGTTGATGTTTGCTTTCTATTATATATATGAGTTCTATGTGTACACAACCAGTCTTGACCCCTTGGCTATATAATCAACTCTGCTTTCTGAATAAAGTATGAAACCTGTTGCAGTGTCTGCTACACTGATCGTGGAATATCTATATATATATATGTATCATGATATTCTCAGTTTGGTTCCAAACTCCAGGACACAGACCAATTAGATCATCTCTGCTGCAGTTAGTTATCAGCCTGCTCTCTTTTAACCTGCCAACAAAAAAACCCAGGCACACCACTCACATTGCCATACGTGAGCCATTTCCTCAACTGGGGTGCACAAGTCTTGTGTATATAAATTGGTGTATGCAAACATAAAGCCTCAGAATTTAAACAAAGAAATTTGCCCATGCTTCCTGTTCTGGGAGTAGAGTTGAATTACCTACCCCCCCCCCCTTCCCCCCCAGATATTTTTGGCCTCCTACTCCCATGCTCATATGTAAAGATGCAAAGCAGCACATCAAACTAAGTAAAAGATTTTTGAGTTTGTGTACATATGTTCCTGCATGCCACTTAATGTGTACACCTTTCTGTGCATGCATGCCACATATGGTGTACACCTTTTTGTGCACTTTTATAATGTTTGTGAAGTTTGGTACTCAACTAAATATTTAAGCCCAAGGAGTGCTATTTAACTTTGCTTTCTTGGATTTGCCCTAGCAATATATATGACACACAGTCACTAGATCAATATTTACATTGCACTTCTGCCTTACTTTGCCATGACCCTGGCAAGATCCATTGGGCGTTAGAATAAATAAACACACTGACCCAGCGTTTCTTGGGAAAATTACAGGCCACAGCTTTATTAAAGCAACCATAAACCAATAACCAATTAACATAATTAACATTGTTACATCACAGCTAAAATAACATCCCGGAGGAGGAGCCTGGCCAGGTCGGTAACCTCACGCCCTAGGCCCGCGCCCAGAGCCTCCCAGTGCTTTACTAAGAACGCCCATGAGGCAGGGCAACGCCCACTTAAGCCTGTGGGCCAGGTGCCTCACCTCCCGCCAACCAAAGACATTCCTACTTGCATCCTAACCTAGAAATCCCAAACTCCTCACCCTTCAACTCTTTTCCACCCATTTTTTTGTCTCCCCACTCCCCTTTGTATCTTTCCCTCCTCTCCTCCCTCCCATGTCTTTTCCCCATTCTGTGTCTCTTCCCCCCTCCCATGTGTCTCTTCCTCCCCTCCCCTGTGTCTCCCCTCCCTCCCCAGTGTCTCTTCCCCCTCCCGTGTCTTTCCCCCTCCCTTGTGTCTTTCTCCCCTCCTCCCTTACCTGTGTCTTTCTCCCCTCCTCCCTTCCCTGTGTCTTTCTCCCCTCCTCCTTCCCTTCCTCCCCAGCTCGCAATGCGCACTCGGGTAACGCTGCGTGCTGCGCATTGCTTAATAGTTTTCATAGTGTGCATGCGCTCCTGTCTGGAGCGTTACACACTATGGAAACTATTATATGTGACTAATAACTTGACGGTATTATAGAATTTTATCTTGAATTTCCTGTGCTCTCTCTCTGTGCGCTCTCTGTCTGTGCACTTTCTGTCTGTGCTCTGTCTGTTTGCGCTCTGTCTGTGTACACTCTCTCTCTCTGTGAGCTCTCTGTGTGCTCCCTCTGTGTGCGCTCCCTCTGTCTATGTGCGCTGTCAGCTCTGTACCTCTCTCTCTCTCTGTACCCCTCCCTGTCTCTCTATCTGTGTGACTCTCTCTCTCTCTGTGCTCTCTGTCTGTGCAATCTCTCTCTGTCTGTGCACTCTGCCTGCTCTCTCTGTCTGTGCACTTTCTTTCTCTGTGCACTGTCTGTGTTCTCACTCTGTACCCCTCTCGCTCTCTTTCTGTCTCTCTCTGTACCTCTCTACCTCCCTCTCTCTCTCTCATTCACTTTGCTGTCTGTCTCTCTGTGCTGTGTGTGTGTCTCTCTCTCTGTACCTCTCTCCCTCCCTCTCTGTCTCACTCATTCACTTTGCTGTCTGTCTCTCTGAGCAGTCTCTCTCTCTCTCTCTCTCTGTACCTTCCTCTCTCTCACACTCACTTTGCTGTATGTCTCTCTGTGCTGTGTCTCTCTCTGTAACTCTCTCCCTCTCTCTCACTCACTTTGCAGACTGTCTCTTTGTGCTGTGTGTCTCTCTCTCTGTACCACTCACTCACTAACTTTGCTGTCTTTGTGCTGTGTGTGTCTCTCTCTCTGTACCTCTCTCCTCCCTCTCTATCACTCACTTTGCTATGTGTCTCTCTGTGCTCTCTCTCTCTCTCTCTCAGTTTGCTGTCTGTCTCTCTGTGCTGTCTCTCTCTCTCTCTCGCTGTACCTCTCTCCTCCCTCTCTCTCTCTCTCTCTCACTTTGCTGTCTGTCTCTATGTGCTGTGTCTCTCTCTCGGTACCTCTGTCCTCCCTCTCACTCACTTTGCTGTCTGTCCCTCTGTGCTGTGTCTCTCTCTCTCGGAATATCTCTCCTCCCTCTCTCTCACTCACTTCATTGTCTGTCTATACGTGCTGTGGCTCACTCTTTCTCACTCACTCACTCAGGACTGTGTCTATCTGTGATGTGTTTTCTCTGTGCTGTCTTTAAATGCATCATGGCTGCCGGCTGCTTTCAATTCCTGCTTTAGGCCCGCCCCAATTATGTCATGGCCACATCCCTCAATGACAGCATTACACACTATGAAAACTATTATAGTGACTAGTGACTTGCCCTTCAAAAATGACAGCAATAAAATGTTAAGACTGGCAATGCGAAGCCCTCTGACTTGCCTCATCGTGAGCCACGTAAAGTAGAGGTGTGGGCTCGCAATGAGCACCTTTGGCGGTCATCGCCAGCCCTGAAATGCCATTGGCACTCATTGCAGGCTAATTCCCTGACGCGCTCATCGCGAGTTTGCCTGCTCATTGCAGTGTAATTTAACATTGGTGTGACGGACACATTTGCATATTTGACAACTATTATGGTTGACTAGTTACTTGTCCGTCACGGGGCAATACATTTTGAAGCCATGGCAATGCTGTTTGCCGCACAATGTAAAGCTTTTACTACTCTGAGGACCTTCGGCGCTCATTGCAAGCCTCTCCTCTCGTGTACTTTTGCTCCTCTGAGCACCTTCTGCACGACATACATAACTGCAGTGTAAAAATGATTTTTTTTTTAGTGCAGTGGAAAGTATACATTTTTTTTTTCCATTACTAATTAATACTTATGAAATTAATGTATGTTAATAATTAATTCTGAATGAACAAATGTATTAGGAAGTGCGAAGCATTAATGTATTCCTAAAATAATGGCAGTGTAAAATATGCTATTTAGCGTATTTTTATTTTTTTATATATATATTTAATAATAATAACAAATTAATTAATTACTTAATACATTAATATACTTTACCTATTTGTAATTAATATATCCAGCAATCAATATCCTGAAGAGCTAACAATCTCTTTTGATTTGCCTGCAGCCTATAATGTACAGTTGCTGTTACTGTTGCTGCCCTGATGAGAAAGTGTCAGCAATGTGCCAATTGTGCAGTATAAATAGGCTGCGTGCGTGAGGCCAAACCGTTGGTTTAGTCGTGTAAAGCGTCATTTTATATTTGTAATGTTATTAGTTGCAAATGATTGTTGTAAAATGGCTTAGATTGTCTTAGATTAGATTGTGTTACGCAGCTCGCGAGCAGTTTCCGTCCTTTCTAATAGTGCATTTTGTACCTCGTATGTTCCTGTGTAAGTGGTACGCGTTTGGTGGTGTTTTGTGCGTAGCCTCGTTTTCATTTTTTTTTCAGTCGCCATTTTCTTTCTCGCTTAGCCTATATTCGAGTGCCGAAACTCTTAAAATTCAGGTAAATTAGCTTGGAACCTCACTTCCAGATGTCCTGGCTGTCCCCCCGTGCAGTGTGCGGGTTTATTTTTGTATTTTTTGTTTTATTTTTTGTGTTTTTCGTGTTTTTGGATTTGCGTGGTGCGTGGCTGTTAACTTTGTATTTTTCCTACCTCATATTTTTTTTTCTAAGTTCCACGCCTCACATTTTTTTTTCTAAGTCATCACCTAAGTGCTCGGGTTTCAATGCCTCAACTGCTCGCCTCGCTTAGTGCTCCGAGCTCGGAAGACTTCTGTGCTTCAACGGCTCACCTCACTATGCGAGGCTGGCAAGCGTGACGACGATTCATAGTTTGTCAACTATAATATGTGATTATTATTATACTAGGAATTGGGAATAAAATTGTAAGGCTGGCAATGCTGTTTGCCACACAATGTGATGCTTTTTCTCTTCTCTCCCCCTTGTACTTCAACTTTCATGCTTTGCAATGATCACCTTCGGCGCGCATCGCAAGCCTCTCCAGCTCGCAGTGCTCATTGGGAGACCCGCGATGAGCGCCTTCGGCACTCATGGCGTCACCTGCAATGAGCGCCTTCGGCACTCATTCAAAGCCTTTCCTGCCGCCTACTGTATGGCCGGCTCATTGCAGGGTTTGTTAACCTGCAAGTTTTGTGCTTGGGAATGCCACGTGTCTCTTTCCCCCATCTCCCCCCCGTCCCTTCCCTGTGTCTTTCTCCTCTGTGTGTGTGCTGCCGTTGGTTTTATTTTTTAAAGTCCCATGTGCCTGGCGTTGCTTAGCCTCATTTTCATCCTGTTTCAGAATTTTTACATTTTCCGTCCGCCATTTTTTTCCTGGCTTAGCCAATTTTTGATTGACGAAAATATGGCTCAAATTCGCTTGCAACCTCACACACAGGCCCACCTTTCCCTTCTCCTGTGTCTCTTCCCCCTCCCTTGCCGTCTTTCCCCCCCTCACCTGTGTCTCCCCCCCTTAGCCTCTCCCCTGTGTCTTCCTCTCACTCTGCCTTGTGTCTTCTCTTCTGTATCTTCCCCCTCTCCCCTCCCCTGTGTCTCTCCCCCTCACCTGTGTCTTCCCCCATTCCCCTCTGTCTCTTCCTCCCTCCCCAGTGTCTTACCCCCCCTCTCCCCTCCCCTGTGTCTTCATTCCCTCTCCCCTCCCCTGTGTATCCCCCCTCTCCCCTCCCCTGTATCTTCTCCCCCTCTCCTGTGTCTTCCTCCCCCCTGCAGCTTGCGGCTATTGCAGCAAGCTGAACAGACTTACAGCCTCATTCAATTGTTCCATTTTTTATAATCCGGGTTTGCAAGTGGAGGTGGCAGGTTAATTTGCTATTCAATTGGCAAAGACTTGTGGCCTCCGATAGCCGTAATTCCTAGTGATTTGTTAAATCGCAACTTACTTCCCCCAAAACCTTTGATCTTTCAAGGCCGCAATAGCTGCGATTGCAACTATTTATTTGCTCCGATTCTCCCTGGCATATTGGCGAAATCGAAAAACAGGTTACTGGGACCAAGGAGGTCTCGCAAAGGGCTTACTGACAAATTGGAGCACTTTAAATGCAAATAAAAATTCAATACAGCTCTGTAAATGATTGGGAACACAACCTCCATTTTATTCTAAGTCCTACAGGTTTGGAGGTTGAAGGCCTTAGGACTTTGGGCAGAAATTAAACATGAAATAAAGTATTATATTTTGGCGATCTATGAGCTTGAGAATGTTGTGCTATTAATTCTAATGTCAACCATTGTGTTCCCCATCATTTACAGTGCTGTATTGAATTTATATTTGTTTTTATATTTAAAGTGCTGAGATTTTACAGGCTTGGACCACGAGTTACGGGCTTGCTTCCGCGATCATGTTCAAGCCCGCAAATGCTACTGTCAATAGCATGGTTTCCAATTCTTGCTACCAGCGCCTAACTTGCGGGCCCGGCCAATTGAATTAAATCAGGCCCTTAGCAGGCCCGCAAATGTAATTCCTACTTTTTTGGACTTACGATCTCCAATTGAATGAGGCTGTTAGGAAGTAATGGTACGTGTGTACTCTTGTTACACACTTACCACAATTATTATAGTTGATACAGATCATTATGCTATCAGTTGATAGACTTTGAATTTGCTGTAAGAAAGTGGTGTAATCAAAAGATGCACAGCAAACTATTTGTGAAGCTGTTAGCTCTGTTTCTGGGCATAACATCCCTGCTTTCTTGTGGCTGCTCTAGAGTTTTCACAAGGAAGAACACAAAATTGCTAGGATTTTTATTTTATTTATGCATTTTAGAGACATTTATAATTATGTGCTATGTAAATTAAAGGGGAAGCTTCAACACAAGCTGATCTTATATGAAAGAGTTCACTTACAGAAATTCAAATATATGTGTGAAAAGGTAGCATCTTATTGTTAAAAGTCATAGAGCGCTGAAGAGCACAGAAACATATAACTGTCACTTCTTAGCGGTCTCTGCTCTCCCTAAACTGCAGGAGTAACTGGCACAGGTAAGATAAATAACATTTTATAGATAGTTAATCATCTCTAACAGCATTCTTTAATATAAAAGAAACATACGTTTAGGTGGAATTTTAATACAGTGAAGTAAATTTGAGGTCTTAACTGGTGTAACAAAGTGCTCCCTCTAAGTTGTCAGGAGTTGTGTTTTGGTGAATTGTTCCTTACTCATGTTTTTGCATGTCCCTGCCCAGGTTCCCAGAATGCAGTGTAAAAAATGCATTTTTCGGAATTCTGAACAGGAAACAAATTTTTTACTTGATTTAGACGTTCAAATGTGAATACAAATGTACTATTTATTGACTGTACTACTGCATGGTGGAGGGCTTCTATTGCTATTTTGCCCACCATAAATTACATGATTGTTGTGGTAAACTACCTCCCCAAAAAATCGACTACACTTGCTAGGAACCAGCCTTACGCTGATGAGAAGTAGTAACCTTGAAACAGTTGTACGTGGGTGGGATTCCTGGCTTGTGTATAACTTATCCTTAGCTTTGCCTAAAGCTGTGTTATACAGCAGGCTTTTGCTTAAAGGAAGCCATGTTTGAAATGGTTATAGATTACAAGAACAAAGGCTTTGTGGGCACATTTGCATGTCCCTGCCCAGGTTCCCAGAATGCAGTATAATAACTGTATTTCTTGGAATTCTCAGTAGGAAACAAGATTTTAAACTTGTTTTAGCCATTTAAATGTGAACACAAATGTACTATTTATTTACTGTACATAAAACTGAAAATAAATCAAAGAATACAAAATTGACTTACTAAAATTGAAGGCAACTAAAGATCAATACATTTAGCTCAAATATATAATTTTCTGTTTCTTTTTCGTCAACAACTCTGACCTAATAGATCTCTGTTCCTATTGTTTTGTTAAAAGATCAGGCCTAGTGTCAACACTATTCAAAGACACAGTTCATTGTACTACTGTTACAAAGATATATTGTGACTCAAAGGCAAAATTTCTTGGCAGCTCTTTCACCAAAATAATTTATAAGCAACAACAAAACATCATAAATCAGAAATGAGGAAACATTTTATAGTACAAATGCATTCTGAACTTTGTACTGTTATTTATTAAAAATGTTCATAATCATCTAGATAAGGATTGAACAACACACAGGCAAACAACATTCCTTTAAAAAATGGTTTTACAATAGTTTTTTGAATGAAAACAGGATGTAGTAATATGTACATTAGTTTACTTAGCAAGCATCCATGTTCCACCGGTTCCTTCATTTAGCAAAATAGTTTCACTTTGTCCAATCAATTCAGTATTATACGCATTGCGGTCAGTGGCATGGAGAAGCCAGGTCATAAGGAGACTTTATATTTCATAAAGTCTCCTACCTAATCCTATGCATCTTCACAAAATGTTATATTAAGCTACTGGTGTTGCTATGGAAAAATCATCTTGTCAGCAATCCGTTAGCTTCTTCTTTTATTACTCAATTATAGTTAAAATTACCCATATAATAGGTGAATGAAACAAAATTGTATTAAATAATGATCTGCTATAATTAATTACAAAATAATAAACTCAGCAGGGTAGGTGAACAAAACGTCAGAGGTTGGGAAGATATTGAAGACATGAAGATATGGAGATATAATTAAGTTGCCGTGAGAATTGTGGGAGTATAATGAAATGCACAGTGGTGATAGGTCAGCAGATGAAATATTTCCTATGCAAAGAATGGACATAGTTACATGAATATTTGAGACTTTCTTAAAATATATTTGTTACTACCATTTGTACTGCTATGCAATGTATCTCTATGATATTCTATAAAATACAGTATGCATTTACAAATAACCATTCAACATACTACCCTCCAAAGAGCAGCATTTCATATCATAAAGGCTTCACTCACTGGCGTTCTACATACTATTATCCACACCTCTATCTTTTAATCCTTCTTATCTAAGTATTTTGGGTCCATAAATTAAATAGCAACAATATCTTTAATAGTTTTAATCTTGTAGGAAATTATTACTTTTTTCATTCATTTTGCAATTTTACTAATAGTTTTTCTCTGTAACAGAAAGATAATATGCTTATCAAATGTATGAAATGGATGTTGAAAAAACACTTTAAATCTAACAATGAACACAGTTTTTCTTCTGGTTATTTATTTCTATAAAATTATTAATTATTTTGTTACAAATATTGGAATTGTTTTACATATATATATATTTTTGACAATTTAAGCTAAAAGAGCACAAAAATAGCTTTGGAAATAATGTGTATATATATATATATATATATATATATATATATATATATATATATATGATAAAGGAGTTGATAACTTGCAAGTTCTTATTAGCATTGTTCTGAAAAAATAATGTAAACATTTTAGCACAAAGTTTAGAATATATGCGGCTCTGGAAAAAAACACTCCTACTCCATTGCTACCTCTGCACTTTACCTGTTTTGGCATATGCATACGTTTTAGGTAGATAAGATGTGCCTACTGTTTGTACTAACATTAGTGATGTCCCGAACAGTTCGCTGGAGAACTGTTCGCGGCAATTTTCGCATGTTCGCGTTCGCCGGGAACGGCGAACACATGCGCTTTTCGGTTCGCCCCCTATACTTTATCATTGAGGAAACTTTGAACATCATTTATTTTATTTTATAATTTTTTGTGTGTAATCTATGCCTGCCTGCCAGCGTGTGTGTGTGACAGGCTAACACCTAACAGCTTATATTGTGCTTATTTTCACTACTCATACCTGGTGGTGTAACATACATTGAAAACAACCATTTTTTTTCCTGGAATCTAATTTTAGTTGCCTGCCTGTGTCAGGCTCACAGCTTATATTGTGCTCAGTGACATAAAACAACACTTTTTTGACTGTAATAGATTGAATAGCAATTGTCTGCCTACAGGCGTGTGTGTGAAGCCTATTGCATCTACTCCGCCAACTTTTGCCAGTGCACAGTGATACTTCATATCTGGTGCAACCGTAGTGTACAGAGACATAAAACAACACCTTTTTGACTGTAATCGATTGAATATCTGTTGCCTGCCTACAGGCATGTGTGTGAGGCCTACAGCGCCAACTCTGCCAACTTTTGCCAGTGCACAGTGACACTCATATCTGGTGGCACCTTCGATTGCACTCGCAGTGCTCCAAATTTGAAGTGGGAGGACCGACCAAGCATCTTTTTCCATCTCCCTGTTCTAAAAATCAATGCCATATACACGTCCCCTAATAGTGGACGTAACAGGGATTAAACCGATAGGAATAGTTCTACTTAACAGTACACACCTTATAATAACGCAGACAGAGGCAACGCGTATAATCTTCCATGCTGTGCAGTGGAAGCCCCCAGACTCTGACCTGTGTATAATCTTCCATGCTGGGCAGTGGAAGCCCCCAGACTCTGACCTGTGTATAATCTTGCATGCTGGGCAGTGGAAGCCCCCAGACTCTGGGAGTCTGAAGAAGAGGAGTCAGGGGAGGAAGGTGGCTTTGAGGAGGTGGAAGACCAAACCCAGCAGGCGTCCCAGGAGGCTTGTTGTCACCTTTCGGGGACACTTGGTGGCTGGGTGGAGGAAGAGACCTTCAATGACATCAGTGAGGACAAGGAACGGGATATGGCTAGCTTGGTATCCAACCTTGTGCAAATGGGGAGTTTGCGGTTGTGCAAAGTGACTGTTTGCGGTTGTTTGCGGTGCATTAAACGGGGAGATTGGTCTATTACTGTGAAGCAGGTGTAACCCTTACACTACCTGATCGATACAACATCATACCTGATGTTTTAAAGCATGTTATTCCAAACAGTTTAGGAATGTTAGGTGATTTATGCCCTTTATGGCTTAAAACCAGACTCTGCATCAACTATGTAATTTTCCGTGTGAGTTTTGCTATGGATCCCCCTCCGGCATGCCACAGTCCAGGTGTTAGTCCCTTTGAAACAACTTTCCCATCACTATTGTGGCCAGGAAGAGTCCCTGTGGGTTTTGAAATTCGCCTGCCCACTGAAGTCTATGGGGCTCGCCGATGTTCGCCCGTTCGCGAACATTTGGTAAAGTTCGTGTTCGCTGTTCGCGAACCCAAAATTTGATGTTTGCGACATCACTAACTAACATGTCTATATTGTCAATAGTACCAAAGGAATAACAATTCCTATACAGGTATACACTGTTTTGTATGTTATACTATTATGCCAGTTTAAAGTGTAGCAGATAATTCAAATTAATAAGGCCTACACCAGGCCAGTAAGAAGAGAAGAAAGACAAATATCAAAAATACACTGGAGCTTATTTTATTTATATAAATAAACATGTAAAATTGATTGAAATTGCCTTTATTTTCTATGAAAATTATGTTGTGGGTATTTTTGTCGAAAATGGCTGGATACGTTAAACTGCACAATTGACAAAAGATATTCATAAGATACACTTTGCTCATTAATACAAATATTCCTTTCAATAAGTGAAATCAATATTTTTCAGAGTGAACTTAGATATCACTACTTAGATATCACCACAGCATTCATGATTGCATGGGAATTTCAAAATCACTTTTAATTATATTTGCTTCCTACAAAATGAATTCAATTTGACAACAAGATTGGCAAGGTATTAGTTTACTATGTATGCATTTTACTAGATTATTGTCAAACTGTGTTTGACTTGGATTCTGACCTAGATTCTGTATATCTGGATTTTAGGAATTTGACCCTAAATTTCCTTTTTTCCACCCATTCTAGTTTTTGGAAATGTGACCTTAATCTACATTCCCTGATTGAAGATGATAACCCAAGTAATGATAGATTCCAATGAAACATTTTTTATATTTAGCATACAACCAGAAAATCAAATAACTATTCAGTGGCCTGTGATCAAAACATCACAAGCACGTATGAAATAATGTACGGCTATATGTATTTTTCCTGATGTTGAATCACTTCTTAATATATGCCCTATATCTGTTTAGCTGTATTTAACTGCCTGTGGATATGTTCACACTTCCCCTCCTAAATAAAATTATCTAATTGGTGTAAATGTTATTAGTTCTTCTCCTTCTATAGGTATATACCATCCCTGAGCAGATAATATGTGGATGTTTAAAGGCCTGTATGTAGAGCATTTAGGTTGTTATTGGGTTTTCCACTTTTATCTGTTCTTAAGCATCATAAGGTGTTCTTGTTGCTTAGTCATTCAGTCTTGTCTGGCTCTCCATGACCCTATGGACCACAGTACAACAGGCACATCTGTCAGCCACTGTTGTCCATCAAGTTCATGTTCATTGCTTCAATTACCTCATCTATCCATCTCTGCCACTGCCTCATCCTTCTTCATGTGCCTACAATCTTTCTAAGCATCAGTCTTCTCTAGGAAAGAATCATAAGGTACTATCTTGTTATCCTATTAAAAACAGAACAGATAGAAATTATTTACGTTCTTTAAAACATTATATTGGAAATATAAGCCTATGAGGCTTCAAAAACTGTACACTCATACTTAAAGATTAATATTATTCCACTGTCTTGTGGCAATGGCCTTTAATATTATAATATATGTTGCAGTTAAATGCAGTGAGCTGAAAATCAACATCAAACTTTTGTTATAAATTAAAGAAACTGGATGAACCATGTTTTCTGCTTGTTGATGTATTACTTGTATTTGTTTTTGGGATGGTTTAAGAAGTGAGTAAATAATAATCAGGCTCAGCAGCTTAGATTAATAAAAGAAGCATTCAGACACATGCCTGACAAATAGCAGAGCATTCAAGGTAATAGGAAAATAAACATAAAATATTTTATCCTGATTGTGAATCCTCAGATTATACATCTGATCTGTCTTTCAGTCCACATAATGCCAGAGGTGGTTTTTAATTGTTTGTTTTTAAATATATCAACATAAAGAATTAAAAAAAAATGTTACAAAAGCCAACAAAGCACACATCTTCATGCTTGTAGCATTGATTGTGTAGAGGAATAACAAATAGTTTTTACAGTGAAACGTAATGTTAAGGTTCTGTACACCTGTATCTAAAAGCTGAGTGAAATGTAGCCCGTTAACTAAGTGGCTATTCAATTGGCGTCTTTCCGCAAAAGATTTAAAGGGTTTTGGGCTGGTATCCCTGCGGTTGTCAACCGTAACTTACACCCCATCTAAGCCTTTGATCTTTCACGTCCGCAAGAGTTATAATTGCTAAAATCGTAAATCTCTATTCAATTGCTACAATTCCGCAAGGCCGCAAATGTTTTCACACCCGTAAATGACAAATGTAGAAGAAAATCATACAGGGACCAGATAGGACACGCAAGGGGGGCAAAGCCATGTCCGTGGCACTGTAAATGCAAAAAAACCCGCAATACTGCACTGTAAATGACGGCGAAAGCAATGAAATACATTATAATTCATTGCACAACAGTCTCAAGCTTGCAAATCTGAAGTAGGAAAAAAAAAATTATGTTTATTTCTGGGTTTTATCGATCTCGGGAATCAATCAGTTAATACATATCAGGCCACCCAAATAGACTAGAACAGTATTGGCATTCAGTTATATTATTTCGTATTGTGCGGGTTGAGAGTCCAATCGCATATCGCACCTCTACAGGCAAATTGATAGACATGTAACCTCCATCTTATACTGGCGTAATGATGACGGTCTCATTTTCTACTGGCTGTTGCTGACTCGGGAGTTACAGCCTTGCTTAATTCATCTCGCTCACGCTCTGAAATGCTACATACGATTGCATGGTTTATGTTTCGGATTTCATGCCGCAACTTGCAGGCTTGTTCAATATTATAGCAAAGGTCAAGCCTGCAGACATACCGACTGTATACCGTAAGTTGTGAGCTTGCAAATGAATGAGCCCTATGTCTATTAAAAGAGCACATTTTATTCCTTCCGAAAACAGCATATCACTCTCTGTTGGCTTATAATACATTTTCGCTCAGCACCACTAACAATCAATCCCCTCTACTTTTGTGTCTAATACCCTTTTTGTATTAGGGCTTGATTACATGACTCCTGTAGAAAGTTCTGTAAGGTTTATATGTAGCTACTGGCGCATTTACTAGCAAATTTGTGGAGCTATTATGTGGAGCTATTATATTGATTCCTGCAAAAATAATCCCATAAGATTTATTGACTCGTTCCAGTGGTTTATGCACATAGCTCTTTAGCTCTTACATGTGCTTGCAGTCTGCCTAAACATACCCATTGAAGACTCCCATTAGTCTCCATAGCAATGCTACTAACATGAACACTCTACACTAGCCCTAACATCTTCCCATATCTCTATCTAGCTCTCTATCTGTCACAGTTATTATTCTCTATCTATCTATCTATCTATTTATCTATCTATCTATCCCCCTTTAAATTGCAGAGAATACATTAAATGAGGAAAGAAATTAATGTGGGGGTTTTTGACACCCCTGGCTATGACCCGCTACTGGGTATTCCCCTAGAAACCCCTATAACAACTGCTACCCCTTCGAGCCTGTGTATACCTCAGAACCCCTCAAAACCCTGGGGGCATAGAACTCGACTCCACTCCCACCCTTTGTGCTTGGATGTGGGGCCCATTAACCTGATCTATGGGCCCACTACCCATAACCATGGGGGTTCCTAAGGAAACCCATGGCACCTAAAATGAAATCCTTTACAACGTGACTCCCTATAGACCACCATGGCACCAACAACACTAATCCTTTACCATGAGGGTCCCTATGGACCCTATCCCCCAATGGGGGTCCAGAAGGATACTCATAGTACATAACACTACCCCTTAAACTACCTGCACTAGTATATACAAGAGCAAATTACAGTCAAAAGGTCAAAACATTACTAAAAAATAAATAATTACAGTTTGCGTGTGTACTTATCCGTCAACATACAGTACACTGACAATTTCAGAGGATTTAATAATGCAGTTCTTTCTTCATATAGTAATGTAACAAACATAGAATGCTTAACCACAAAAAGATCTATTTATTTAAAAAGGGTACATACTTAATTGAAATATTTAGCCAACTTCTGATAATGTTAAAGCTCAGTCCATTTGTTAAGGCCTCACAAGATATAGTTAGATACAGATTTTCTAAATTAAGACAAGGCATTAATTTTGTCCCAAGGTCAGCTGAATATCAAATGTGCCAATTATTTTTGGATACTGTTGTTGCCATAACAGACATGTTTTAGAAATAACAAAGTCATTACCAAGTGATGATTGCCTTTTATTTATTTATTTTTGTAAAATGGAGAAAGCGTTCATACAGATTATATGCACTGCAGAAATTGTTGCCTTTTTGTTATGCATTCACTAGGGACTTTTTATATGAGTCCCTAAAACAGTGGTTGGCAACAGGCATGCTGGGGCTTCATGTGGTCCTCTGACATTTTCCAAATAGCCCCCCAGTCTGTTCTTTAGAATGGTAGAGCATGTCCCCTCTTCAACATGATAGAGTCCATTTTATCTCTCCGCAAGTAGCAAATCACTCTCTCTCTCGTACTCCGTAACACATAACCTCATTCTCTATGCCAAATGAATTACAAATTAATCCACTTCAACCTCTCTCCCACAGTAAGTTTATAATTTTTGCCACAAGTAAAGCATAAAGCTAAGAACTACTTGCAGTCCTTTTAAGAATTCAGAAGCCATATACATAGCCTTTCACCTAAAAAAGGTTGCTTGTGACTGCTAGAAAAGGATGCTCATGCAGTTACATTAGTAGTTGCATATATATTGCATGTATATTTTACAACTCATCGTGTCTATAGTACTTTATCCAAATTATATAAAGTGACTCTTTTTGTTTTTGTTCTACATGAGTGTGACTTAAATAATGTTATCCTCCTCAATGTAATTATCATATAAAATGTACACTTCACCATTAGGATTATCAGTGGGGGGGGGGGGGGGATGGTTAAGAATAGGGGGGAGAAGGGTAACATTCACAGTGAGGTGAAGCGCCCACATCCAGTAGAGTACAAGCAAGAGAGAGCAAAACATTATGGAATATGTTGGTGCGTTACAAAAAACAGTAATAATAATAATATAATAATAATACTGCTATATGACCATTATAAACATGCTATAGAAAATATCCAATCAAAAATGAATCTCACTTGCTCCCAATTCCAAGAGCATTTGTGTGAGCAGAAGTGCAAAATTAGCAAACTAGCATTATATAGTTTAGCCTTGAGGCTTTTGGCTGAAATATGTTTCTTTATTGATAGTGTAACTATGTCCAATTTAAGCTGGGAGAAAGCAACTGGAGTCCACTAGTATTGTGTTTTATTAGAAGTGAACATTTCCTACATCTTCACAGGAGTTAACAGATTAACATTCATAGTGAAAGCAGGAACTTTCAACAGGACATACAATTCTGGAAAGAATAACAAGCATCAATAGAATTTCCACTTACCTTTCAAGCGAAGGTAATGTCCCCACACATATTGTATGAAATAATTACGACATACAATAGAATAAACTGCAAAAGAGAATTTATTCTATAGGTGAGTATATGGGAAAGTGGTTAGTGTTCAATGTAAATCAGATTGTGATTTTTCTCCTTGGATGATTATTGTGTAACATTTGCTTTGTTTCTGCCCAAATGAGCAAGGTGTGTTAACAATATTTGGGGGTGCAGACCACAATGATGAATTATGTTCCTTCCAATATTCAGATTATTGGGTTGAGGAAATACCTATGAGCAAAATTAGAGTGAGAAGAAAATGCTGTTTTGGCACATCTAGATAGCTTCCAAAAACACAGTATATCCATGCCACATGTTGCTTCTCTCCTGTCAGAAAAGTGTGCTTGTTGTTTGGTAACCTGCAGAAATGACTAACTGTTAATAGTATATACCTGCTTAAAGGACCACTCCAGTCCAAGTATGTAGCAGACTAACAATATTAGCAGCTACATTACCCATGAACATAATTGTTTGGTAAAATGTGGATTTTTAAAGACTCTGAGTACAGTAATCTATATTATGTTTGTTATATCACATCCTGACAGCTGGATGATGGGAGTGTGTGTTCATTGTTATCACTGGAGGGAGGGGTGGTGGATGAAGCAAGAGTCAGAAGTCCAGAGCCTTTCTATGATAATAGGGCAATATTAAAATGGACACCACTCTCCTTTCCCCACACTGGCCTAGAAGGAGAATCCTTACTTCATTCAATACAACCACAGCTCTCCAAATATGTAAACACCCCTATCACATACACAACTTCCACCAATGTGTCATGGATACCTCCAGGGTCCTGCAGGTGCATCAGAATGTTTTTATTTCTTTTTCAAATTAGCTGTATGACTGTTTCCTGATTATTTATGCTCTTAGCCAGACTCAATATTTTCAAACACATACATTTTTTAAGTTTAAACCTATCGGTAGAGCACAGGCTTCAACAACACTAAACAGAGGAAGCAAATATTTGATATTATATTTGAGTCATTGTGACAATATGAATGTCCAGTGAAGTCCTTTCATTGTATATTGTCATATGATAGTTTCATTGTCACATTCCATGTTTCATCATATCTCTATGTTTAACTTTTTTTAAACGTTTGGGTTGACACGTTAATGATGACTAATCACAAAACAAGCTATAACCAAAGACTAAGTAGGTAACATTTAATGGTATCAGCCATCTTATTCATTGTGGCAGACACTGTGCTTCAAGAGTCATATTTTAGTATATAGGTAGGTCCATCTAGAACCCTAGAGGAATCAACCCTAGGGGAAATCTGACTTGTAACAAATATGACATATGCCCATTCATGTCTAATAAGAAGGATAAGTGGGGATTTTTAATACTAGTTTCTACTGGGATCTGATGCCCCAAGTATTATCATATAAACTGATTACTTACTTAACTAACTATACAGGATGTAATAAAGCAGATTGCATTGCAAGCTACTAGCTTTCTTACACCAGATAAATAATGGGTATGAATACCCTGGACAAATCCTATCTCATCAGAAATGAATATGAAATATGCTAAGCCTTCACTTTTTAATTATGAAAGGTCAGTACCCTGGGGCAGATTCTAATTATGTTATATAATTTAGTAACTGATAAGTCTTAATGTCCCCATTTAAAAAGGGGATTGTTTTGTAACTGAAACGTGTTAAGGTTTGGGACAGTAGAGTCATCTCCCATCCCCATTATTATTATTTCCTTTATTTGTAACACACCAACATATTCCGTAGCACTATATATGTCAAAACAATATTAACATAATGCAAAAAGAAAAAGAAAGGGCCCTGTTTTTGAGCTTAAATCAAATGTGCACAATGCTATCAATAAAACACAGAGCAAGATTGTAAACTCGCAACCTTACTTTATCAATTCAATGTGTTTGATCACCTCAACCGAGGGGCAGCCCCTGGCAGCAAAAGTGCACACACAGTCACACACACTCACAAACACACTTACACAGACACAGACATAAACTCACTCACAGACACTCACAGACACACACACATACACTCACAGAAACACACTCACTCACAGACTTACACACTCACTCACTCACACAGACACTCACTCACACACTCACAGACACACACTCACAGATACACTCACTAACTCACACTCAGACACACACATTCACACAGACACACTCATGCACAGATACACACAGACACTCACAGACACACACTCACTCACATTGACAGACACAGACACACACTCACACACATACTCACAGACACACTCACACAGACACACTCATAGACACACTCACACAGACACACTCACTTACAGACATACACTAACACAGACACACTCACTCACAGACACACACTCACAGACTTACACACACACACACACAGAGGTAGACACTGACACAGACACACACACTCACAGACACTCGCACAGACACATACACGCTCACAGGGCGGCATCAGCATCAACAGACCGGCATTCTTGCGCAGCTTGAAGGTTGCGGCCTGGGCAATGCGTCCCCTGCGCCCCTCCCTTCCTACACCAGTGCCTCACTTGAATATCTGGATCATTGATCAGCACTGAATATATTCTCATATACGATATACAGTTATGGTCAACCCCCTGATATGTCATATGTAGCTGTTAGATATGAAGCAATAAATAATGCAGTATAGATCCTAAAGAAAGTGGCTCGAGGTCCTGAATTTTTACCCATATTTGCCTATTAACCTACATGTCTATAGAGAGTGTTAGAACATTGAATTAGTGCCTACATAAAAGGAGCTAGAATAAATTGATTAAATTACACAAGATCACTAATGTAAGTCAAAGTACAATTATTTAAAGTAGAATCAGTAATAGATCGTACTCAGCAACATTGTTTTCAGGATTCATTACTTGCTTTTGTCTTCAGTTGTCTTATTGTGGCACCACGACCCTTGCGCGCAGGTGAATAGAGCGCCGTCATCATGGTAGCAAGAACTGCACTCTGATGGCACTGAAAGGCAAGCAGGGACTGCTTCTCATGTGCAAAGGTCAGGCTGCCAGATTAAACACTTCTGTCTGGACTGACCCCTATATCATGCACCCCTTAACTATATCATCCAGGGGCAGCTCACACAGCACCAGACAGGGGCAGCTCACACACCACCAGACAGGGACAGATCACACAGCACCAGACAGGGCCAGATTACACAGCACCAGGCTGGAGTGCTGATCACACAGCACCAGACAGGGACAGATCACACAGCACCAGACAGGGCCAGATTACACAGCACCAGGCTGGAGTGCTGATCACAGAGCACCAGACAGGGACAAATCACACAGGACCAGACAGGGGCAGCTCACACAGCACCAGACAGGGACAGATCACACAGCACCAGACAGGGCCAGATTACACAGCACCAGGCTGGAGTGCTGATCACACAGCACCAGACAGGGACAGATCACACAGCACCAGACAGGGCCAGATTACACAGCACCAGGCTGGAGTGCTGATCACAGAGCACCAGACAGGGACAAATCACACAGGACCAGACAGGGGCAGCTCACACAGCACCAGACAGGGACAGATCACACAGCACCAGACAGGGGCAGATCACACAGCACCAGACAGGGACAGATCACACAGCACCAGACAGGGACAGATCACACAGCATCAGACAGGGACAGATCACACAGGACCAGACAGGGACAGATCACACAGCACCAGGCTGGAGTGCTGTGTTAGCTGCCCCTGTCTGGTGCCCATAATCCGGCTATTTCTCACTGGGCAGCTGAGATTCTGCCATTTGTTATATACCCTGGATGGTTTAGTTAAGGTGTGGATGATATAGGGGTCCAGGCAGAAGTTTTTAATGTGGCACCCCAGACCTTCACGCATGAGGAGCAGACCCTGCTTGCCTTGCAGAGCATCAACAGAGCGTCATCAGAGCGCAGTTCTCTGCGCCCTGATGACGGCACGCTATCCAGCTATGCACGAAGGACGTGCCACCCTTATGGTGTTATCCAACTTAGACCTTTTCTGGCATACATCTGCAAAAGTACTATTGTTGTCACGAATATACACAAACACAGTACCCAAATAAACACTAACAGCGCAAGAAATGAAAATAAATCTCTCATAATGATATACTGCCATGCTCTGCACTGCACCTGGATTACAAAGATAAGACACTCAGTTGGTGGGAAAATAACACACATAACTGTGCTGGGTAGTGAAATCTGTGGGAATCAACACAGTAACATCAGCATAATTACACTAAACAAACAATAAGAGTATTCTGTCCAACATAACAAAAGAGCTCGTGATTCTGAGCAATGCTAAGGCGGCAGTCGTCAGCAAACACTAGTGCTTTTTATTTTCAAATGCATATTTCCCTAAGTAGGAAAAGAGGATTTGTTTAATTACATAGCTCAGTCACAGAGAGTGGGATTTGCCCACTAGAACTTTCATGGCTATAATTATAGAACTAAACTATGATCACAGAAAGACAACTGCTGTCTGTCTGAAGAAGTACAAACAGAACTGAGGTAATATGAAACATAGACCAAATATGTAATGTATTTGGGCAGACGACTAGACAGAATACTAAGTACTCCACTATTTGTAAATATTATGAACACATAAAACATTTTTTATGAAACATAGTAAAGCATTTTTACAAAGGTCTCCATTGATCATCAGCATGCACAACAGAGAAATCCGTTAAAAAATAAGAAAAAATGGAAAATATTACAAACTTGAAGAGAAGCAGTGAATGAATACATGTTGATAATTTTGACAAATCTCATATACAGCCATGCTGAATTCCCCCTAGTCATTTTGCTTTACAGATATAATATTTATATTATTATTTTTTTTTTTTCAATTATGGGTCAAAAAGATCCTGTTCACAGTTGATTGGCCATATTTGCAGACCAGATAATCAGGATGATCATCTAACATTGCATTTTGTTCAGGTCAAGAGGGGTTATAATTGTTATTCACATATATTTACATATATTCACAAAAGGGCTTAAAACGCAAAAAAAAATGCCTTACAAATGGACAATTATGAGTAAAGTGTGTTAATGAACTTTAGATCATCTTTTAGTTTGAGTCTAAAAAAATATAATTACCAGATGACATTGTAGCAGATACATGTTTTCACACAAGTAGTGTCAGGAATTCAAGTAGTGTCAGGAATTTAATATAATTTTAAGGCTGTGGAGCTTTTTAAAACACAATTTTTCTCGCTCCAGGTATATATAAGTATAATCCCACAAGACTTATCTCTAGAAAAGCAAATTTGTTTAAAACATCTCTTTTGACTTTGTATCTCACTCTATGTTGCCATGCTATAGTCTGCGGGTGCCAATCTCAAGGCACTTATTAGTAACACAGTAACATATTAATTGAAATTTAAAAAAGACTCTTTATCCATCAAGTTCAACCTTTTTACATCACCTCTGATCCTTGTTATATGTGGATTAAATGTTAATTGATCCAGAGGAATCAAATAAACAAAAAAACTCTCAAAACATTGCCCATTGTATCATAAGGGGAAAAAAACCTTCCTGATCCCAAATGCTGGCAATAGGATTACTCTAAATCAATACTCCTCCTTCTCTAATTATCCAAGATAATCCTACATGCTCTTTTTATTAAAACATATATCCAACCCCTTTTAAAGTTATCTATCGATTCTGCTTACACAACGTCCTTAGATAGTGAGATCCACAGTCTGACTGCTCTTACTGTGAAGAAAATGGTACTTTCTTTAAAGTGGAATATTTTTTCTTCTAACCTCAAGGGATGTCCTCTTGTCTTTTTCAGTCCTCTTGTCTTTTTCAGTCCTTTTGTCTTTTTCAAACCTCTTGGCACAAAAAGCTCAAAGCACAAAAAGCTCCCATGGCAAAGACTTATATTGACCCTGGATGTATTTATATCCCCTCTTTTTTCATAGGTTAGTGCCTCCATTCTCCTAATTATTTTTTGTGCCCTTCTCTGTACTCTTTCCAGCTCTAAAATGTTCTTGTTATGAAGTGGTGCCCAAAATTGTACTTAATATTCCAAATGAGGGCGTACTAGGGATTTGCATAGTGCCAGAATTATATTTGCTTCCCTGGCTTATATACCCTTCTTAATACATGCTAATATTTTACTTGCCTTTGCAGATGCTTCTTGGCATTAAGCACTGTTATGTAGGTGGTTGTCCACAATCACTCCTAAATCCATTTCTATGTCTGATATCCATTAAATTGCTCCAATTTTAGAAATCGTAGCCAGTAAATGAGCCTGCATGAGTTACTGCTATTAAATTTGCCTCTTTCAGCTACCCGCAAACAATCTGCGGATTACATGTGGAAAACCCTATGGGCCATCAAAATCTGAACTCCGTCCCAGCTCAGCCTTTGATCTGTCAAGCCCGTAAATGTAACTATATCAAATCGCTATTAAATTGCTATGTATCCCCAAGGACGCACTGTGGTTCAAAGCAGTAAACAGCAAATGGAGCCAAAAATATATAAAGGGTTTACAGACAAGTTCTTAACACTGTAAAAGACAATATAAACATACATGTGGACTGTAAAATATGGGGAAAGCAATGAAAGGCATTACAATTCATTGCACAACAATCCACAAATAAAAAATAGGCATTTAAAACATGTTTTATGTCATCATATGTTGGAATGGTCATGCATATGCCAATTTGAAAAGCCATGCTGCAACATGCATAAAGCAATTAAAGACACACTACCTGATTAAATTGCAACACAAAAACATGAAATTGCCTGCCATATTAACCCTCTCTCACTCACAGAGGCATTTATGTGGACCCTGAAATATGAAGAGGACCTGCAAAGGGTTCTTACAAAGATGTAAGAGTGCCCTAGTAGCCCTTAAAAATGCAGAAACCCACTTTTAAACAATAGGGAAGTTAATCAAATTGTCATTCTCAACATTCCCATTGCCACATTAGCGTCAAAATAAAATATGTGTCCCTCTCCTCAAGTGACATTCATCATATACCATTGGTTCACAAGCCTTTTCTCCAGACTCCCCAAACAGGCCAGATAAAATCCTTAACCATGACAACCCAGATGACCAAATCAGAGGCTCCTGTTGAAAAATAATTGCCTCACCTGTGTTTACACACTGTTAAAAAGAAAACTCCCAGGAAGTGCTGTATTTAGCGCCAACACGGGAGTATGGAGTATACTCTAAACCTCTGAGGGAAAAGGTTGTGCAGTGACCAGCTATGTGACTGTTAAGCCAGTATCTGATCCAAGCCAGACACCCAAGCCTGGGAACGTGTCCACTGGTTCACTATCCTGGCGGCTAGTAAGCTGCATTAGAAGGAGCCGGAATGCTGTACTACACCATTTAAGGAATGCCTCAGGTGGAGTGTCGCTTTCTGGCGAGGCAGTGTTTTGAGAGGCTGGTTGCAGAGGAGCGGGAGAATCCCCTGGGCACTGAGCAGACGCTCAGAGAGCGTGGAGCGAGGGACGCGCGGTGCGAGGATCTACCGAGATACCGCAAGATCGGTCCTTGCACTGATTGCTCTTGTGGTGCGACGAGGACGTTGTTTGAGCATAACACTGATCGGCTAGCGGAGGCAGTATTAGCCCAGTTCCTCTGTGGATCTCCTTAGTTGAACAACTGACGCTGTGTGAGCTGCGGGGTGGACCGGAGTATAGACCAAACATAGTCTGGGGCTGGAAGTGATTCACTGTGGGTGTAGCGCGCACGCTACGAGTAGAAGCTGGAGGACATTGTGACCCGGGTGATCCAGTGGAGTAAGCCTCCCCACTGGTAACATATTATCTGTTCAACCTTATGCACAACGCTGGCTGGAATCGAGAAGGGTTCCCGAGGACAGCAATTCGAGAAGGGCGAGTTGGCATGAGTTCCAATCATTGATTGGAGATACAGGTCAACTGGGACTATAATTCGCCCGCAGGGGGTAATCAGTGAGCTGACAACTCCACAGTATGAGGAACTGGTAAGACACATTTTGCTACTACCATCTCTATACTCACACTTTGCTTACAAGAACTGAAAGGCAAAATTAAGCAGGGCCTAGAAGCATGAACTAAATATAACAAGAAGTGTCTCCACTGATTCAGTTTATTCGTGAAGACATTGGATCTCTCTAAAAATATTTTTTTCTTCTTATGCCTATGTACCGTAATTACGGTTGTTTCAAGAGACTCTAGCCTGCATATATGAACTACGTGTACATAAAGAGACCTTTTGTGAGTCGGTTCCTTATCTTATTAGATTTCCAGTAAGGGAAAAGTGGGGGGCTATGAAGGTTTAGTCCTTCATGGTATTTGAGTTTAACCCAGGAACAATAGTAGCTGGGCATACTGGTCTATGTTTGTACTTCTCATCTATCTGCATGATTGGTGGGGAGTGCATATATCTGGTATATCTATCTTCTTTTTCTAGGGTTTTCTTCAGGTAAGGAGAGGCGGAGAGGGGGTTAGTGTCCCCAAAATAATGATGAAAAGGGATAAAACCGCTCTCAAGGGGAAAACTAAAGAGAAAGTAAAATAAAATGTGGCCTCAGGGTCAACTACCTTTTTTTCCCCCCAGAGACACTAACAAGACAAAAAAATTAAATGTCTTTTGCACCCACTCTAATTCTTTATTTGAAACCTCGGCAGGTAGTGAGTTAGTGAACTGGACTGAAATAGTTGATCTCCCTGAGAAACTGAAATTGGTTGAGTTAGATACGTTAACTGTAGCTTCTATGGAAAAATTGTTTAGCAACTTTGAAAATAAACTGAGAAACAATATTCTCCTAGAAGTTACAAACTACTAGAAAGGATAGATCATCTTGAGGTGAGACAGGATAAACATGTTCAGATAATCAAAAATTAGCTACTCAGGTAACTCTCCTGGAGGAAGAATTGGCAACACTTAAACATGGATTTTGTAAGTTTGAAGAGCAGAAAAAATAATTTGAGATTAAGAGGAATTCCAGAAAAGATACCTGCGAGTGATCTGATGGAATATACCTCTAGATTTTTTAATTCTTTGGTGGGTTCTGAGAGTCATCCCAAGAACAAAATAGATAGAATCCATAGCCAAAGGGTTTTTCTGGAGATAGCGCTCGGGATGTGATTGTCAGAATGCACTATTTTTCTTTCTCAGAAATATTATTAAAAGCATTTAGAGAGATGAAAAAATGTAATCCTCATTTTTTCAAGAGACGGGGGAAGACGTATACAAAAGGAGGGAATTCTTAAACATCACAAGAATACTTAGGAGAGAAAAGATCCAATACAAATGGGGATTTCCTGCTAAGTTACTTATAATAAAAGATGATCAAAAAATTGCTTGAAAAATGTGGACTTCAGCTAGATCTTCACGCAAAAGCCTCTCTGTTGAAGCCAACACCGCCTGAGCAAGGGAAAGGGTGTTTAATGAGAGTGTAGGGTTTGCAGATTAGCGGTAGATCGAGCTAGTCAATGGGCAGTATCCAGGGTTATTTTGAGTTAGTAACTGTTGATATGGTTGTCGACGCAAGTGACGGGTCACATTGATACACAGGTAGCACCCAATAAGACGTTAAACGAAAAGGGTGGAGAAAAGTTGGTTTAGGTAATAGGGAAGGTAGGGGTTATTACTATTTAATTTTAACACATTTTGTTTTTTGTTGAAATTGTGCGGTTGTGGGTATCCACTTAGGTCTACGACATTAGAATGTGGGGAGCATATAAGAGATATATGTGATGGTTTTGTGAACTATAGATGGTTTTTAAGGATACCGGCGTAATATACAATTTTAATCCCGTAATTTTTAACAGGCAAGTTCCTAGTTATTTAATAAAATAAATGATATATGGGTTTACACCAGATCATAGGCTTTACACCAGAATAGATTATGTTTTTGTTGATTTAGACACCCTGGGGATAGTGGATAAGGTAGAAATCGGTCCAATGGCCTGGGCTGATCATGGCCATGTTAAATTGGGGCTTAGGGGCCCAGTGAATTCCATCAATAATAAGATAATAATTGATCCATATCTGCTCTTTTGGAATCAAAGACAGATTGGAAATTCAGATTTAAATCGACAAATGTTTTACTTTAATAAGAAGTCGATTGGCTCAAATATTGTGTTATGGAATACACATAAGGCATTTATGTGAGGCTTACTACAATCCAGAATGGTTAAAAAAAAACAAAGAAAGAGGTAGGCCTTTGAGAAAACTAGACTTATATAAGTTAACAAGAGTAAATCAATTCTCACCTGAAACAGGAGTAACAGATGAAATCGGTAAAATTCAAGGCCCAGAAAAGAAAAAAATTCCAAATCCAGACTGGTAGGAATTTATGGGTGCTCCAACAAAAACACTATCATATGGGCAATAAAGCAAATAGGTTATTAGCAAACACTAAAAAAAATAATAATAACAAAAGGATAGAGAAAATGTTAGACTTGAAAGGTAAAATCAGATATAACCCTAGAGAAATAGGTGGCATTTTTGCTGAATACTATCATTCATTGTATAATCTGGAGAATAATCCCAACTTCGCTAAACCATTTGTGGGAAAAATATCTGATTTGCTTAAAAAAATTAATTTATAAAAGATAACAAAGGAACAACTAGAAGAAGACATATCAGTGTCAGAAATAGAAAAATGTGTTAAATCGTGGAATAACAATAAAGCTCCAGGTCCGGATGGTTTTTCAACTTGCTACTAAAAAGCTGTTTTTAACATCCTTGGTAGAACATATGGCTAAGACCTTTAACGAGATTAAGAAATCAGGTACAGCACCGAAAGAGATGCTTGAAGCAGCAATCATTTCAATCCCGAAAGAGGGCAAGGAAGCTTCAATTTGTACCAATTATAGGCCAATTTCTTTATTGAATATAGACATAGAAATATATTCTAAAATTCTAGCTCAACATCTAAACCTGCTCTTACAGCACCTTATAGATCCGGACCAGTCGGGATTTGTAAAGACCAGGCAGGGACCAGATAAATATGGGGGGCTGGCTGCACCTAATTTTTAAGGACTATGCTGAGGCAATTAATCTGTATCATTTCATGAATATTGATGAAAATAGTAATAAGTTTAAGTTTATGCAGATTTAATCAAGTTTGTTTCCATTATTAAAATTAAATCATTTAATGTGGTATAATAAAGTGGCATATAAAAGGCTTGCTAACACCCCTAAAGTGATCAAGCATTGCCTGTTAACATGGCATAGAATTAATAGCAGATTGAAACTAGTTTCCTTTCCCTCGCCAGTAACTCCTATTCAGCTGCTGTATGAGTTAAACCCACAAGTAAATCAGGTGAATTGATATAAATGGAATCTGAAGACAGTATCGGATCTTTATATAAATGTTTTTTTTAAGTCATTCGAAGAGCTAATTTTGTATAATAAGATTCCAAAGACTCTTTGGCTGCATTGTAACGTATTGAAATATTTAGTAGCAAAGTCGGAATACAGCATGAGGGAATGCCGAGAACACACTTTATTTGAAAGATTCTGCATTGAGGGGAAGAACGAATTCTCTGTCTCTAACTGTTACAAATTATTAGAAGAAATGTGAGAGATACACAAATCAAAGTCTATGAGTAGCTGGGATCTTGACTTCGGCCTAAACAGGAATGTGAAGGACTGGTGTAATGCCTGTCTGGTTACGAAAAAGAACATTAAGTATATGTCACTTAGGGAGATAAAATTTAAAATTGTGCAGAAACGGTATATAGTTCCTGAATTTTTAAATAAAATGAATCCCATAGCCAACTCAGACTCTTGTTGGAGAGGATGCATGGAGAAGGGCACCCAAGCTCATATGTGGAGGAAGTGTGAAAAAATTAGAAATGTTTGGTTTATGTGCGCAGATCATATACAGTAACTAGAATTGTTAAAAAGGAGCTAAAACCTTCTCCGGAGATATTCTTATTTCATATGCTCTCTAAGGAGTGGGATAATATTAAAGTAAGTTTGATGCTACATATTCTCCTTATCGCCAAATGGTTGATAGTTTATAGTTGGAAAAATGGCCCTCTTCCTAGTTGGAAAGATGTTAGTATTGCCAAGGCACCTAATAGACAAATTTAATTGGATAATTTTATTTTTAATACAGATAATAAAGATAGAATAATTTCTAAATGGTTATTGTGGGACTCATATCCCGCAAACAACTTTTCAACAAATGTCTAAGCAAAGTAGAAACTTCCTTCTCCTCACCTTGTTACGTATGGGCATTTGTGCGTCTTTTATATATGGCCTGTGAGTATGCTTTTGTATTTTTGATATTTTGAAATAATAATAAAAAAAAGAAAACCTGACCTGTCCGGCTAGCCTTGAGGATCAGCTGGTGAAACACTGCTATACACATTGCCAAAAAAAATTGATGCAGCATTTAAAGAGATGGTACACTTATATAAAACCATGTACAATTATTGAACTATGGGAGATATAATCACTTAGCAAACACTGAGGCCCAAAAGAGCAATGTAATACATCAATCCAAATAAAAATCACAGGTTGAGAAATACATATGAACAAGAAAGGCCATGTTGAGGCCTGCCACAACCGTAAAACAAACACTCAAAGACATCCTGAATTAATAAATAATATGATACCATCATGTAGTGAGTGTAATCTATATATAGAGCAGAGCAATTATCAGCTGTAGTGCCAGATAAGTCTCAAATCCACAGGTGAGCAATTCCAAACATGAAATCTACCTGCCTATTAACAGGTGCTGTAATCAACAAGCTATATAAACCCATCCCCAACAAGTCATTAGCACATCTGAAACAGCATGGATTCCCAACATGACAGAGAGATGCATGAGAATATGGATGCATGGTCACATCTGAGGTACTATTGCCTGCACAGTATGTGGCATGATGAAGATCCAGACGCAAGGTGTGTGATTGAGGGGTGGATGAGGAGTGGCAGAGAGGAGTGTCTGGGAGTGAATGAGGGTGGTGCGAGTGGTAATGTGATCCATGCTAGGCCAGAACCAAGCCAGGCAAGTGAATTACCACAGGCCATGAATAGTATCATTAGGGAGGATCAGAGAGGGGAGAGAGCTCTAGTAGCACAAGGTCATAGTGATATAGGGCACCTGCAGACAGGGAGGATGACATTGATATGGGTGATCAGCTTTTGGTGGGGGGCACAACAAAATCTGGGTGCCCAGGAAGTGCTGTCTCAGCAACAGCCACAGGGGGGTGAGCAGGTCCAGGACCCTGCAAGGAGGGTTTGGGCACCCAATGTATCCAGGGAAAGACTCACATTAGAGGGGTTAACTGATGGGGAGGTGTATGAGCTATTTAGGCTGACTTGTGCCAGTCTTGGAGAGCTCTATGTGAGGACCTTGAGCCTCGCGCATGGACCAATAGAGCTATATCATGGAATGACACGGATGTTAGCAGCAATACACCTCATTGCCTTTGGTAGTTTCCAGAACACCCTGAGCATACCCGGAGGAATGTCTCAGAGTATATTCCTCTGTCCTATCTTACTAACATTGGATACAATAACATATACATCATGTTTCACTCTATTGCTCTGATGTTCACATGTGCATAAGTAATACTACCACAGCCATAACATAATTTCTCATTGCTGTGCATAACCCTGTCTTATCTTGCCCAAACAGTATGAAGTTCACAACAACATATCCATTCATACGCTTTGACAAGCATCACAACATCCTGTTAATATCTACATCTCCCATTTTGTTTACATCAGGTGACATGAGTGTTTGCCGTGGTTGTTGACCTCTGTGAGCAATCCACAAACACAGGCAGAGGAGAGGTATAATGCGGCGCATAAGACATGCCGGAATGTAATTGAGCGCACCTTCGGTGTACTCAAGATGCACTTCAGATGCCTACAATCCTCTGGTGGTGCTCTACAAAATAGCCCAGACAAGGTTTGTCAGATCATCGTTGCCTGCTTTTGTCTGCACAATATAGCAGTACAGGCCAATTGTCTGGGGGACATTGATGCAGCTCTGCTACATGGGGAGGAAGAGGTTTTACCTCCCCCTGTAGTGGATAATCTGCAGGGGTCACTACAACGTTGCCCGCATCAATCCTTAGTACTTCACATGTAAGTACAAACCCAATAAAAAATAACCATAATGTAGCTTGATTATGCATAAATCCTAAAACTTTTTCTCCATCCCCATTGTCATACAGAATATCAAACAGTCCACAATAGAGGAGGGTTACCTGATATGATGTATGTCTCATGATGCACTATTAATTAACAATGAATACACTATGACATGCCACGCTATCAGTTACAGGTAAGTAAACACACATTCCCATAAACATCATAAGTAGTGACAATTCAAATTATACAATGCCTTGCAAAAGTATTCACCCCCCTTGACTTTTTACCTATTTTGTTACATTACAGCCTTAAGTTCAATGTTTTGTTAATCTGAATTTTATGTGATGGATCAGAACACAATAGTCTAAGTTGGTGAAGTGAAATGAGAAAAATATATACATAAAACTATTTTTTAAAAGTCAGGGTTAGGTTATAAAAAAATATCCAAATCTTTGATGATCCCCAGGAGCACCATCAAAATTTATCATAACCAAATGGAAAGAACATGGCACAACAGCAAACCTGCCAAGAGACGGCCGCCCACCAAAACTCACGGACCAGGCAAGGAAGGCATTAATCAGAGAGGCAGCACAGAGACCTAAGGTAACTCTGGAGGTGCTGCAGAGTTCCACAGCAGAGACTGAAGTATCTGTACATAGGGCGACAATAAGCCGTACGCTCCATAGAGTTGGACTTTATGGCAGAGTGGCCAGAAGAAAGACATTACTTTCAGCAAAAAACAAAAAGGCACATTTTGAGTTTGTGAAAGGGCATGTGGGAGACTCCCAAAATGTATGGAGGAAGGTGCTCTGGTCTGGTGAGACTAAAATTGAACTTTTCGGCCATCAAAGAAAACGCTATGTCTGGAGCAAACCCAACACATCACATCACCCAAAGAACACCAGCCAGGACTGGAAAACTGGTCAGAGTTGAGGGAAAGATGGATGGTGTTAAATACAGGGATAGTCTTGAGCAAAACCTGTACCACTCTATGCTTGATTTGAGGCTAGGACGCAGGTTCACCTTCCAGCAGCACAATGACCACAAACACACTGCTAAAGCAACAGTTGAGTGGTTTAAGAGGAAACATGTAAATGTGTTGGAATGGCCTAGTCAAAGCCCAGACCTCAATCCAATAGAAAATCTGTGGTCAGACTTAAAGATTGCTGTTCAAAAGCGCAAACCATCCAACTTGAAGGAGCTGGAACAGTTTTGCAAAGAGGAATGGGCAAAAATCCCAGTGGTAAGATGTGGCAAGCTCATAGAGACTTATCCAAAGCGACTTGGAGCTGTGATTGCACACAAAAGGTGGCTCTACAAATACTTTAGGGGGTTGAATAGTTAGGCACATTAACTTTTTCTTTTATTTTGTCCTATTTGTTGTTTGCTTCGCAATAAAAAAATAAAAAAAAACATCTTCAAAGTGGTGGGCATGTTCTGTAAATTAAATGATGCAAATCCTCAAACAATCCATGTTAATTCCCGGTTGTGAGGCAACAAAACACGAAAAATGCCAAGGGGGGTGAATACTTTTGCAGGGCACTGTATATCCCAGAATGTCAATGTATATATGCCCCACATTTGTATATGAAAGTTCACATTGTCTGATCATGAAAGCCACATCCAATAGGGATCAATACAATTCATATCAATCTGGAAATATGAACATACCTGCAGATATGTAATGAGAATATATGTACTGCATGAGATGAAAATCTGTGATCACTAATCATATTTTAACTCAATGTTAAAAACAAAATGATTACAGTGGATAAGTTGTGACTCCAATAATCACATCATATTGCCATTACAGAACTGCTGCTTTGTGTCAACTCATCATTTAACAACAGGAATAAATATAACATGTACAGCAACAGAACAACTGCTACAACAATTTAGGCCTACCTTTCAATCTCCAGAATATATCCCATATGTAATGCGTAAGCGGTCCAAATTCATAAAGATCCACAGCGCATGTGTCCTGGTGGAACAAGTTACCTTGTGGATGATCTCAAGACCACGTCCAAGGCAAAACACTACATGTGGCTCTCCAATGATGCATTAATGCGTAATAGGTGTGATATTCCTACATCATTAGTAATAAGAAATATCCTTCCTCATCATCTGCCACATAAGTAGCTTGTTTCATATGTACGAAAGTAACAGTTAAAACATATATTTGAAATTACCAGCATGTCTTGGAACATGATGAAGTAGGCGCTCATATAGCATGTGTAATGTTCTTATTAACATGTTCCTTGTATGTTTCTTACAGATCGCAAATATGTGTCACATTCCTCATAGTCAGAACAATGCATGATGATGGCCATCGTAACATTCCATGACCATGCTAATGTCACATTGCATTATGTATGTTCATGTGCCATAATTGTTCGTGTGTTGCATCCGGTGAGATATCTGATTCTTACTACTGATTAGCTAATATATGTAAAGCTTCAATTGCAGATTACAATGCAGATGTCATGTGACATATGTCACATGATGTTCCTTGCACATCCACAGCATGTGTATGCTCACATACTCTACATAGATTTATATGTACCTATTGCTTTAGACATGCTATTCTCTCCCAGTGGCGGCTGGTGACTTTTCAAGTTGGAGGGGCGACAGGGCGAAACATAGCCACTCCCCCTTTTTCAACCCACACCTATTTTTATAACTCCTCCCCCTGATGTCATAATGACCTTTATAAGCCCCGCCCAATGACCTTATACTTGTAAAGCCCATTGAAATACATGATCAGCAATGCAGAAATGTCAAGAAGTAAAGTAACAATGTGTTAAATTCATTGGTATACAATATAGATTGAAAAAACTCATGTGACAAGACTACAGCAATATCATAATTGCACCTATACGTATTAACAGAAAAATTAAAGGAGTGACACCTACCATTAGTCGGGTCTTCTTCTCAGGGTATTCACGTTCATTAAGTTGACCAACGAGTAGAAACAAATCTTCAGCCACATAGGGTTTGCACCTGGGGTTGAAAGAAAACAAGCAAATCAATCAGACCATTCAAGAACAAAACCATACTTAAAAAACATTAAACGACCAAGTGGAACCATATAGGCCCCAAACATACCTTAGAAGACCAAGTGGAACCATATAGGCCTCAAACATACCTTAGAAGACCAAGTGTGACCATAGACCCCAAACATACATTAGAAGACCAAGTGTGACCATATAGGCCTCAAACATACCTTAGAAGACCAAGTGTGACCATAGGCCCCAAACATACCTTAGAAGACCAAGTGTGACCATATAGGCCTCAAACATACCTTAGAAGACCAAGTGTGACCATAGGCCCCAAACATACATTAGAAGACCAAGTGGAACTATATAGGCCCCAAACATACCTTAGAAGACCAAGTGTGACCATAGGCCCCAAACATACCTTAGAAGACCAATCAGCACTGTATAGGCCCAAACCAGTGGATCTTGGGATTCAAGAAAACAACAACATTTAACTTCTGTTTAGACAACACAATAATCAATGTCAAACAAACACGTTGAATTAGCATATGGATAACCATATGAGCAGTAACGCCACGCCAAGGCTTCAACAATTGTTACTGACCATTCACACACCTTTCATAGCTCCTTCAATATGCACACCCACACACCATTCATACTTTACTTACCACTAGTTATTTTTGGTAGTGAGGTGGTGCCATTTCTGAGAACTTTACGTACCCTTGAAGGTGCCTCCAATTCCTTCAAACCAATGCATTTAACCGCTACAGGGCCATGGTGCTTTTTAATTACTTTTTTGATCCTCTTCAATGTGGAGAAGCATCTTTCTGGTTCTTTAGTAGTCTTCGTTGTTGTAAGCAGGAATCCTTATAGCTTCACTCACTCTGTTAAATTATGTAGATTAAATTGATGCTAAAGTTGCTGCAGAGCAACAACACTTGTACAGACATGGAATTCTTGCTTCCCGTACACAAGTGACAGCTACCCTTGGAAGTGCCTCCAATTCCTTCAAACCACGCCAAGGCTTGTTACTGACCATGCACACACCTTTCATAGCTCCTTCCATATGCACACCCACACACCGTTCATACTTTACTTACCACTAGTTATTTTTGGTAGTGTGAGGTGGTGCTGCTTAACGCAGTTTATCTTTGCACACCTTGGGGGTATGCATTCTTCTTTGCTTCAATCACTTGTATTTTAATTTTGCACGGCGATCTTTCAAAGAAGAAAACTTCTCAATGGTATTTTCATTGAAGTCTGGGATCTCGGAAATCAGTTGCTTTTCCATTGAGAGCATCACCAATGCATTCAACCGCTCCAGGGACATGGTGCTTCTTAAAAAGGTTTTAATCCTCTTCAATGTGGAGAAGCATCTTTCTGATTCTGCAGTGGTCATCGGTGTTGTAATCAGGATTCTTAATAATTTTACTGTCTCTGTGAAATCATTCTGCAGATTAAATTGATGGAAAAGTTTGTGCAGAGCAACAGCACTTGTACAAGTATGAAAATCTGTCTTCCCATACAGAAGTGACAGCTCAGTGCGTAATTGTTCCTTCTTCAGTATTGGATATGCTTGCACCGTGTCTTCCAGAGCTTGGGTTGGAAAGCAAGTGTCATGGGTTTTATACAAGTCACTTTGAACAAGTTTGGCACTGACTAGGTGATTTGAAAATGAAAAACGTTCTTTTGCATGAACCACCACTATGTCACATACCTCTCTTGAAAGTTGTCTCAAGGTTGAGATCTCAGCACTCCGTCTTTTGACTGTTACATCGCTCGGCAAACTTGCTTCTATCTCTTCAACAGAATTACGGATTTTCTGGATGCTGGCGACAAAGTCTTCTGTGACTTTTTTGATATAAACAGTATCCGTGTCTCGCTTCTGAAGCTGACTATAGAGGATGTCAACATGTGGCATTATTAAATGAAATAATTTAAGGAAGTAAAGGAACTCCCTGTCTTCCAGCATTCCAATGAAACCTGCGGCTTCACGTATAGATATTGGATCAAAGTTTAGACATGCTTCAATTGTCTGGAAACACTCAAGTAGCGCATCTCTGTTCTCGTAGATCACGTTCACGGTCCTAACGTTGAAGTTCCATTGTGTCGGTACACCTCTTGGAAGTCTTCTACCAACTACCTCATCCATAACTCCAGTCCTTTTTGGAGAGCGTGAAAAAAAAGATGGTATGCCGCCTATGTTGGAAAAAAAAACTCAAACTCTTCCAATCCTTGAAACTGCTTTCTCCATTATTAGGTTCAGTTGGTGAGCATAGCAATGGACGTAGTGTGCGTTCGGGTACACGTCTTTTATTTTTCTTTGAACTCCTCCTTGATCTCCACGCATCACACTGGCACCATCGTAGCTTTGAGCTATGAGTTTCTTCTTGTCTTCTGGCTCTGGGAGAACAGTATTCAGTATTTCCAGCACAACAGCAGCAATCGAGTCTGCATCCGTTGATTTCATTTCCGTGAAGCCATCAAATCTTTCCACCACTTGATACTTCTTGTCAATGTGGCGATAGACTACAACGCACTATGTCCTGGCGGAAATATCGGTTGTTTCATCCGCTTGGATTGCCACAAACTGGGCTTCCTTAAGCTCTTGGTGAATCACTTCCTTAATAACTTCATGCATGCAGTCCAGTAGCTCATTCTGCACGGTTTTGGACGTGCCCTTAAACACAGTTGCAGTCTTCAAATGCTGTTCCATTGCACTATCGATACTGCCAACCAAATCCACCAGGCCTCTAAACACTCCTGGATTTAGCGATGTTTCACTCTCGTCGTGTCCTCTTAATGCCAGTTCAAAAGCGCCACAAAAGCGAACACAATCAATTATCTTGGAAAGGATGTACCGGTTCTTAGCCACTTCTTCGTTGTGTTTTTGAATGCTGACTTGGTATCCTTGGTCCAGTTGAACAGCAATGTTCGCCTGTCCAAGCATCTCAAACTTGATCCTGTTATCCAAGTGAGCTTTAGAACTTTTGTGTTTCGCCAATTTATCAGCTAGATGTTTGACGTCAGTCACTCCAGTTTTGGTCCAAGCAGCGTCACCACCAAATAGGATGCATGGGAAACAATATAAGGACTTCCTAGAAACGCTTCCAGAAAGCCAGTCGTTCTTCTTGTACCATTCAGTATTGAAATTACGGAGATATTGCTTCCCTCTATCTCTTGCGATTTGCTGCAGATTTATCTCTGGTTGGTCAGCTCCTAACCGTTTTACTTCCACCTTCTCCTCATAGGTTAGGGTGCCGAAAGGCTTCACAAGTAGAGAGTCAATAGTATTCATTTCTGATACCAATAGAAGAAAGAGATCACGTTATATTAATTTATATTATGTCACAAAATTACTTTAAAATAACAGTGTGTTGATTTCATTGGTATACATTACAGATTGCAAACCCTCATGTGACAAGACTACATCAACATCAAATTTGCACCTATACACATGGACAGAAAATTAAAGGCAATGATACTCACCTACAGTTGACTCTCCTTCTCGGGGTATTCACGTCCAGTAAGTCAACCAATGAGTCCAAACAAATCTGCTTCCACAGATAGTTTGCACCTGGGAAGTGATAGAAAACAACAAAAAAAACATTAGAGCGTTTAAGACCCAAACCGTAACTTTTAAAACCTTAAAAGAGCAAGTGTGACCATATAGGCCCCAAACGCACCTTAAAAACCTTCAAATTCCAAGTGTGACCATATACTCACCTACAGTTGACTCTCCTTCTCGGGGTATTCACGTCCAGTAAGTCAACCAACGAGTCCAAACAAATCTGCTTCCACAGATAGTTTGCACCTGGGAAGTGATAGAAAACAACAAAAAAAACATTAGAACGTTCAAGACCCAAACCTTAACTTTTAAAACCTTGAAAGACAAAGTGTGACCATATAGGCCCCAACCGCACCTTAAAAACCCTAAATAACAAATTGGGACCAAATAGGCCCCAACCGCACCTTAAAAACCCTAAATAACAAATTGGGACCAAATAGGCCCCAACCGCACCTTAAAAACCTTAAATAACCAATTTTGACCATATAGGCCCCAACCGCACCTTAAAAACCCTAAATAACAAATTGGGACCAAATAGGCCCCAACCGCACCTTAAAAACCCTAAATAACAAATTGGGACCAAATAGGCCCCAACCGCACCTTAAAAACCTTAAATAACAAATTGGGACCAAATAGGCCCCAACCGCACCTTAAAAACCATAAATAACAAATTGGGACCAAATAGGCCCCAACCGCACCTTAAAAACCTTAAATAACCAATTTTGACCATATAGGCCCCAACCGCACCTTAAAAACCTTAAATGACCAATTTTGACCATATAGGCCCCAACCGCACCTTAAAAACCTTAAAAGACCAAGTGTGACCATATAGGCCCCAACCGCACCTTAAAAACATTAAATAACCAAGTGTGACTATATAGGCCCCAACCGCACCTTAAAAACCTTAAAAGACCAAGTGTGACCATATAGGCCCCAACCGCACCTTAAAAACCTTAAAAGACCAAGTGTGACCATATAGGCCCCAACCGCACCTTAAAAAACTTAAAAGACCAAGTGTGACCATATAGGCCCCAACCGCACCTTAAAAACCTTAAATAACCAATTTTGACCATATAGGCCCCAACCGCACCTTAAAAACCTTAAAAGACCAAGTGTGACCATATAGGCCCCAACCGCACCTTAAAAACCCTAAATAACAAATTGGGACCATATAGGCCCAAATTGTAAAAAAATATATATATATATATCAATTGATATCAACATATCACAATAAATAAATATCTATATATATATATCAATCAATATATATATCAATCAATATATATATATATATATATATTATATATATAAATATATATATATAAATATATATATATATATATATATATATATATCAATCAATATATCTATCAATCAATATATATATATATATATATATTATATATATATATATATATATATATATATATATATATATATTATATATATATATATAATATATACAAATATATATATACGCATAAAAAATACACATAAATATACATAAAACAATATATATTAATTGATATTTATTATTTGATTAATTGATGTTCTTTATTACTTGTTATATTAAATTGTTCATGCGAGGATCTACCGAGATACCGCAAGATCGGTCCTTGCACTGATTGCTCTTGTGGTGCGACGAGGACGTTGTTTGAGCATAACACTGATCGGCTAGCGGAGGCAGTATTAGCCCAGTTCCTCTGTGGATCTCCTTAGTTGAACAACTGACGCTGTGTGAGCTGCGGGGTGGACCGGAGTATAGACCAAACATAGTCTGGGGCTGGAAGTGATTCACTGTGGGTGTAGCGCGCACGCTACGAGTAGAAGCTGGAGGACATTGTGACCCGGGTGATCCAGTGGAGTAAGCCTCCCCACTGGTAACATATTATCTGTTCAACCTTATGCACAACGCTGGCTGGAATCGAGAAGGGTTCCCGAGGACAGCAATTCGAGAAGGGCGAGTTGGCATGAGTTCCAATCATTGATTGGAGATACAGGTCAACTGGGACTATAATTCGCCCGCAGGGGGTAATCAGTGAGCTGACAACTCCACAGTATGAGGAACTGGTAAGACACATTTTGCTACTACCATCTCTATACTCACACTTTGCTTACAAGAACTGAAAGGCAAAATTAAGCAGGGCCTAGAAGCATGAACTAAATATAACAAGAAGTGTCTCCACTGATTCAGTTTATTCGTGAAGACATTGGATCTCTCTAAAAATATTTTTTTCTTCTTATGCCTATGTACCGTAATTACGGTTGTTTCAAGAGACTCTAGCCTGCATATATGAACTACGTGTACATAAAGAGACCTTTTGTGAGTCGGTTCCTTATCTTATTAGATTTCCAGTAAGGGAAAAGTGGGGGGCTATGAAGGTTTAGTCCTTCATGGTATTTGAGTTTAACCCAGGAACAATAGTAGCTGGGCATACTGGTCTATGTTTGTACTTCTCATCTATCTGCATGATTGGTGGGGAGTGCATATATCTGGTATATCTATCTTCTTTTTCTAGGGTTTTCTTCAGGTAAGGAGAGGCGGAGAGGGGGTTAGTGTCCCCAAAATAATGATGAAAAGGGATAAAACCGCTCTCAAGGGGAAAACTAAAGAGAAAGTAAAATAAAATGTGGCCTCAGGGTCAACTACCTTTTTTTCCCCCCAGAGACACTAACAAGACAAAAAAATTAAATGTCTTTTGCACCCACTCTAATTCTTTATTTGAAACCTCGGCAGGTAGTGAGTTAGTGAACTGGACTGAAATAGTTGATCTCCCTGAGAAACTGAAATTGGTTGAGTTAGATACGTTAACTGTAGCTTCTATGGAAAAATTGTTTAGCAACTTTGAAAATAAACTGAGAAACAATATTCTCCTAGAAGTTACAAACTACTAGAAAGGATAGATCATCTTGAGGTGAGACAGGATAAACATGTTCAGATAATCAAAAATTAGCTACTCAGGTAACTCTCCTGGAGGAAGAATTGGCAACACTTAAACATGGATTTTGTAAGTTTGAAGAGCAGAAAAAATAATTTGAGATTAAGAGGAATTCCAGAAAAGATACCTGCGAGTGATCTGATGGAATATACCTCTAGATTTTTTAATTCTTTGGTGGGTTCTGAGAGTCATCCCAAGAACAAAATAGATAGAATCCATAGCCAAAGGGTTTTTCTGGAGATAGCGCTCGGGATGTGATTGTCAGAATGCACTATTTTTCTTTCTCAGAAATATTATTAAAAGCATTTAGAGAGATGAAAAAATGTAATCCTCATTTTTTCAAGAGACGGGGGAAGACGTATACAAAAGGAGGGAATTCTTAAACATCACAAGAATACTTAGGAGAGAAAAGATCCAATACAAATGGGGATTTCCTGCTAAGTTACTTATAATAAAAGATGATCAAAAAATTGCTTGAAAAATGTGGACTTCAGCTAGATCTTCACGCAAAAGCCTCTCTGTTGAAGCCAACACCGCCTGAGCAAGGGAAAGGGTGTTTAATGAGAGTGTAGGGTTTGCAGATTAGCGGTAGATCGAGCTAGTCAATGGGCAGTATCCAGGGTTATTTTGAGTTAGTAACTGTTGATATGGTTGTCGACGCAAGTGACGGGTCACATTGATACACAGGTAGCACCCAATAAGACGTTAAACGAAAAGGGTGGAGAAAAGTTGGTTTAGGTAATAGGGAAGGTAGGGGTTATTACTATTTAATTTTAACACATTTTGTTTTTTGTTGAAATTGTGCGGTTGTGGGTATCCACTTAGGTCTACGACATTAGAATGTGGGGAGCATATAAGAGATATATGTGATGGTTTTGTGAACTATAGATGGTTTTTAAGGATACCGGCGTAATATACAATTTTAATCCCGTAATTTTTAACAGGCAAGTTCCTAGTTATTTAATAAAATAAATGATATATGGGTTTACACCAGATCATAGGCTTTACACCAGAATAGATTATGTTTTTGTTGATTTAGACACCCTGGGGATAGTGGATAAGGTAGAAATCGGTCCAATGGCCTGGGCTGATCATGGCCATGTTAAATTGGGGCTTAGGGGCCCAGTGAATTCCATCAATAATAAGATAATAATTGATCCATATCTGCTCTTTTGGAATCAAAGACAGATTGGAAATTCAGATTTAAATCGACAAATGTTTTACTTTAATAAGAAGTCGATTGGCTCAAATATTGTGTTATGGAATACACATAAGGCATTTATGTGAGGCTTACTACAATCCAGAATGGTTAAAAAAAAACAAAGAAAGAGGTAGGCCTTTGAGAAAACTAGACTTATATAAGTTAACAAGAGTAAATCAATTCTCACCTGAAACAGGAGTAACAGATGAAATCGGTAAAATTCAAGGCCCAGAAAAGAAAAAAATTCCAAATCCAGACTGGTAGGAATTTATGGGTGCTCCAACAAAAACACTATCATATGGGCAATAAAGCAAATAGGTTATTAGCAAACACTAAAAAAAATAATAATAACAAAAGGATAGAGAAAATGTTAGACTTGAAAGGTAAAATCAGATATAACCCTAGAGAAATAGGTGGCATTTTTGCTGAATACTATCATTCATTGTATAATCTGGAGAATAATCCCAACTTCGCTAAACCATTTGTGGGAAAAATATCTGATTTGCTTAAAAAAATTAATTTATAAAAGATAACAAAGGAACAACTAGAAGAAGACATATCAGTGTCAGAAATAGAAAAATGTGTTAAATCGTGGAATAACAATAAAGCTCCAGGTCCGGATGGTTTTTCAACTTGCTACTAAAAAGCTGTTTTTAACATCCTTGGTAGAACATATGGCTAAGACCTTTAACGAGATTAAGAAATCAGGTACAGCACCGAAAGAGATGCTTGAAGCAGCAATCATTTCAATCCCGAAAGAGGGCAAGGAAGCTTCAATTTGTACCAATTATAGGCCAATTTCTTTATTGAATATAGACATAGAAATATATTCTAAAATTCTAGCTCAACATCTAAACCTGCTCTTACAGCACCTTATAGATCCGGACCAGTCGGGATTTGTAAAGACCAGGCAGGGACCAGATAAATATGGGGGGCTGGCTGCACCTAATTTTTAAGGACTATGCTGAGGCAATTAATCTGTATCATTTCATGAATATTGATGAAAATAGTAATAAGTTTAAGTTTATGCAGATTTAATCAAGTTTGTTTCCATTATTAAAATTAAATCATTTAATGTGGTATAATAAAGTGGCATATAAAAGGCTTGCTAACACCCCTAAAGTGATCAAGCATTGCCTGTTAACATGGCATAGAATTAATAGCAGATTGAAACTAGTTTCCTTTCCCTCGCCAGTAACTCCTATTCAGCTGCTGTATGAGTTAAACCCACAAGTAAATCAGGTGAATTGATATAAATGGAATCTGAAGACAGTATCGGATCTTTATATAAATGTTTTTTTTAAGTCATTCGAAGAGCTAATTTTGTATAATAAGATTCCAAAGACTCTTTGGCTGCATTGTAACGTATTGAAATATTTAGTAGCAAAGTCGGAATACAGCATGAGGGAATGCCGAGAACACACTTTATTTGAAAGATTCTGCATTGAGGGGAAGAACGAATTCTCTGTCTCTAACTGTTACAAATTATTAGAAGAAATGTGAGAGATACACAAATCAAAGTCTATGAGTAGCTGGGATCTTGACTTCGGCCTAAACAGGAATGTGAAGGACTGGTGTAATGCCTGTCTGGTTACGAAAAAGAACATTAAGTATATGTCACTTAGGGAGATAAAATTTAAAATTGTGCAGAAACGGTATATAGTTCCTGAATTTTTAAATAAAATGAATCCCATAGCCAACTCAGACTCTTGTTGGAGAGGATGCATGGAGAAGGGCACCCAAGCTCATATGTGGAGGAAGTGTGAAAAAATTAGAAATGTTTGGTTTATGTGCGCAGATCATATACAGTAACTAGAATTGTTAAAAAGGAGCTAAAACCTTCTCCGGAGATATTCTTATTTCATATGCTCTCTAAGGAGTGGGATAATATTAAAGTAAGTTTGATGCTACATATTCTCCTTATCGCCAAATGGTTGATAGTTTATAGTTGGAAAAATGGCCCTCTTCCTAGTTGGAAAGATGTTAGTATTGCCAAGGCACCTAATAGACAAATTTAATTGGATAATTTTATTTTTAATACAGATAATAAAGATAGAATAATTTCTAAATGGTTATTGTGGGACTCATATCCCGCAAACAACTTTTCAACAAATGTCTAAGCAAAGTAGAAACTTCCTTCTCCTCACCTTGTTACGTATGGGCATTTGTGCGTCTTTTATATATGGCCTGTGAGTATGCTTTTGTATTTTTGATATTTTGAAATAATAATAAAAAAAAGAAAACCTGACCTGTCCGGCTAGCCTTGAGGATCAGCTGGTGAAACACTGCTATACACATTGCCAAAAAAAATTGATGCAGCATTTAAAGAGATGGTACACTTATATAAAACCATGTACAATTATTGAACTATGGGAGATATAATCACTTAGCAAACACTGAGGCCCAAAAGAGCAATGTAATACATCAATCCAAATAAAAATCACAGGTTGAGAAATACATATGAACAAGAAAGGCCATGTTGAGGCCTGCCACAACCGTAAAACAAACACTCAAAGACATCCTGAATTAATAAATAATATGATACCATCATGTAGTGAGTGTAATCTATATATAGAGCAGAGCAATTATCAGCTGTAGTGCCAGATAAGTCTCAAATCCACAGGTGAGCAATTCCAAACATGAAATCTACCTGCCTATTAACAGGTGCTGTAATCAACAAGCTATATAAACCCATCCCCAACAAGTCATTAGCACATCTGAAACAGCATGGATTCCCAACATGACAGAGAGATGCATGAGAATATGGATGCATGGTCACATCTGAGGTACTATTGCCTGCACAGTATGTGGCATGATGAAGATCCAGACGCAAGGTGTGTGATTGAGGGGTGGATGAGGAGTGGCAGAGAGGAGTGTCTGGGAGTGAATGAGGGTGGTGCGAGTGGTAATGTGATCCATGCTAGGCCAGAACCAAGCCAGGCAAGTGAATTACCACAGGCCATGAATAGTATCATTAGGGAGGATCAGAGAGGGGAGAGAGCTCTAGTAGCACAAGGTCATAGTGATATAGGGCACCTGCAGACAGGGAGGATGACATTGATATGGGTGATCAGCTTTTGGTGGGGGGCACAACAAAATCTGGGTGCCCAGGAAGTGCTGTCTCAGCAACAGCCACAGGGGGGTGAGCAGGTCCAGGACCCTGCAAGGAGGGTTTGGGCACCCAATGTATCCAGGGAAAGACTCACATTAGAGGGGTTAACTGATGGGGAGGTGTATGAGCTATTTAGGCTGACTTGTGCCAGTCTTGGAGAGCTCTATGTGAGGACCTTGAGCCTCGCGCATGGACCAATAGAGCTATATCATGGAATGACACGGATGTTAGCAGCAATACACCTCATTGCCTTTGGTAGTTTCCAGAACACCCTGAGCATACCCGGAGGAATGTCTCAGAGTATATTCCTCTGTCCTATCTTACTAACATTGGATACAATAACATATACATCATGTTTCACTCTATTGCTCTGATGTTCACATGTGCATAAGTAATACTACCACAGCCATAACATAATTTCTCATTGCTGTGCATAACCCTGTCTTATCTTGCCCAAACAGTATGAAGTTCACAACAACATATCCATTCATACGCTTTGACAAGCATCACAACATCCTGTTAATATCTACATCTCCCATTTTGTTTACATCAGGTGACATGAGTGTTTGCCGTGGTTGTTGACCTCTGTGAGCAATCCACAAACACAGGCAGAGGAGAGGTATAATGCGGCGCATAAGACATGCCGGAATGTAATTGAGCGCACCTTCGGTGTACTCAAGATGCACTTCAGATGCCTACAATCCTCTGGTGGTGCTCTACAAAATAGCCCAGACAAGGTTTGTCAGATCATCGTTGCCTGCTTTTGTCTGCACAATATAGCAGTACAGGCCAATTGTCTGGGGGACATTGATGCAGCTCTGCTACATGGGGAGGAAGAGGTTTTACCTCCCCCTGTAGTGGATAATCTGCAGGGGTCACTACAACGTTGCCCGCATCAATCCTTAGTACTTCACATGTAAGTACAAACCCAATAAAAAATAACCATAATGTAGCTTGATTATGCATAAATCCTAAAACTTTTTCTCCATCCCCATTGTCATACAGAATATCAAACAGTCCACAATAGAGGAGGGTTACCTGATATGATGTATGTCTCATGATGCACTATTAATTAACAATGAATACACTATGACATGCCACGCTATCAGTTACAGGTAAGTAAACACACATTCCCATAAACATCATAAGTAGTGACAATTCAAATTATACAATGCCTTGCAAAAGTATTCACCCCCCTTGACTTTTTACCTATTTTGTTACATTACAGCCTTAAGTTCAATGTTTTGTTAATCTGAATTTTATGTGATGGATCAGAACACAATAGTCTAAGTTGGTGAAGTGAAATGAGAAAAATATATACATAAAACTATTTTTTAAAAGTCAGGGTTAGGTTATAAAAAAATATCCAAATCTTTGATGATCCCCAGGAGCACCATCAAAATTTATCATAACCAAATGGAAAGAACATGGCACAACAGCAAACCTGCCAAGAGACGGCCGCCCACCAAAACTCACGGACCAGGCAAGGAAGGCATTAATCAGAGAGGCAGCACAGAGACCTAAGGTAACTCTGGAGGTGCTGCAGAGTTCCACAGCAGAGACTGAAGTATCTGTACATAGGGCGACAATAAGCCGTACGCTCCATAGAGTTGGACTTTATGGCAGAGTGGCCAGAAGAAAGACATTACTTTCAGCAAAAAACAAAAAGGCACATTTTGAGTTTGTGAAAGGGCATGTGGGAGACTCCCAAAATGTATGGAGGAAGGTGCTCTGGTCTGGTGAGACTAAAATTGAACTTTTCGGCCATCAAAGAAAACGCTATGTCTGGAGCAAACCCAACACATCACATCACCCAAAGAACACCAGCCAGGACTGGAAAACTGGTCAGAGTTGAGGGAAAGATGGATGGTGTTAAATACAGGGATAGTCTTGAGCAAAACCTGTACCACTCTATGCTTGATTTGAGGCTAGGACGCAGGTTCACCTTCCAGCAGCACAATGACCACAAACACACTGCTAAAGCAACAGTTGAGTGGTTTAAGAGGAAACATGTAAATGTGTTGGAATGGCCTAGTCAAAGCCCAGACCTCAATCCAATAGAAAATCTGTGGTCAGACTTAAAGATTGCTGTTCAAAAGCGCAAACCATCCAACTTGAAGGAGCTGGAACAGTTTTGCAAAGAGGAATGGGCAAAAATCCCAGTGGTAAGATGTGGCAAGCTCATAGAGACTTATCCAAAGCGACTTGGAGCTGTGATTGCACACAAAAGGTGGCTCTACAAATACTTTAGGGGGTTGAATAGTTAGGCACATTAACTTTTTCTTTTATTTTGTCCTATTTGTTGTTTGCTTCGCAATAAAAAAATAAAAAAAAACATCTTCAAAGTGGTGGGCATGTTCTGTAAATTAAATGATGCAAATCCTCAAACAATCCATGTTAATTCCCGGTTGTGAGGCAACAAAACACGAAAAATGCCAAGGGGGGTGAATACTTTTGCAGGGCACTGTATATCCCAGAATGTCAATGTATATATGCCCCACATTTGTATATGAAAGTTCACATTGTCTGATCATGAAAGCCACATCCAATAGGGATCAATACAATTCATATCAATCTGGAAATATGAACATACCTGCAGATATGTAATGAGAATATATGTACTGCATGAGATGAAAATCTGTGATCACTAATCATATTTTAACTCAATGTTAAAAACAAAATGATTACAGTGGATAAGTTGTGACTCCAATAATCACATCATATTGCCATTACAGAACTGCTGCTTTGTGTCAACTCATCATTTAACAACAGGAATAAATATAACATGTACAGCAACAGAACAACTGCTACAACAATTTAGGCCTACCTTTCAATCTCCAGAATATATCCCATATGTAATGCGTAAGCGGTCCAAATTCATAAAGATCCACAGCGCATGTGTCCTGGTGGAACAAGTTACCTTGTGGATGATCTCAAGACCACGTCCAAGGCAAAACACTACATGTGGCTCTCCAATGATGCATTAATGCGTAATAGGTGTGATATTCCTACATCATTAGTAATAAGAAATATCCTTCCTCATCATCTGCCACATAAGTAGCTTGTTTCATATGTACGAAAGTAACAGTTAAAACATATATTTGAAATTACCAGCATGTCTTGGAACATGATGAAGTAGGCGCTCATATAGCATGTGTAATGTTCTTATTAACATGTTCCTTGTATGTTTCTTACAGATCGCAAATATGTGTCACATTCCTCATAGTCAGAACAATGCATGATGATGGCCATCGTAACATTCCATGACCATGCTAATGTCACATTGCATTATGTATGTTCATGTGCCATAATTGTTCGTGTGTTGCATCCGGTGAGATATCTGATTCTTACTACTGATTAGCTAATATATGTAAAGCTTCAATTGCAGATTACAATGCAGATGTCATGTGACATATGTCACATGATGTTCCTTGCACATCCACAGCATGTGTATGCTCACATACTCTACATAGATTTATATGTACCTATTGCTTTAGACATGCTATTCTCTCCCAGTGGCGGCTGGTGACTTTTCAAGTTGGAGGGGCGACAGGGCGAAACATAGCCACTCCCCCTTTTTCAACCCACACCTATTTTTATAACTCCTCCCCCTGATGTCATAATGACCTTTATAAGCCCCGCCCAATGACCTTATACTTGTAAAGCCCATTGAAATACATGATCAGCAATGCAGAAATGTCAAGAAGTAAAGTAACAATGTGTTAAATTCATTGGTATACAATATAGATTGAAAAAACTCATGTGACAAGACTACAGCAATATCATAATTGCACCTATACGTATTAACAGAAAAATTAAAGGAGTGACACCTACCATTAGTCGGGTCTTCTTCTCAGGGTATTCACGTTCATTAAGTTGACCAACGAGTAGAAACAAATCTTCAGCCACATAGGGTTTGCACCTGGGTTTTAAAGAAAACAAGCAAATCAATCAGACCATTCAAGAACAAAACCATACTTAAAAAACATTAAACGACCAAGTGGAACCATATAGGCCCCAAACATACCTTAGAAGACCAAGTGGAACCATATAGGCCTCAAACATACCTTAGAAGACCAAGTGTGACCATAGACCCCAAACATACATTAGAAGACCAAGTGTGACCATATAGGCCTCAAACATACCTTAGAAGACCAAGTGTGACCATAGGCCCCAAACATACCTTAGAAGACCAAGTGTGACCATATAGGCCTCAAACATACCTTAGAAGACCAAGTGTGACCATAGGCCCCAAACATACATTAGAAGACCAAGTGGAACTATATAGGCCCCAAACATACCTTAGAAGACCAAGTGTGACCATAGGCCCCAAACATACCTTAGAAGACCAATCAGCACTGTATAGGCCCAAACCAGTGGATCTTGGGATTCAAGAAAACAACAACATTTAACTTCTGTTTAGACAACACAATAATCAATGTCAAACAAACACGTTGAATTAGCATATGGATAACCATATGAGCAGTAACGCCACGCCAAGGCTTCAACAATTGTTACTGACCATTCACACACCTTTCATAGCTCCTTCAATATGCACACCCACACACCATTCATACTTTACTTACCACTAGTTATTTTTGGTAGTGAGGTGGTGCCATTTCTGAGAACTTTACGTACCCTTGAAGGTGCCTCCAATTCCTTCAAACCAATGCATTTAACCGCTACAGGGCCATGGTGCTTTTTAATTACTTTTTTGATCCTCTTCAATGTGGAGAAGCATCTTTCTGGTTCTTTAGTAGTCTTCGTTGTTGTAAGCAGGAATCCTTATAGCTTCACTCACTCTGTTAAATTATGTAGATTAAATTGATGCTAAAGTTGCTGCAGAGCAACAACACTTGTACAGACATGGAATTCTTGCTTCCCGTACACAAGTGACAGCTACCCTTGGAAGTGCCTCCAATTCCTTCAAACCACGCCAAGGCTTGTTACTGACCATGCACACACCTTTCATAGCTCCTTCCATATGCACACCCACACACCGTTCATACTTTACTTACCACTAGTTATTTTTGGTAGTGTGAGGTGGTGCTGCTTAACGCAGTTTATCTTTGCACACCTTGGGGGTATGCATTCTTCTTTGCTTCAATCACTTGTATTTTAATTTTGCACGGCGATCTTTCAAAGAAGAAAACTTCTCAATGGTATTTTCATTGAAGTCTGGGATCTCGGAAATCAGTTGCTTTTCCATTGAGAGCATCACCAATGCATTCAACCGCTCCAGGGACATGGTGCTTCTTAAAAAGGTTTTAATCCTCTTCAATGTGGAGAAGCATCTTTCTGATTCTGCAGTGGTCATCGGTGTTGTAATCAGGATTCTTAATAATTTTACTGTCTCTGTGAAATCATTCTGCAGATTAAATTGATGGAAAAGTTTGTGCAGAGCAACAGCACTTGTACAAGTATGAAAATCTGTCTTCCCATACAGAAGTGACAGCTCAGTGCGTAATTGTTCCTTCTTCAGTATTGGATATGCTTGCACCGTGTCTTCCAGAGCTTGGGTTGGAAAGCAAGTGTCATGGGTTTTATACAAGTCACTTTGAACAAGTTTGGCACTGACTAGGTGATTTGAAAATGAAAAACGTTCTTTTGCATGAACCACCACTATGTCACATACCTCTCTTGAAAGTTGTCTCAAGGTTGAGATCTCAGCACTCCGTCTTTTGACTGTTACATCGCTCGGCAAACTTGCTTCTATCTCTTCAACAGAATTACGGATTTTCTGGATGCTGGCGACAAAGTCTTCTGTGACTTTTTTGATATAAACAGTATCCGTGTCTCGCTTCTGAAGCTGACTATAGAGGATGTCAACATGTGGCATTATTAAATGAAATAATTTAAGGAAGTAAAGGAACTCCCTGTCTTCCAGCATTCCAATGAAACCTGCGGCTTCACGTATAGATATTGGATCAAAGTTTAGACATGCTTCAATTGTCTGGAAACACTCAAGTAGCGCATCTCTGTTCTCGTAGATCACGTTCACGGTCCTAACGTTGAAGTTCCATTGTGTCGGTACACCTCTTGGAAGTCTTCTACCAACTACCTCATCCATAACTCCAGTCCTTTTTGGAGAGCGTGAAAAAAAAGATGGTATGCCGCCTATGTTGGAAAAAAAAACTCAAACTCTTCCAATCCTTGAAACTGCTTTCTCCATTATTAGGTTCAGTTGGTGAGCATAGCAATGGACGTAGTGTGCGTTCGGGTACACGTCTTTTATTTTTCTTTGAACTCCTCCTTGATCTCCACGCATCACACTGGCACCATCGTAGCTTTGAGCTATGAGTTTCTTCTTGTCTTCTGGCTCTGGGAGAACAGTATTCAGTATTTCCAGCACAACAGCAGCAATCGAGTCTGCATCCGTTGATTTCATTTCCGTGAAGCCATCAAATCTTTCCACCACTTGATACTTCTTGTCAATGTGGCGATAGACTACAACGCACTATGTCCTGGCGGAAATATCGGTTGTTTCATCCGCTTGGATTGCCACAAACTGGGCTTCCTTAAGCTCTTGGTGAATCACTTCCTTAATAACTTCATGCATGCAGTCCAGTAGCTCATTCTGCACGGTTTTGGACGTGCCCTTAAACACAGTTGCAGTCTTCAAATGCTGTTCCATTGCACTATCGATACTGCCAACCAAATCCACCAGGCCTCTAAACACTCCTGGATTTAGCGATGTTTCACTCTCGTCGTGTCCTCTTAATGCCAGTTCAAAAGCGCCACAAAAGCGAACACAATCAATTATCTTGGAAAGGATGTACCGGTTCTTAGCCACTTCTTCGTTGTGTTTTTGAATGCTGACTTGGTATCCTTGGTCCAGTTGAACAGCAATGTTCGCCTGTCCAAGCATCTCAAACTTGATCCTGTTATCCAAGTGAGCTTTAGAACTTTTGTGTTTCGCCAATTTATCAGCTAGATGTTTGACGTCAGTCACTCCAGTTTTGGTCCAAGCAGCGTCACCACCAAATAGGATGCATGGGAAACAATATAAGGACTTCCTAGAAACGCTTCCAGAAAGCCAGTCGTTCTTCTTGTACCATTCAGTATTGAAATTACGGAGATATTGCTTCCCTCTATCTCTTGCGATTTGCTGCAGATTTATCTCTGGTTGGTCAGCTCCTAACCGTTTTACTTCCACCTTCTCCTCATAGGTTAGGGTGCCGAAAGGCTTCACAAGTAGAGAGTCAATAGTATTCATTTCTGATACCAATAGAAGAAAGAGATCACGTTATATTAATTTATATTATGTCACAAAATTACTTTAAAATAACAGTGTGTTGATTTCATTGGTATACATTACAGATTGCAAACCCTCATGTGACAAGACTACATCAACATCAAATTTGCACCTATACACATGGACAGAAAATTAAAGGCAATGATACTCACCTACAGTTGACTCTCCTTCTCGGGGTATTCACGTCCAGTAAGTCAACCAATGAGTCCAAACAAATCTGCTTCCACAGATAGTTTGCACCTGGGAAGTGATAGAAAACAACAAAAAAAACATTAGAGCGTTTAAGACCCAAACCGTAACTTTTAAAACCTTAAAAGAGCAAGTGTGACCATATAGGCCCCAAACGCACCTTAAAAACCTTCAAATTCCAAGTGTGACCATATACTCACCTACAGTTGACTCTCCTTCTCGGGGTATTCACGTCCAGTAAGTCAACCAACGAGTCCAAACAAATCTGCTTCCACAGATAGTTTGCACCTGGGAAGTGATAGAAAACAACAAAAAAAACATTAGAACGTTCAAGACCCAAACCTTAACTTTTAAAACCTTGAAAGACAAAGTGTGACCATATAGGCCCCAACCGCACCTTAAAAACCCTAAATAACAAATTGGGACCAAATAGGCCCCAACCGCACCTTAAAAACCCTAAATAACAAATTGGGACCAAATAGGCCCCAACCGCACCTTAAAAACCTTAAATAACCAATTTTGACCATATAGGCCCCAACCGCACCTTAAAAACCCTAAATAACAAATTGGGACCAAATAGGCCCCAACCGCACCTTAAAAACCCTAAATAACAAATTGGGACCAAATAGGCCCCAACCGCACCTTAAAAACCTTAAATAACAAATTGGGACCAAATAGGCCCCAACCGCACCTTAAAAACCCTAAATAACAAATTGGGACCAAATAGGCCCCAACCGCACCTTAAAAACCTTAAATAACCAATTTTGACCATATAGGCCCCAACCGCACCTTAAAAACCTTAAATGACCAATTTTGACCATATAGGCCCCAACCGCACCTTAAAAACCTTAAAAGACCAAGTGTGACCATATAGGCCCCAACCGCACCTTAAAAACATTAAATAACCAAGTGTGACTATATAGGCCCCAACCGCACCTTAAAAACCTTAAAAGACCAAGTGTGACCATATAGGCCCCAACCGCACCTTAAAAACCTTAAAAGACCAAGTGTGACCATATAGGCCCCAACCGCACCTTAAAAAACTTAAAAGACCAAGTGTGACCATATAGGCCCCAACCGCACCTTAAAAACCTTAAATAACCAATTTTGACCATATAGGCCCCAACCGCACCTTAAAAACCTTAAAAGACCAAGTGTGACCATATAGGCCCCAACCGCACCTTAAAAACCCTAAATAACAAATTGGGACCATATAGGCCCAAATTGTAAAAAAATATATATATATATATCAATTGATATCAACATATCACAATAAATAAATATCTATATATATATATCAATCAATATATATATCAATCAATATATATATATATATATATATTATATATATAAATATATATATATAAATATATATATATATATATATATATATATATCAATCAATATATCTATCAATCAATATATATATATATATATATATTATATATATATATATATATATATATATATATATATATATTATATATATATATATAATATATACAAATATATATATACGCATAAAAAATACACATAAATATACATAAAACAATATATATTAATTGATATTTATTATTTGATTAATTGATGTTCTTTATTACTTGTTATATTAAATTGTTCATGCATTTCTATTACACATTATTTTTTATACATATTACAGTGCTATTTTTTGGCTATACATGTTACAGGATATTATCCTGTAACATGTATATCACATAAAATAGCCCTGTAATATGTATAATACATACAGGGTCAAACAAGTTCACACTAACCTTTTTTACCCTTACAAGCTTCCATACCTGCTTGCTGATTTGCTAATTTTTTAAAGACTCTCATTGGTTGAAATCGATGTCAATCAAAAATTTCAGCCAATCAGAGTCCTTCAAAAATTAGTATATAAAGCAGACCGTGGGAAAAAATCAATTAATCGCGGGAGGGGCTCCTTATAGGAGGAGCTCTTTTAGTTTGTTGTTTTTTTTTTTTTGCTTCAATGGCTTCAATCAAGATTGGATTATTTGACCAGTGGCTTCAATCAACATTGGATTATTTGACCAGTGGCTTCAATCAACATTGGATTATTTGACCAGTGGCTTCAATCAACATTGGATTATTTATTTGACCAGTGGCTTCAATCAACATTGGATTATTTATTTGACCGGTGGCTTCAATCAACATTGGATTATTTGACATGGGCTTCAATCAACATTGGATTATTTGACATGGGCTTCAATCAACATTGGATTATTTTCATGACTATATCCAGAGGACAGAAGGCCAACGCTGGAGGGGTCAATTTGACAGGTAAGTATGTGCTGTTGTTTATTTTATTTTTATTAATGTTTGTTTAAAGCTGTTTATTTTTGTAATAATAATGTGTTACAGTTACTGTGTGTTTACTGTATTGTTTTTCCCTTCCCTTATTTTTATTTTATCTTTAAAAGTGACAGGCACATATACATGCCTGTTACTTCTAAAAATAGAATAAAAATAGGGGGGGGGGGGGGGTGCTAGGTAGGTAGTTGGATCAGGGTGGGGTCGGTCACGCTCAGGCGCCCATCGGTTGGTCGGTGACCGCGTAGGCCACGATCAGGGGTGGCACAGGCCTCATGGGTGTGAACATCCACCCCCATGTGGCCTGGTCAACCCCGCTCACCGCCCGAATACCCAGATCACCGTGATCAGGGAAATCGGGCGGTGTCATAGCATAGGCCGCATCGGGGTGGTAGTGATCGGGAGTCGGGGGTGGCATAGGGCGGCGACATGGAGGTGATCAGGGGTGGCACAGGCCTCATCAAGGGGGTGATCCGATCACCCCCATGTGGGCCTGTGCCACCCCGCTCACCACCCGACTACCCCGATCCCGTGATCGGGCTAATACGGCGGTGGCATGATGGCATCGCATAGGGCAGGCCTGATCAGGGGTGGCACAGGCCACATGGGGGTGATGGCTGGGGGTGGCACCAGGCATTGCAGGCCTAGGGTCGTCGGTGGTAGTTGGTGGGTGGCTGGGTGGGTGGCAGGCCAGGCAGGCATAGTGGGGTAACTGGTCACCCCTAACTTTTATTAGGGGCTACTAGGGGTTAGTTTTGGCCAGGGGCAGGGCAGGTGCCAGGTAGACTTACTGTGTTAGGCAGGCAGCAGAGCAGATGTGAGTAGATTCAGCCAGGGAGGTCTCTCAGTCTCAGCGTGAGCAGGGTCAGGAAACAGAAAGGGGGAAGGGACAGGCAACTGGTGGTTTTATTGACTGCATCAGTCAATCAAAATGAAAACTCGAGGCCCTATTTGCTGGCGGGCGCTCAGGGCTAACGGTCTGGGTGGGTTTAGATTGTTCTCTTAGTAACTGTACAGCCTTCCATCATCATTGGTCAATGATGGAAGACTATCAGTCATTAATTGATACATTTATGACCGCCCATGCATATCGTCACTGTGATGGTGGGCGGCATGCATTAACTGTCAGGGGGCCAGGCCAGGACTCATTGAAGAGAAGAGTCTAAAGGTTAGTGTAGTGTAATATGATCACACAGGGTGCAGGGGGCTATAATATAGATACACACAGCATTAGTTAATGTAGCGCAAGGGTTATCTTAAAGTGACAGTGTCCCTTTACTAACTTTACTTCATTTTAATACTGTATTGAGACTTGAATGATGATGTACACCTTATATTTAATTGTTTTTGGGTTATACTAATACATTGTTGTGTTTTTTTATTGCAGGGTGAAGAAAATATTTGGGGGGGGCGTTTGCCCTGACGCCCCAATGGACGGGCCGCCCCTGTTCTCTCCTTTACTTGGACTATTGTAAAGGCTCCATCATACTCCCTTCCAGTTCTCTTCTTCAGTGCTGATGTGATCCTCCCTGTACATATGGGGAAGAGTAACTCTAGGCTTGGAATATAAATGTTAATGAGGTTACCTTAACCTTCAGTTATGTATATACGATAACAGATAATAGAGATGCTCATTCAGAGAACATATTAATCTATGTGTGTGAATTATGTGATATCAATAATTATGTGTGTTGTAAATTAAGGGTTAATATATCTTAGAAGTCAAAATACACACAACTCCTGCTCTCTCTCTCTCTCTCTCTCCAAAGCTCAGAAACCCACCAATGCCTAGATCTGTGTGATCACTTGCTCAGCTACAGCACAGTCAATGATTTACATTTTTCGGGCCCTTTAAAACTCCTTGCCAGTGTTAATTGCTGTTCCCCGCTTTCTATTGGCTCTAAGGCCTGAGTCGCACTCCGTGGTTACGGGGTTGGATTGGAAATGCGGCTTGTATCTATTCAGCCCCCTAACAGCTTGCAGGCAAGGGAAATGTCTACAGGCTTGCGGCTCGGGGCCCTTTGGTTGTGGCCTTGTTTAATGTAATTGCTCTGTAACTCCAGCAGATTTGAAGCTCCTAGTTATAGTCCATTAAGATTATAAATTGCATGCTTACTTTTCCTTCCCAAATGCATAATCTTACATTCATTTGTATTCAATCAAATCTGCAATTTAGCTGCCCATTCTTGCAATTTATGTAAGTCCATTTGGAGTGAAAGTACATCATTTTCTGATTTAAGTACCTTGCACACCTTAGTGTCATCAATAAAAATGAATCCAATACTTTCCAGTCCTACATCTAAGTACATCTTAAATAAAAAATAAATAAAAAGAGAGGACCTAATACTAAACCCTGATGGATCCTGAGTCCAATCTGAGTATTTTCCATTTACAACAACCCTTTGCTTCCTGTTAGCAATTTCCCAATCCATGTGCATGACTTTACTGCAATTCCTGTATCTCCTACTTTGCACAGTAGTCTTCATGTGGCACTGTATCAAATGCATTTCCAAAAACCAAAATCACTACATCTACTGAATTGCCTTGGTCCAATTTGCTAATAACCTCCTCATGTAACTAATTAGATTTGTTTGGCATGACCTATCGCTCTTAAATCTGTGTTGACTCCTACCTATTAACTTGTTCACATGGATATATTTCTATATGCTGTTGTGACATTTGTAGATATAAAGATCATTTATATATGTCATCTACTTTATTTACTTGACGTTTATTATTTACCACTGTATGTACATACATCCTTGTGTGTGGCATTCCTCATATGGAGGGTTAAATCATTTTTCTAGTATACCAATATTTCTGAGCCTACTAAATGTCTTATCAAGTAGTACTTAAGCCAAGGCAAAATACTTTCAGGCAGCTGAGTAGACCTTGAGAATATCATTACTAGCCAGTCTCATGGACCGAATACATGGACCCGAGATATTTGTACTCAGACTTGTGCTTTGGTTCAATTTGCTATTGTTTTAACCACTCACTATCAAAACAGGTACAGATAGTGGGACACTGGTTTGTTCAAACATAAAAAAAAATTATTTAGTAAACCTCAAAGTTTACCATAATATTTCATAGTTGTGTTATGGAGCGTGTTTGCCCTCTAGAATACATAAGAAACCTCTATACAATTTTATTGACATATCTTAATTATCGATGTGTATACAAACATAGCGAGAAGCTATTGCAATTGGTTGAAATCAGTCTGGTGATTAGGAATGGATGAAAAGGAAATAGTTTATCTATTATGACAAAGGGAGGCTCAGGACTTTCTGTCTGTCGCTCTCTGGCCTTTTGTCTTTTCTCTGTGATTATTCACTATATCTATATTTAGTACAAATTCTTCCTAAAAGATACTCGATTGGGTTGTCAGTTCCTTCTCCAATGGACCACAATTTGTCTGACCTCTCTGCAATGACCTGCCCATCTTATGTGGCCCTACATGGTATATCTCACAACTTCATTGATATATCCAAGCCCCTTCACCATGACAAGGTAGTGAACCAGAAGGGGATTTCTGCCCTTTTAAAATAAAGGGCTTTTGTTGGCCCCTTATAACTTTGTTTCTTGAACGCTATCTCAAATGATACTGTGTTATGATCACTGTTCCCCAAGGATTCCCCTATTTCAACTTTTGATAGTATATCAATTTTATTAAAATATTATTTTTATTTCCTTTGCAAAATGCATTAGGGAAAGAAAGTAGGTGCCAAGCTGTTACTGTCTGCAAGCAGTGTCACATGTTTTCATTGAAAATGTGTTAGAACACACTTAGAGCACATAGTGTTGTTTACACAGAGCTCCTTACAGGTAGTGCCATGATTTGGGTCAGGAATACACAGCTTCTCTCTGGCTGGCTGAATTGTTCTGCTCATTATACTGAGTGGTCTAGTCTTGTGTTAATAACCATGAATTACAGAGATGAGATTTTCTATTTAAGACAAGTTCATTTAGGTTGTGTGAAAGGAGCAACTGAGAGCAGCATCTTAAGGAGAAACTTAGAGAGCTGTCAGGTAAGCCAGTAAGGTAATTACAAGATATTGAGCCCTTTTCAATTATAAGCCTGCCACTGACTCTAACCAGTAATTTTAGCTGTGGGTGTTTTTTTCTCCAAATGTTTAGATGTATTCTCTTGACTCAAGCCCACAAATGATGTCTTACAGCCTCCACACATAAATCCTGTCTTTTTAAGTAGGATTTCAGGGGGCGTGATCATATTATCTGACAATATTTAAGCAAACCCGTAATTTACTTCTTAGACATAGCCAATAGTAAATGAGTGCGTCATCATGACATCAGTAAAACATTGAAGTTAGACGTAATCTGCAATCTGAGGCTACAAATTAATTAGTGCCAATAAGTAAGATGGGGCATGCAAACAAGCAATCTAGCACTCAAGTGGGTTTCATGATATGTATTAACCACTTGAGTTCCAGGATTCCAGGATCGATGTTACTCAGAAATAACGTTTAAGAATACTATTTTTTAATTGCATTACTCAGAAATAACATTTTAAAATAATATTTTTAATTGCATATTTGTGGGTTTGAGACTGTTCTACAATTAATTCTAATGGTTTTCTATGCCTTCCCATGCTTTTAAAGTACAGTATTGTGTGTTTAATTGTTGTTACAGCTCTAATAAGTGTTTGAGAAAGCCCTTGCGAGTTCTATTTAGTACTCGTAATATTTTTGATAGAAATTTGATACTTTGTTCAATTGGGGGTTAGACTTTATATGCGAGCTAGAGCTACGGTACTAATAGAATATCAATTTTGTGTAACTTTAATTATTTAGTAATATTCGAGCTGTGCTAAAATTTGTGCCTTGCAATGGAGCGCAGTGCTCATTGGCCCACAGTGCGCATGCACGGGCAATCTGTGCGCATTGCTAACGCTGTGTGCTGCGCATTGCTTAAAAGTTTTCATAGTGCGCATGCGATCCTGCCTGGAGCATTACACACTATGAAAACTAATATAGGTGATACAGCTATCTTTACCTACAATACCTGTTTTTTACATAGGCTCTCATGAAATTCAGTAACTACATAGATGCGTATGTGGTGGTGAGGTGGGGTGGATGAAGATTAGGCCTTTAGTGCTTTAGACTTCCTTAGTTCATTGAGGTTTATATTTCACAACCTTTGTATTCATATACAGTATTTAGCACAGTTACTGAGAAGTTAATATTTGCTTGAAAATTAACTAATTTTAATATGTTTTCCCAAACATCAATGTTTCTCAAAACACTTAACAGTAAGCACAGTAAATTGGTTCGCCCTGTTTCTGTCAACTTTGACAAATTGTTTTTCCAAATACAGGCTCAAATTAATATGTGCATGTAGCTTTTTGGATATCTGGCATTTCAAAGGCTACATTTGAGGTGGATGCACAATATATATGAGCAAACCAGAAATACTAAAATAAATACATTCATTTTTTGATAATACAACAAGCAGAAAAATAAGAAGAGATAACACATATTTTTGTAAATAGTTGCCAAGATGTGAATAAGGTATGCTATATTAAACAAATATGAAAAATGTTGTTGCTCATAATTGAAATATTTTTACACCAGGACATTTTATCCGGCGGCAAAAGTTTGCCTAAACACCATTGTGGTCCTTAGAGAATACCAATAAAAATATGTTATACAGTATATTAGAGTATGTGGTTTACATTAAGAATTATTATACATACCAATACCAATCACACTGTGAAATTACAGATTGCTGCTGGATTGAGATTAATAATAGTTGTTAGTAATCTGTACCCAACAATTTCAGTGTGACAATTATTAGTACAGAAACATCATATAAGAATATATTTGCAGTAAAAGGAAATTGTGTGCTTTGGCTTTAATCTATCCTCCCTAGTTTTATGATACCCAATAAAGGTTAGGTTGGTAAATATAGACTTTGAATCAGTAATTTTAGACAAAGCTTTGGATCTACGCTCATGCAACTGAGAAAGTAAAAATAAACAAAGCATGCTGTAACTGAACAAGAAAACTACTTGTAATGCAGAAGAATATTATCATAATAACATCCTTAACCCAAATAATCAAAAATCACATCTAACATATATCAAACTGCGCCGATATGATAAGTGAGGTTGCACAAGTTTCAGTGTTAAGTAGAGTAATGTCTTCTTATCTGCAGATAAATTGTACACAGCAATTAAATCAGACCATTTGTATAAACTAGAAAAATGGGCAGCCAAAAAACAATTTAATTACAGAGAAATTTAAACTTATGCATTTTGGAGGGGAAAAAAGCATGCAATGTATAATCTAAATTTAACAAATCTAGAGGTTTCAGAGATAGATAAGGATTTTGTAGTGTTCAATGCTAGGCAGAAGCAAAGGGAAATACAATACTAGCATTTAGAATTACAAAGGGACGACCTTATTTGGAGTATGGCGTACAATTTTGAGCATTACATCAAAAAGAATATTGTATAGCCAGAACAGGACTACTGTGCTGGACCCTGGAGGTATTCATGATACATTGGTGGAGTGTGTGAGAGGGTTTTCTGACCCTGTGACTGGAAGTTGTGGTATCAATTTCAGTCTGATCCAATTTTCTGCCAAAGACAATTATCCTCTCCCTGTTCCCTTCTCGTCCTCTCCTCTTTCCACTGATAGATACATGGGCACACCCTTGTGACCCAACTCTCAGGATGTGATGTAACAAAATGTATCTCTAGATTCATAAAGAGTCTTCAAAAATTCATATTTTTTCTAAACATGTTTTTATGTCCATGGCTTTATACAGCTACTAATGTTGTTAGTTTATTATATACAAGTGTCTTTTTTTCTTGAAGTACATTTGATTTATTATATACTACGTTTTTTAACCATGACCCTATCAGCCTTTTAATAGGGGCAGGTGTTTTTTTTAACATTTTGCATGTCATTTAAGTGCTACCACTACAATATTTCATAACAAAATATCAAACACAACTTTTTTTTTCAAGGATTTAAATGACCACATATTAAACGTTACAAATGTAAAAAAATATTAAGACCTGTTTTAACTTGCCAGAGAGCAAGTCCACAAGAACAGTTACATTTCTTAATAGGTTTTAGTGCTCAGAGAACTTTTTTTGAAAAAGGCAACACATTGTAATACATTATCAAGTGACTTCTTTCTGATGCAATAAAGAACACAAATTCTTTCCATGTCCCTTTAAGTCATCAAATTTTAAGACACACCTCAGAACATCCATATAAAATAATGATATGCAGAGACTCCCATGTGGACCATGCTGTAGTAGAAATGATAAGCACTGGTACTATACTAAAAGATTTTGATGGGTTAATTCATGCAAACAAGGTCAGTGATATACCATATGCTACATCTTTCTTTTCCTGGAAAAGAATACATGCCTCCAAACTTAATTTGCACAGTTATTTTACTGGATTTATGCCATAATATTCCTATTTAAATTATAGCAATTATCTTAACAATGTGAACATTTTAAAATGTGGCTCATATATTTTCTTTATTGTTTTATCAACTTCATTCAGGTATTCTCAGTTGAATTTAGTTTAACAGAAATTATGGTAAACCAACTTCACTGTGTTAAAAATGTGTCTCCATTGTTATGTCTTAAAGTAACAAAGAGTCTAATATTTACAGTCTGTTTTTTTAAAGAACTATAATTGCTAATAAGCAAAACATAATAAGAAAGTAAAGTAAACAATAATCTTTTTTTTTTATTTATGAAATAAATCCTAAGGGCCTCATTCTATTAGCGGCCGCAGCCGTTGCGGGGCCGCAAGGACCGGCCGCAAGCTTTACGGCTATTCTATTCCCCTCCGGCCGGGGACTCCGGCAGGCTTGCGGCCGGCGCCTTGCTATCTCTTGCGGCCGATCGCGCCGGAGGAAAGCCTTTGATCTAAAACGGCCGCAAGGAAATCGGCCGTAAGAAAAGCCTGGTTGCGATTCTATTGCTCCGGGAAGCCTGTCTGCAAGGCTAAAAACGAGCCGCAGCTTACTTGCAGCAAACAGGTCCCGCTAGCACCAATTAAGCACATAAAATAGCTCAAAAAAAGCCATCCTGCACTTTGCGGAGTCTATAAAGTGATATTCGGTGTTAGAAAAAATAGCACATAATTACCCTATACTCAAATCCGTAAAATAATATTTTTTTAATATACGTAAAATATCCATGTAAAAAGTTCAGAGTGCTTGAAGCACCTCAGACCCGCCCACGCCGCAGCCGGAAAATAAACAGTTAATTTGAACTCGGATTTGGGCTGATGTGCAAGCTTGAGAGTGGGTTCCTTTTAATCCTCATGTCCCCAAATATGATCCCTAGCATTTACAGAGCTGTACAGTGCAGGCTTGAATTTATTTTTGCGTTTTTATATTTCACAGCTTACGGCCGGTTCCAAGATATGCGGCCGGCCGTAAGGGGAGATCCTTGCGGGGCCGTATAATAGAATCGCGAGTTAACTGAACCCCCGCAAGGAATCGCAGCCTTACGGCAGATTTACGGCCGGTAATAGAATGAGGCCCTAAGCTTGTAGAAACAAATAATCACATTAATAGTTGTCAAACTGCGAATCGTCATCAGGAAGCGAGGGCCGCAGTTCGGGCCGCAAATGCGAATCCCTCGCGAAGTGAAGGGCCGCATTTGCGAAGGTGGAGGCTCCAATGTCAGCTGCAATGAGCCGAAGGCCGCAAATATGAACCCTTGCAAATATGGACCCAATACGTCGCCTCACAAGCGGTTACAAGCAGCCACAGAAGCGGGACTTTGAAAAAAAAACTATAACACGCAATGACTAAATACGGACTTACAGAAAAAAATAACTTAGAAAATAAAATTACGGACTCGCAAAAATACGAACTTAACGGCCGACCCGCTCACAGCGAAAAACATAAAAAAACACAAAATACACACACAAATAATAAAAAAAACATTACACACAGCAAGGAGGGACAGCCAGGACATCTGTGAGTCAGGTTGCACCCAGATTTAAGTCCAATTTACAGAGTTTAAACACTCGAAAATCCCCTAAGTGACAAAAAAAATGGCAGCCCCAAAAAACGAAAACAAGGCTAAACGACCCCTAAACCCGCAAAACACCGCCAAGCACATACGACTTTTACACAAACCCGTACAAGGTACAAAATACACTATTAGCAAGCACACAAAATCATGCACACCTGTGTACCACATACACAATCGCCGCCATTTTACAACACTAACTTACAGAATGCAGAACTACACAGCTACTCAAACGGTTTCCCCTTGCGCATGCAGCCTATTTACACTACACACTGCACACATTGCTGACACTTACACCTCAGCTCCACAACAGTGCAAACCTACATTGTATGCTGCAGGAACATCGAAACAGATTGTCAGCTCTTCAGCACAATGCTTCCTGCATATATTACTTACAAATAGGTAAAGTATATAAATTTATTATTTCATTAATTAATAATTATCATGAGAAAATACATATACAGAAAAAAAAAACACCACAGTATTGCAATAAACGACAAAGGCCTTCATCGCGCGCCTCACATGGAGCGCCAACGGTGCTCATAGGACACAAAGTACATCAGGGGAGAGGCTTGCAATAAGCGCAAAAAGGAGATCAGCGCGGACCTTACAATGAGCGCAAAAGCGCCTCTCATAACAAAAAATACACCAACCAAGAGGCTCGCAATGAGCGCCAAAGGATCTCAGACGACAAAAACACTTACTGTCTGTGGCAAACAGCATTACAAATTTTATTGCCCCGTCATTTTTGACAGGCAAGTCGCTAGTTAGAAATTACAATCGTAAAAACCAGCTATCACATAATGGTGTCTGATGGTTCCAAAAAATTAAAGGCTATATTTTTTCCAAAATATTTTTATCATTTTCAATTTAAGTTCTTCAAATCAACATACTGTTTGTCCATTTTATCATATGTATAAGGTCACATATGCATGTAATCAGTGATTGTGAATAATACCTATTAACTGTGGACCAACAAGGCAGAGTCTTGAGAAAGCAGATAGGTGACAGGTATCCATCTTTTACTGAGAATCTTCTGTATATAGTGCATAGTATATTTAACTGTATTTAGTGTGGATATAGGGCAAAAAGAGTGGGGGTGAAAGAGGGTAGATACGATAGGAATACAGTGCTGAGAATGGGTGAGGACAGATAGCAAAGTTGTCAGGGGATTCAAATAGAAGGGCAGATAAAGAAAGAGAGAAGGGCCATATGACAAAGTGGCGAAGAGGTCATATAGAGGAGTGAGTAGGTAGAGAAGTGGCCAGGAAGTAGATAGCTGAAAGTTGAAAAGCAAAGAATGAGAACGGAAGGGGAGTAAAATAGAGAAAGGGAGGTAGGGTGTGTAGCAAATTGGTAATGGGATAGATGGAGAAGGGGTGAAGAGGGTAAATAAAGGAGTGAGAGGGTTGATAGTGGGATGGTTGATAGAGTGGTGGGAGGGACATATATGGAGGTGTCAGAGGTCTAAGCTTTAATTTGTATCTCTTCACATATTCCCTCTCTCTTCTGGTGAGTGGAGGATAGTGGAGAAAGGAGAATCGATGATGAAGCATTTAAATGGGACAAGGGGAAGGCAGGAAGATGGGGGGATAAATAAGTGGAATAAATACAAGAATTTTAAAGATGGGGATATGAAGAGAGGAGGGACGCATGGAACAGAAGTTTTAATGAGAAAAGAAAGACGAGGTAAGACCTAATTATCACAGAATATGGCTTTATTACACCTAATAAAATTGGAGGTCAGAACAAGAGTGGTAACCTGGGGGAGAGTGGTCACATGTAAAGGAGAGAAGAGGAAGCGACAAGAGAAGTTAGAAGACTCTTCAGGTGCCCTCTCCATAATCATATGCATTTCAATGTATCGTAATCATATGTTAAGATTTTATATATATAAAATAAATAAAAATATAAATATAATATAATATATATATATATATATATATATATATATATATATACTGTATACAACTTTTGTGAAATTACCTTAGAAATGCGCTGCGTTTAGATCTGTAATTTATTTTAAGTAATTCTCATACAATCATATTCCATGCTTTAGTACAAAATTAATTCTTCTCTCCACGTGTTGCAATAAGCTCCAAATTATTTCAGTATCCATATCTATATATAGAGCTCTCAAGGAATCAGCATTTACATGCAGTAGGGGATTAGAAGCCACTTAAAATGTGTTCCCTGCTATCTTTTCTCCAGGAAACCAGGACAGTATGCTTAGTTCCACAGCAAAATTTTGAGTCTTATATCTGACCATTCTATAAATCCCTGCTTACCAAAAGGTATTTCAAATTGATTCATATTCAATCTTTAATTAAACTAAATTTTTAACGATAAAGCCAATTTTATTTAAATAATCAATTAATTAAAGGGGCAATAACCTTACTAAAAGTGCTCTTCATGGTGTGAAAGAACACAAGATTGTTTGTTAAAATTATCTATTTTTTTTAATTACACTAATAACATATAAAGTTGTAAGCCTCTGTTTACATGCAAAATGTATCCTGCCCATTGATTGTTACATGGGTAATAACAGAAAGCTGAGCTTGAAGGGTGGTGATTGTCTAGAGGGAAAACAGTGATTGATAGCAGTTTTTCCCTGGACTTAGGACTGCACTGACTAGTTATCCCATAACGGACCTGTTTAGATGAGTCCAGCATTCCATGCCTGCACATATAGATTTGTTAAGGTTTATTTATTTTTCTTTTAATCTCTGCATAGATCAAATTCCAGAGAGGCAAGAGAGCAGAAATCTGAATTAGGTCTGTTCCCTTCAAACTGGAAATGTAGGCAATATTGCTATTGACTCGAATGGAGCACACACCCCTGCAACCTGATTGGCTGTGGTAATGCCACAGCATGTGGGAAGATTATTCCACAAGTAAACACTTATTGTATTTGATTTATCAGGAAAAAGTTCACATATTTAAAAAAATACTGATATGTGGTCCTTTCTCTGTAAGATAATTTCTCATTTGTCACCACTCACGAAGAACTTCCCACAAATGTTCATCTCACCTCAACTGGTTTGAGGCTTAATGCTTTAGCACCTTCACCATGGACACCCACCTTTGATCCACCACCTGTATACCTTCTATCTCTTCTCCATCTGGTAGACCCATAGTCTTGCCTCCACTGTACTTATGTGCTATATCCCCCACACCTTGATTGTCCCTGTGCCTCTGTGCACTCTCTCATCCCCTTGCTCCTCTTCACTCCTGTACACCACCTTGCTGGCCCCTTCTGCATCCACTTAGAGTTATATTCTCTTTTGTGTATAACCTAAAAGCACAGTCACTCTCAAGCACATCACTTGTGTTTTAGTCTAATTTAAAAGACTCAAGGTGTAATCTCTATTGTACCCCCATTGAAGCATAGTCGATCTCCTGTACCTTCAATAACTAGTGGCTCTTACCTTACCTTCTTCATGCATAGGTCTGTTCCCTTCAAACCCTAGAGTCATAGCAAATGTTGCATATCCTTTTTATATTCCCTCTAATATGCCTTCTATATGCATAGTTACACTTGTACACATTCTGGAAGTATAGTTACTCTTGTCCTTCAGTTATAGCCATTCTTTTGTGCCCCTCTCAATGAAGAGTCACTGTTCTGCATTCCATTCAATACAGATTCCCTTTTGTACACCATGTTAATATGGTGTGTCTCTCTTGCATGCCCCACAATTCAGTGTTGCTCTTATGCATGTCTCTCAATGCAGAGTCACTCTTGTAATCCCCTCAAGGCAAAGTCCTCTTTTGTGCGCTTTTATAAATATAGTAGCTCTCATTCTCCAGCCTCATCCACTGTCTTTGATGCAAGTTACTTTGGGGTGTCATTCTTGTTACATATTAAGTCTTACATGACCCCTTGATGCACAGTCTCTCTTGTGTACCTTCTACAAGTATAGTTGCTCTCATACACCCCTCTCTTGAGGCACACCTGCTGAGGAGTTGCTCTTTTTAGCCCTCTTTGGTGCAAGTCACTCTTGTGCACCCCCACATGAACAGATCCTCTTGAAGCAATCTAATGCCCTTCTTCTCATACACCCCCTTGGAAATGCTTAGTCTCCCTCAAACTCTTTCTCTCATTGCATAGTCTCTCTTATATAACAAAAAAATATACGTAAAAATCCAGGTGCTTAACACCTTTCGTAATTAAGCAACTTTAATTCTGTGGGATAAAGTACGCAAAACCCAAACTACTACTCCAACTATATTGTTAAAAAATAGCTTTATCACTGCATAGCTTAATAATTTAAAATAGAGAAATAGAGGCTCTGATGTGTGGGGGTAGTGCTACACTAACTATCATACCCACACCAGCTAACCTATAGGTCTATCACATATATAGTTGTGAGCATGCAAGTTGTTGCTAACGCTTGCGGGCTCCCTCGCGCAGCGAGCCTGCGGCACTTGCAAAGCGAGGGTCCCAGTTGCTGGCAAGGGGCGCCTTCAGCGCTCCTTGCCAGCAACTGTGACCCTCGGAAAATTTATGAGCGTTGAAGGCGCTCCTTGCCAGCAACTGCGGCCCTCGCAAAATTTACGTCCTAACGCAAACAAAATACGAGACACGTTACAACCCATTATGACCTCGCAAAAATCGTCCACAACACGCGGACATGAAAACATCAAAAATACAACAAATACACACAACAAATACATAAAAAGCTTACTTACAGGAAGAGGGAGCATCCAGGACCTCGAAAACTAAAGTTACAACTCAATTTAAGTCAAATTAACAGAGTTTAGACGCTAAAAAATTCTCTAAGCGAGAGAAAAAATGGCCGCCGAAGAAAACGAGGCTACAACAGTCTAAAGACGCAAAACACCACCAAACACCTACGTATTTGCCGAAAAACACCTACGAGATTAGAAAACAAGGACGCAACCCGCGCAACCCCAAAAACATTACAAACACAACAAATACAAATAACAAACACATAAAAAGGTTACTCACAGCAAGGGGGGGCACAGAGGACCTCTGCAAGTGAAGTTACACCTCTATTTAATCACAAACTTCGGAGTTTACAGACCCGAAAATTACCTAAACGAGAGAAAAAATGGCCGCCGAACAAAACGAAAACGAGGCTAAAGGTCCCTAAACACGCAAAACACTACCATAAACATGCAAAACACCACAAGACACCTACGGATATTCCGAAAAAGACTATCAAACAGCTACGGATATTCCGAAAAACTTGCACGACATAGAAAACGAACGACGCTACATCAGCCACATTATATACACCAAACACGCTTATCTCACTCAAAATTTCATTCTAGTCATTTTTTGACGGGCAATTCGCTAGTATATATATACTCTTTAGAAATATACTATGCAGTCCATGACCTAGCTAAGCATTCTTTATATAGAGCAATTACATTGCTTAAACATAGGAATACAAAATGCTATATATAATGCCTCTATTTCTTTATTTGAAATGATTAAACTATGCAGTGATACAGCTATTTTTTTAACAACATTGTCTCTCTCATACACCCCTCATCTCCTAGACAATCACTTTGTGCACCTTGTTCTGAATCCCAGCCCCTCCCCCCCCCCCCCCCCACACACACACATACACCCCCTCCCCATGCCTCATAGTCACTCTTGTTCACCCTTGCTCTGCATAATTGCCACATCCTGTAAAATTATTAATGTGTCACTGGGAACAATTTTGAAAATAACGTCAGCATATGCAAAATGTGGACAAACTATAAAGGCAAACAGGAACAGTGGTCACCGACAGGCACAGACAGAGACTTCACAGGATAGCTGCTAAATGCCACAAAAGTACAAAATTGGTCACATTATTGAATCAGCACCTCTGTGGCCAGCTCCAAAAGCTGTAACTTATGTCAGGGAAACAAATAGAAAACAGAGTATTGGAGTGGACAATAAATAATTTAATATTGAATTAGTAAGGGAGACAGACACAGGAGCAAGCTGAGGAGTATTCTGCAGAGATTGAGAGAAAACGTAAAAGCCAAAAAGCCAATCATGTGAGGTAAAATAAATAAGATGGATATATAGGAGGAGATAGGGAAGAAGGTGACTAAAACTAAGGTAAAGGGGCCCTGTGCATATTCACATATGGCAGCATGTAACCTAAATATATCACTGAAACAGTACATTTCAACTGGTAGAACTTACAGATACAAATAAACCCTAGTTTTACAGCGTACTCCCTGGAATTACACTTCATTTGTCTCCTGTGCCTTTTTAGCTTAATTAGCCAGCAGGGGTATTCACAAATGCCATTTTTTATTTTTGTAAACACAGATGGAGACAGTCACAGATGATAAGCCCTAATTGCCTTCTATGGACCAAAACATATGAAAAAAAAATCATAATTGGTGCAGAGATAAAGTACTGTTGTTAAAAATCAAAAATAGATCCTGCAAATATGTGGTATGTTGTTATGTACAGTAATAAATGAATAGTATCATATGTTCATAGGAATCACTCCTATAGTGCAGTTTTTCAAACATTTATACTCCATTATTATAATATAAACCATAAGATACATTATTAAGAAATGCATATTCCAAAATGTAACTCATATGTGCTATTGCTAAAATGCAGTTATAGGTACGGTTCTGTCAAGAGTTCCATTCCAAGCTCTTTTTGTATGTGCTTATAAACTTTGTGTTGGTTTTAAATAATTGAATTTTTGTATTTTAGGAGAGATCGAGGTCTGATTTCTTTTGCCAATTTTCAGGACATTTTATTCACCCAATTTTTTGTTACATTTTGTTGAATTGTCCAAATTACAATGTTTTCCCAGAGAAAACGTTGCTTACTCATAGAAAATTACATTTGTCATTTTGTTTTGTTTTTAAGTTTTTTTTTTTAGAAAGTAAAGTTTAAAATAATAGTGTCATGGGCATTCTCAATAGACATTCTGTTGCTAAATTTATTTATTTAAGCAACTTTGATTAGTTGGTTGTGGTCATGTGATCATTTGTAGCTTGACTGGCAAGGTTTCACTGAGGCAGGAAAATATTATTTTACTAGTGAATTGCCCAATGACGGACTCTACCCTTGTGTACTTTTGGTCGTTTGAGGGCCTTTGGTGCTCATTGCAAGCCCCGCGCTGAGTGCATTGGCGCTCATTGTCGATTTTTGAGTGGCTAAACTCTGCAAATTGTGTTTAAATTGTCATGCAACCTCACTCCCAAATGTCCTGGCTTTCCCCCGTGCTGTGTGTGATGTTTTTTTGTAATTTGTTATTTATTTTCTTTGTGAACACACTGCTCTCTCATACACAGACCTGTCTCTTTTGCTTTAGTTGCTGTATGCTAAATTGTTCCTTTTTTAAATATATCTACAAAGGAAAAACAAAATAGAAAAAAATATCTTACAACTTGTGTTAATTAAATACAGTTTCTGTGTCTGAGACTTACATAATTGTGTCAATTAATAATAACTTGTTTGTCAATAAAGTATATATTATGTGCTAAAAACCTCTGTTTTTTTACTAATGTGACTCCTGATATAAAGAGTGTGGAAAGAGCTAATGTGCTTTTATCAGAATTGAATAAATATGTAAAATTGTGCTTCAACAATTGTGAAGCTTGTTTTCCTTGGATAAGGGCAAATTATTGAATCAAGCATTATAGGGTTATTATTAAATAAGACTCAAAATTGATTGTAAATTAAAAGACAGAAAACAATTTGATGGAGATGATAGATGTAATGGCTAACTAGGCCTAGATTCCATGATTCACAATAACAGCCTTATTAAATTGTGATTCGGCCAATTGAATAGGGCTCTAAATAATCACAGAGCATATATTTTTTTACAGAAGTTTTTAGTTAGTGAATTCTTTGCTTTTGGATAGAAGTTTACTAACTAAAAACTTCTGTATAAAACATTTGCTCTGTGCTTATATAGAGCCTTATTCAATTGGCCAAATCGCAATTCAATAAGGCTGTAAGTGTTTACGTGTGAAATCATGTATTAAAAATAACTGGACAATCAAATGCTGCATGTTAAAAACTTAACAAGTCGTATTGTTTGCAAGTGTTTCCACCAACAATTTCACAATTATAGTCAACCCATTACATTATACCCAACAATGTTAAACAAGTGCCCACAAGACTAAGGTCCAAAAACCAATGGGTACTCCACATACTATGTTGTTCCAAGCCTTAGCGAGTAGTTGCAAAGTCCTCATTATTAGTATTTTTGTACCCTTCCCTACCATGATCACATTCCAGGCAATCAGCAGCATACACTCCCTTCCAGAGCCTTCCATCTGAAGGACAGCATACATTTTAGAAACATTCTGAAGCTGCATTCGTTGTGAGAGGACAGATAGTGTAGCTGCTGGAGACCTAATAGGGAAATAGATGGCCAGGCTGTGTATTTAGCTTCCACTACAGACCTGAAGGACTCATCTGATATCTGCTGCAAGGACAGCAACCCAAAAAGCCCTTTCTAGGGCTAGAACATCATTTATTTTATTTTATATTTTTTTTCTGTCTAATCTAATTGCAAATGCCTGCCTGCCAGCGTGTGTGTGTGACAGGGTAACACCTAACAGCTTATATTGTGCTTATTTTCACTACTCATACCTGGTGGTGTACCATACATTGAAAACAACATTTTTTTTCCTGTAATCTAATTTCAGTTGCCTGCCTGTGTCAGGCTCACCGCTAATATTCTGCTCTGTTTCACCAGTCATAGTTGGTGTACCATACATTGAAAAAAAACAACCCTTTTTTCCTTTAATCTAATTTCAGTTGCCTGCCTGTGTCAGGCTCACAGCTTATATTGTGCTCAGTGAAATAAAACAACACTTTTTTGACTGTAATAGATTGAATAGCAATTGCCTCCTACAGGCGTGTGTGTGAAGCCTATTGCATCTACTCTGCCAACTTTTGCCAGTGCACAGTGATACGTCATATCTGGTGCAACCGTAGTGTGCAGTGACATAAAACAACACTTTTTGGACTGTAACCAATTGAATATCAGTTGCCTGCCTACAGGCGTGTGTGTGAGGCCTACAGCGCCTACTCTGCAAACTTTTGCCAGTGCACAGTGACACTCATATCTGGTGGCACCTTAGATTGCACGCGCAGTGCCCCAAATTTGAAGTAGGAGGTCCGACGAAGCATCTTTTTCCATCTCCATGTTCCAAAAATCAATGCCATATACATGTCCCCTAATAGTGGACGTAACAGGGATTAAACCGATAGGAATAGTACTACTTAACAGTACACACCTTATGATAACGCAGACAGAGGCAACGCAGAGAGAGGAGTCTGAAGAAGAGGAGTCAGAGGAGGAAGGTGTCTTTGATGAGGTGGAAGACCAAACACAGCAGGCATCCCAGGGGGCTTGTTGTCACCTTTCGGGGACCCTTGGTGGCTGGGTGGAGGAAGAGAACTTCAATGACATCAGTGAGGACAAGGAACGAGACATGGCTAGCTTGGTATCCAACCTTGTGCAAATGGGGAGTTTGCGGTTGTGCAAAGGGACTGTTTGCGGTTGTTTGCGGTGCATTAAACGGGGAGATTGGTCTGTTACTGTGAAGCGGGGGGAACCCTTACACTACCTGATTGATACAACATCATACCTGATGTTTTAAAGCATGTTATTCCAAACAATTTAGAAATGTTAGGTGATTTATTCCCTTTATGGCTTAAAACCAGACTCTGCATCAACTATGTAATTTTCCGTGGGAGTTTTGTGGCCAGAAAGAGTCCCTGTGGGTTTTGAAATTTGGCTGCCCATTGAAGTCTATGGCGGTTCGCCCGGTTCGCCCGTTCGCGAACATTTGATGAAGTACGCGTCCGCGGTTCGCGAACCGAAAATTTTATGTTCGCGACATCACTAATTATGACCTATTCTGCATAGCTCAATACCAATGAAAATAACAAAATAAAGCTTGGGGTCTCTCCCACTTCATAACAAACAGACCTTTAGGCCACCCCTTCCACAAACCCCCTGGTGCATTGAATGGGGGCAATGAACCCTTTCTGATACCCCTACCTATGCTCCTCCTAGCCCCCAAAAGCCTGAGTGCTATAGAATAGGTCATCAGCCTCCAACCCAATCTAACCCTACTTACCTCCTTCAGACCCTACCAGCCATGAGGGTTAGAGGGGAATCCTAACTGGTACCCCCATGGTCTCCCACAATACCATGACCTTTGGGGCCTGTTAGGACCCCCATGATCCCTTACTCCCATGGGGGTTCACAAGGACCCTTAGAAAAACCATGTGGCCACAGGGGTCCCACTGAGGGCCACAGAGGACCGCACAGGGGCCACAGAGTACCCATAGGGGCCGCCTCTGCCTTGAAGCCCTCCCCCCAGAAACTTCAAAGATAATGAGGCTGGAGTCTATGTAAATAATGAGGCTGCAGTAATTGTGACACATTCTAAACTAGATATATTAATTTTTATTTTGATACATTCCATGTAGCATATTACGGTAGTGGTTAAAGGTGCCCTTTAATACTTAGTTTGTATTAAAGGGCACCTTTAACCACTACCGTAATATGCTACATGGAATGTATCAAAATAAAAATTAATATATCTAGTTTAGAATGTGTCACAATAACTGCAGCCTCATTGTATTTTTAAGCCATGGGTTTAAATTCATTGAGCTCCACTTTTTTCTCTAACTAATGCATTTATTTGCATATATATCTTATACTATAAGATACATATGTAAATAAATACATTCGTTTAAAAAAAATATCTATCTGTGTGTATGTGAATAAATAGAAATAATATTTTGAAAAATAAAATAAATAATTGTTTTAAAACCATCAGAAATTCCATGTTCACTCTTGCTTTATTATATCTAAACATTTTTGTTAATCATGAAAAAGTAAAACAAAACTATGTCGTGGGATTAAAACCCACAACACCACTTCCATAGGCAACAATTTCTCCTGTTCTGCTATCCTTGCCATTGACATACTAGGAGCTAAAACCTAGCTACAGAGGAGTCTGTGCATATGGTGCTAATTAAGATTTAGCAAAACCTTCTAAAAACGTATTTGTATATATGACTACAAACTGCCCTGGTTGTATGAGGGTCATTTCATGTCAAATATTAATATAAATATTGTTTTTATTCTATTAATTGAAGTCATGAGTGCTGCCGCCCCACTGTTTATCACTACGTCCATAAAATATTTTCTGAGTAACATCAAAATGTACTTTATATTACTCATCTGGTCTTTCTTAAGGGAGCCATTTCAATTCTGCTTTCTACAACAATAATTTCTTGCAGCAATCTGCATGACATGAGAGTGCAACTTTGTTTGTTTCCATGTTTCAACAGGTTTAAATTGCTGCAAATATAATGATATGGTATTATTTGGATGGTGAGAAACCATAAGAAAGAGTTCACACAGGTAATGGGTAATATGGTAATTACACAGATTTAGTCAAACACTGTCATGCCAGTGTTTGGGGATCCACCCAAGCATCCCATGACCATATTTTCCCAACAATGGAAAAGCCATAGTGAAAGAATTCTAGTGTATTGTAATTATCTGAGTTTGGCAATGCATGTGAGTAGTTATTGGAGCTTTTTTTCTCAGGCTAAAATCTCCTTTTACAATAATATAAGAGAATCTGTTATTAGAATGAAATGACTCATAATGGAATAGGAGTCAACAACTAAAATTGAGAAGGAGCATGCAAACCTTCTTTATCTGAAGCTTTTATATTTTATACATGACGAATGTGTGAAATCTAGCAATTCTGAAATTAGATTTTCTTTAAGCGTTTCCAGATATAATCTTTACTGCATTGCAGTTTTAAAGGTGTGAAACATCTTTGTTATATTAACAGCACATCTATTTGTTATGGCTATAAATACACACATTGTAATGCTGCTGCTTGTATTGTCAATTTGTATACATCGTCCGACTAGTGTGCGCATTATATAACATACCGAATATATTAACAAAAAACAGTAGTAATGGGTAAATTGGACCAAACTTTATTATTTTAACACCCATAATAGAAAAACATGACTTGTAAGCAACAAGGAGGAGCTGCACAATGCATCAGAGTTGTTCTTCTTCCAAATCCCTCTCAAGCCCCCCTTTCCCCTGCTGGACAGTACAACACCAATGTTCTTACTTTATTTTTTGATAGGAGTGTGGAGAACTCAACTGGCAGTCTGAACGAAGGGGGCTGGAATCGAGTGCCTTTCAATTAAAGCTCTCGCTGTGTAAACCATTTTTTTTAAATATAAATAAATCTGTATGTGTAAAGAATTAATTATTGTAATGTATGTTTTTGATGTGAGCAGAATGTGTTAGATTAGAAAAAGTTAAAAACAGAGAATTTTAGATATACCTTTAATAAGTCTGTATGTTAATATCAAGGCTTTGCATTGTATTTGTCAGGTTATAGGGATGAACGGAGTAGTTGATATATAGGTGTATTAGATGGGTACACAATTACCAGTGGACTGAAATGGGGACAGTATTTTGCTGTGGAGGTGAATAAGCATATTGTTACACTAATCTTGATATAGCATGTTGTGACTGAATTTGAATTTCTGTTGCATACTGAGAATGCTTTATAGTGATATTCTCTAATTAAATAAGGACAAATTTAGGTAATGATTGTATGTGAATTGTAAAAGAGAGTGCAAAGTCCAATGGTAGGGTTGCAATATTAAAACAGCATTGAGTTCTTGGAGTTGTAGTGGGGAGTGAGGGTCTGTTCCACCAAGTTCCTTCTAAAAAAGCACCTGTATGAAAGTATTTGCATTCTGATAATCTGGTTTTCTTATTTATCTCTTGGAATGTTTCATGAGCTGGTAAAGGGATATCTTGGTGCCCTTTATAAACATCTGCACCACTAATAGCTCACATTTCAACATACTCTGACTGACTTGAGTATCAAGTGGAACACATTTACCAACATGGCATACAAAGAGGAGAAATACACACTGACTCATTTTCCTTCCTTACCACAAAAAGCACTTGTGGCAGCCAACCTTCTAACCCTCAGACAGGAATATCTGACTAAGAGCACCTCAATGTCATTTGTGTATTTCTTCATGTCTAAAGCTTCCATTAATAAAATGCACAAGAATTAGTGTAAATATGGAATCTAATACATAGAGTATTATAGGGAGTACAGTCAAAATGTTTAAATGTATTTTAATTTGTTGGCCTAGTTACCGTGAGTATAAAAGCTGTGTCATATCCTAGCAGAATATATCTTTTGGCCAACCTACTGTGCAGTGACAATGTCATTTATAAAAAATGAAATGACAAACACGCTGCAGGCATCAAATTCATAACTGATAAAAATTTGCTTTAAAAATTACAAATCTTCTACAATCGTAATTCCTTCACCTCCCTATCAAACATGCAATTATCAAGACTGTTATAACTAAGGGGCTTATGCTGTATTCTATTTCATTCAAATAAATGCATGTGATAATATTTTATTACTGTAAAATGTAAGCAATGGGTAAAAGGTAAGGCATATTCTGTACATACACCTTAAGATAAATTCTAAGAGAACCATTTAAAAACAGTTTTATTCCACAATGAAGTTTTATTCCACAATGGAATGATAGAGCTCTTACCCAATTGTTTCATTAAAAAAAAAAATCCCCTTACCTCGGCTGTACCAGTACTGTTGCTTTGCTCACTTGAGGATATATATAGACATATGTTACTTATAATGTCAGAAATCTAAATTCAGATGAATTAGAGCACTATGGTGACTACATGTCTCCCCTAAATGTAACACAGATATCAATACATTATAAAGTCATTAAATCAACTTTTCAGAATGCAACAGGTGACTAATCTCACCCTTCTCAATATAATGAATATAGACACAAACATATTATATACAAGGTACTACATACATTCAATAGTCCATAAATCGTTTTGATTCTTGATAATATTATACAGTATCTCACAAAAGTGAGTACACCCCTCACATTTTTGTACATATTTTATTATATATTTTCATGTGACAACACTGAAGAAATGACACTCTGCTACAATGTAAAGTAGTAAGTGTACAGCCTGTATAATAGTGTAAATTTGCTGTCCCCTCCAAATAACTGAACACACAGCCATTAATGTGTAAACCGCTGGCAACAAAAGTGAGTACACTCCTAAGTGGAAATGTCCACATTGGGCCCAAAGTCAATATTTTGTTTGGCTACCATTATTTTCCGGCACTGCCTTAACCCTCATGGGCATGGAGTTCGCCAGAGCTTCACAGGTTGCCACTGGAGTCCTCTTCCACTCCTCCATGATGATATCATAGAGCTGGTGGATGTTAGAGACCTTGCAGTACCCCACTTTCTGTTTGAGGATGCCCCACAGATGCTCAATAGGGTTTAGGTCTGGAGACATGCTTGGCCAGTGTTCAGTGTTGTCACATGAAAAGATATAATAAAATATTTACAAAAATGTGAGGGTTGTACTCGCGTTTTCGGAGATACTGTACATGTTTCACCTAAACTGTATCTTTAGTGAGTACTGGACATTGCACTATTGTTCAGTGGTTTCCTTGTGATAAACCCAATCCACAGATGCTCCTTAAGTCTTGTAGTAAAGGTCTTCTTCCTCCTATCCTCCTCTCCATAAGCATGAAAAGCACACACATAGAGAAAAACACACAGGTCTGGAGTACTATATAGAATGCTCAGAATTTATTAAATAATTAAAAGGGCTTACATTAGGAGTTAAAAAGAAAGATAGAAAAACATATGCACTCTCCATATAGTTCCTGTTGCATGGTGATTTTCAGCCTCCCAAATTTCCTCGTTAAGGGGAATATCATACGCTGATTACATCATCTATATGAACTAATTTTGAATTTGTAAGCACTACCTTATATATACTGTAATATATTAATGTCAGAAATCTGGATGTGGTTAACATTATCCACATCTGCTCAACAACGTCAGAAATGTACACATTTATATATTTATTAGTTCTGAGAGATGATGAACTTTTTAATCACCATTAATCATGTGATTCTCTTTTTTTACTATTGCGATTAATTGTAGAATTTATTGTGATCTGTAAAAGCTTGCCTATTTACTGCACAGCTTTAATTGCAAAGCGTGAGCAGTTCAGTGTACATTTTCTCACAGAAGGTCAACTTTAAAATATATATATATATATATATATATATATATATATATATATATATATGTATATATTAAAACTCTGTATATTAAATTTTCAATCTAAAAGAAATTGACATTTCTTCTCTGTTGACATCGCCTATGATTTGCTTGTGCTTATTATGCTTTTCTGCTTCTAGTAAGGATTGCGGCAGCATCAAGAACATGCAACCACAGCACTGTGATTACAATTTTAGTCTCTATTAAAATGTTAAATTGTGTTAATCGTGCAATTAATATTGATTATTGCCCAGCCCTGGTATTTATATCTTTAACTGAAGGTCCATGTTAGGTTTGGTCTGCTGACCTATGTATTCTTGTGAGAAGGAAATCTATGCCAAGAGTGGCAGAGTTCATGCAAGAGCAAAACAAAAGGTCAGGAGCCAGGAAATACATCTGAGATCAACAGGAAACATTATGTCCAAGAATCAGGAAGAAGTGGATGCAAGGCAGGCTGGTATAAGTATATGGCACAGTGGAGGACAGTATACAGGATCTGAAGACAGACTGGCACACTCTGCCACATGTGATGACAAGGCAGGCACACTGGCAAGCTGGAATAAGTAGATGGAACAGTGGCAAAAAGGTACCAGGAAACACAGAAAAAGAACCTGGTGGCATGGACACTCAGGAACACTAATAACAAGCAGGCACAGGTTTAAACAGCCCAATGTTGTTGGCTGTACCAGGTGCAGCCTCTTCCAAAATTAGGGCACTACTATTTTAAATCTCATCTAGTTGCATGCAGCTTTATGTTAAATACAAAATTACCTGGGGCATATTCAATTCCAAGCCCGCAACTCGATAGCAGACAGCTAGCTAGCGGGCTCCCATTTGTCTTTGATTGCAATGCTATTAAATTGCTCAAGGCCGCAGATAGATAGATCACTATCACTATAAGGTTAATTTTATGGATAGTGCTAAGGATATATAATCTAAATGGTACAGCTAGAGAAATCAGAGCCAGTGTACCATGTGTAGTACAAGTTTGTAACATGCATGAGCCAAGTGTATGATCTTTTTGTCCCTCAAGTGAGTTGTTTTAGGACACTTGAGGACTTCCTACACCACACACTTCTACAAAATGTGCTATCCTTCATATTGATTTCTATTTGAGAAATCTAAGTCAATTATCTGTCAGCTTTTCTCTAAGTGCTTTTTGATGATATTACACAAAATACTGTATCACACCTGTCAGAAAAACATTTAAAGCTCAGAATATAGACACAAACATATTTTATGTATTATATTATGTTATATTACTATACTGTATCATAGCAGTACAGTTTCTATGTGTGCCATTTCATATGTTAACTACACTACTCTGAGCAAGAGTTTTTCTATTTGCATGTATGCCAAGGTTTGACCATAGTTTATGACTGTGGTTTAGCTGTCTACATCTAAATTATGGTATTCTTCCATGCCAAAGGAAGATGGGAAAACTCACCCACACCTACTTCCTCGAGTCATTCAACCACATTTTAGTTAGTCTGATTTTTTTTTACTTTGGAATAATCTAACAATAACAATCCAAAAAATTAATTTTAAAGGACCACTGTAACGCATTTAAAAGTGAACCTCATATATGTTTTATTGGTCATAGACTATTAAAAACAGCATGCAGTTTAAAATAAATAAAAAAATAAATTTTGTCTTACTTTTTTAAATCTTCTATTTTCTCCTCAAGCAGAGTTGCCTTTCTTCTCCTGCCTGTGTCTTGTCAGTGGGAGTTGCCAGTTCTACCTGGGGGCTGGGCTATTACAGAGCTTGAAATCAGGATGGGCTTTACCTCCACAACCTACATAGCTGTATTGTAGCCTTCTTACAACTTCCCATAAACCCCACCTAATGACTATGAGTTATCATAATCCTGCCACCCCTTAACAGAGCATGCTCACTCTGAACCAGAGTCTTACTGTTTATACTTAAGTCTAGATTTCATGCTGAGCTAGACAAAGGGGGTGGAGATAAGCAGTTGTGCTTTGGGGGAAACTGACACATTCTAAAGTAAGAAATGTATAAAATTGTATGTGTTTTAAACTGCATAGAGCTTTTAATAGTCTATGCCCAACGAACATATGAGCTTAACTTGTAAATTCTCTACAAGAGTCTTTTAACATTTGAACAATAACTATTTATTGGAAGTGAATATATTTTGTTATAATGTGTTTTTCTGTTGTGCAACTATCATATACTGTAAATCTGGACCTGTAAACAGGTATCCACAAAAGTCCCACAATAGAGAATGTTCTTAGGACCTTGATCAACATCATGACTCATACTGTATAAAATAAGAGCAGACAGGTATTGACTGAGCATAATCCTGTAAGGCAACTCTGACCTAATGATTAGCTTTTCAACCAATTGCTATACTTTAATGGCATCTTGAAACTGTATATATCCAATCTCTGCATTTTTCCCCATCTATTTTATACAAAGTTTATCCCCCTTCTCTGGCTTATAATTCTATGGACTAATTAGTCTTCTTAGGTATAATAAATAATGAGTTCATAACCTATTCATTAATATAACACATTTCACAGAGTTAAAAAGTTCTGAGGCTCATATAATGTATTTGCCCTGAACTAAATATATATATATATATATATATATATATATATATATATATATATATATATATATATATATATATATATATATATACAGTATATATATATTTATATATATATATATATATATATATATATATATATATATATATATATATATATATATATATATATATATATATATACACACATTGATATGAATGTTTACACATCATTCCTCATCTAACATCAATTGCCTCCACTCCCCCTCACATTCCTCATCTGGCTAATTTTTCAACCCATTCCATGTCTGCTTCAATTTTGTGATTTCTAATTGTATTTCTAATTTATTTTTTTCCATCCCTCTCCATCATCCAATTCCCCCACTAATCCTATTCCCTTAGAAGGACTGTTTCACCCCAATATAAAGTTGTTTCTTTAAGCTATGCTTAAAGAGAACACAAAACTGTCTATATATTGTTTGAACCATTTATTTCTAAAGGGATCAATTGCTCAGATGTTCATAATAGTTTGAGCTTCATTATTATGCAAATTAATTACTCCCAAATAATAATTAGCTACATTCATGTGCTTCTCTGTCTCTCAGGTAGTCAGAACAATATCCACAATGTTATGATAAAGTTACATTGCCCCATCTCCTTTATTAAGCACTACAAGCTGCAAATTAGCATAAATGAGATATACAAACAGAGATGGAAAGATGTGGTCATTGAAGCAATGAACATGAGCTTGAGGGAGCCTGGTGTGCTACGGTCCATAGGGTCACTGAGAATCAGACATAAATGAACATCTAAGCAACAACTACAGCAGCTACACAAACAGTGCTGAATATATCAGAAATAATTTACTGAAGATTAAACAGCTAGTAAAATGTATGCACAGTTTTTATGCTATTTAAAGGGCCACTTCAATGAAAAAAAAAATGTTTAACATTTTTTTCTGTTTAATTATGCTCTTAGTTAGACTCAAAGTTTTCATACAGATGTCTTTTAATTAGCAAAAATAATACATTTTGATATATCTGATGGACCCTGGTGGAATCGAGGATACATAAGTGAAATTTGTATGTTTGATAGGGGCGTTATATTTCCTGAAGCAAGGAGTCTGGTTCTGGTTCAGTGAGGGTGAAGGGATCTGGTATCAATTTCAGTCTTATCCCACCCCTCTCTCCACACACCCGCATATTTCATTGATGAGGAAGTGATGTAACAAACACAAAATTAGTTGGTATACTTATAAATATAAATGTTTTATTTCAATGTCTTACGCAGCTACACAGATTTGTCATTTCTGGCATCTGAACATAGAACCCCTCCCCAAATATGTATTTTTACTGTTCCTGATGCTATCAACTTTTCATTCAAAACTACATATCAGACCAATCTAATTAGTTTGTATGAGGAGGTTAGAAACTTGGATCAGGGCAACTCAGTGGATGAAGTATTTTTGGATTTTGCAAAGGCTTTTGATGCAGTGACACATGGGAGACTTTTGAGCAAACTAAGGGACACAGGAATTGCAGTAAATATCTGTTCATGGATCGAGAGCTGGCTAAAAGACAGGAAGCAAAGGGTTGTAGTAAGTGGGGTTCCTCAAGGTTCAGTAATAGGTCCTCTCCTTTTTAACATATTTATTAATGACGTAGAAGTAGCTGATGACACTAAGTTGTGCAAGGTAATTAAATCAGATAATTATGTACTTTCCCTACAAAGGCATTTGCATAAATTAGCTAAATGGCAGATGAGATTTAATACAAAAAAAAGTAAAGTTATGCATTTGGGAAGGAAAAATAGCCATGCAATTTATAATCTGAATGGAGCAAATCTAGGGGTATTTGATATTGAAAGGGATTTGGGAATACTTGTGGACAACCACCTAGGTAGCAGTGCTCAATGCCAAGCAGAAGCTGCAAAGTAAAATATTAGCACGTATTAAGAAGGGTATAGAAGCAAGGGAAGCAAATATAATTCTACCACTATACAAATCCCTAGTACGTCCTCATTTGGAATATGGAGTACAGTTTTGGACACAACTTCATAAGAAGGACATTTTAGAGCTGGGAAATGTACGGAGAAGGGCAACAAAGCTAATAAGGGGAATGGAGGGGCTAAGTTATGAAGAGATACTAACCAAATTAAACTTACTTTCCCTAGAAAAAAGGTGTCTACGAGGGGATATGATTACCTTATTTAAATACATCCAGGGTCAATATAAGGCTTTGTCAAGTGGACTTTTTGTACCAAGAGATTTTCAGCGGACAAGAGGACATCCCTTGAGGTTAGAGGAAAAAAGATTTCACCTTAAAGAAAGAAAAGGGTTCTTCACAGTAAGGGTGGTGAAACTGTGGTTAAACTTTCTACCAAAGGAGGTGTTGACAGCGAATTCGATAGATAACTTTAAATAGGGGTTAGATATATTTTTAAATAAACAGGGCATAACTAGCGAAGGAATATTGATCCAGGGAGAAATTTGATCACCAGTCTCTGGGGTCAAGAAGGAATTTTGATTTTTTTTTTCTTATAAAACAATTGCCAAAGTTTCAATGTTTTTTTGTTTTTTTTTATTTGCGTTCCTCTGGATCAATTAACAAATAACAAATAGTCCACATATTAAAAGGATCAGAAGAGATCTAAAAAGGTTGAACTTGATGGACTAACAGTCTTTATTCAACCTCAAATACTATGTAACTATGTAACTATATGTGATTAGTACACATCAAGCATGTCTTGGTACGTCACACTAGATGCACAGAAAAGACTCCCACCTGTTATCTCTGTGCATAGGTCAAGAGTTGGCCTTGTTGAGCTACTGAAATACATATTTGTTTAGACTAAAATAATTGTTTATGGCATCTACTGAAACTGCTAAATCATGGGACATGCAGATTTAACTGTTTCATACCTTATATCTTACAATTGAAAATTACAATTACTGGTTCACAGCTTACATCTTAGCCAAATATCACACTTATTGCAAAAGTAATTCAAACTATAAATATATATATATATATATATATATATATATATATATATATATATATACTAAAAATGTATGGATATTTGTATGTTCTACAACAATTACTTGAAATTCATTTAAACGACCACCGTCATATTTTAGAACATAACCTTTTGAAGAATTGTAGCTAAAAATAGGCAATATGATTTTAGAAGAGAATTTATGACATTGTGTTTGCAATTATGCTGCAGTGCAAACTAAACTTTTGGTTTCAGCAGATTAATATTCTGAGTTAGGAGGAGACATCAAATGCAGAGGAAGTTTTGGTCTGCACAATGGGAATGGAGCAGGAAAAAAACAACTGCAAGTGTTCTCAACAGATTTAAAAGGAAGCTTGTTAGTTTATAATTACATGTCCTCCAGAGTAAGGCTATACTCATTCTTAATTTTTTTACATATATCTTTTTTTTATAGGATACTATTTTCCCTATAACCTTTAAATTGCCCTTCTCAAGATTGCTATGTCTTTTAGCATTTCCTGATTTCTCGGCTTGACCTGTGGTTCCCATGATCCTATTGTTGTCTCTTGCTTATTGCACTATTTTAGCAAACTCTCTTTACTATGTATATGTATAATTTTTTTATATAAAAAATCTTTTTTATGCTGAAAAACAATGATATACTGATTTTATTTTAAATGTGTTAATATTGTGTTTTGCTTTGTATAGAACTACGTTATGTTGGTGAGTAATACATAAAGGATAATTCTAACAAATAACAATGAATAATCCTTTAGGTTTTCATTTAAAAACGGTACAAATAGCACATCCCTGGATTTATGTTTTGAAAATTGCTACAAAGAAATGTGATAGGGTTAAGCAACGCACTTAGGGTTCTTATATCAATTTGCAGTGCTGCAATGCTGGAATCTCATGACTCAAAATGGCTCCTATGGATTCTGACAGGCCCTTCTCTCACACCACAAATTGAATTCACAAGATCAAACCCTTTAACAGTGGTACAGAGGACCCCATGCTTCAAAATCCCAAAACAGAACCTCATAGTCTCTTCACAAGGTCATTTTAAGGTTACTGCAAAGAGTATTACAGAATGTAACCCCCAAGGTCCCATGGAACACATTTTGGGGACCACTTACTTACGGTCCTAGCGATGGCTGTTCCCACAGCTAATTCCAGTACTAAGCAGAATGCAAGTTAATTTTGCTAAGTGTTCCCTTACTGTTGCCCTCTCACTTCTCTAGGACTGGGGGATTATGTTTAGGAGAGTTTAGGCACACAGAGAACTACTGTAATTATGTATATTATAGAAAAAGTCATGATTTACCATTTCTAATACACGCCTTACTACAACAGTTAAGTGGGGGTACAGCGCATGGCAAATCGAAAGAGAACTTATGATTTTTATCATTGAGTGTATATGTTCAGCCACAGCATTATATAGCAAATAGCTGGCAAGTTTTGCTGCCCTTCTTTGCCTTCATTATAATGTGCAAAAATAAAAATGTAGCATTATGGTGAGATCCAAACATAAGCAAGCCTTGCCATCAATTCTCTCTCTACCACTTTAACTTTTAGTAGAGCAGTGAAGCATGTCCCAGGTGATATGCTACCCACAATAATTGACAAAAGACAACTTATTTCTATGAAATCTATTTACCAGTAAACATAGTGATGGTTAATCGTCAATGGTAACTAAAAATAAATGAACAGGAAATAAAGAACTGAGGGGATGAGCCAGACCAGAGACTGTACCCTTCACGCCCTGATCCTATGTCCAGGGCATACAGCCATACCATCCTTGGGTAGGAACTCACTTCACCACTGATCTGGCGACTCTGGCGACAGCTGTAACAACATATACAATTCCTTTATTTTATATATATATATATATATATATATATATATATATATATATATATATACATACATACAGTCCTGTCACCAGCTAATATTCAGAATAACCGCCATGTGAAGCACAGACAGAAGTTAGACAGCGTGGTACTTTAACCACAGCAGCAGGTGACCAGTTCACAAATGGTGCTGTTTCAGAAATACCCTTGGCCCAATTACCAACCCCTTTTCAATTTCGGATAATTTGTACGATTTACCCATGACAGTGATGGTTGATATGTTTTCAGAATGCCTACATTTCACCTTATATACCCACCAAGCCAGCTCACGACACATGCCATATTTCATTGCCTAAGTGCTGCTGATGTCAAAAGTAGACTGTGGTAACATTATTTTGGTCATAATAATGTGACTCAATCCTGTATATATATATATTTATTTATACACATAAAAAAAAAAAAAAAATCAGTATAACAACAAAAAAACACAACCATAAACTCCTAAAATGAGCTAATCAATAATAAAGCCCTCTCTTTTTTCCTAAGGGTATGGGTGAGTGGGTACCTCATACATGGTTAGCTGGGGACAGAAAGGCTGATTGGCATGAATTGAGCCTATATAAGATTCCTCCCCCCAGCTAGCTACTTCCTTTTTTCTATCCCAGTGCTGCCAGGTCAAATGGCTCCTCCTCCCTGGGAGGGGTCCATAGCACTTCCATATCATTAAAGGGACATGGAATAGTTTGTCAGGCATTTAAATGAGCACCTATTGAAATTTACAAAAGTTGTTTTTTGCATGAAAAAATATTAAGTAAAACCTGTTTAAACTTCATCACAACTACCAGGAAATGCAAACAGCATATTTTAGTAGATCCCTAAGTGGTTTGCACAGTTTTTGTGCTTTGAGACCTTTAGTTTAAAAAAAGAAAACACATTGTGAAACATTATGAAACCCCCTCTTTCTTATGCAACAAAGAAACAAATCCGTGCCCCTGTAATAGCCATACTCAGCTTTCTATCCAATGAACTGCTCGGTCGGCAGAACAGTGTGACAGTTGTAATGAGGATTTTGATGCAATAACAGCACTTTCCTATTATCTCACTGGTATTTTTTTGCTAATCTTGTACAATAGATACACACATAGGGCCTCATTCTATTATCGGCCGTAGGAGATGCGGGGCCGCAAGGACCGGCCACAGGCTATTTGCCTATTCTATTCCCTTCCGGGTGGGGGCTCCGGCAGGCTTGCGGGCGGCGCCTTGTTATCCCTTGCGGCCACACGCGCCGCAGGAAAGCCTTTGATCTTAAACGGCCGCAAGAGTTTCGGCCGCAAGAAAAGCCCAGTTGCTATTCTATTGCTCCGGGACCCTCTCGGCAAGGCTAAAACCGAGCCGCAGCTTACTTGCACCAAAAAGGTCCCGCAAGCACACAATTAAGCACATAATAAAGCCATCCTGCACTCTGATGAGACGATAAAGTGATTGGAGGTGTTAGCATTCATAGCACAACATTCCCCTACACTCAAATCCGAAAATAATTTTTAGTTTAATTCATGTCAAATATCCGTGGACAAAGTCCCGAGAGCTTGGAGCACCTCAGACTTGCCCAGGCTGCGGGACGGAAAATAAACCGTTAATGACATAACACAGTATCAATACATTATTTTTTTATCACAAAGGCAAATATGTAAGTAAATATAATTAGTATAATGCATGTTAAACATATTAATGAACCAATCTAGTTCGGAAAAAACATCACGTTTGTGAACTATGTACAAAATTAACATTAGCAGCTGTGAGCATAAAAACATTTTTATTTAAAAATTTTATTTTAACAAATACTGCATGAGTCTGGCGTGGGGGGGCGGCTAATTATTATTATTATCTGTTCTGAAGTAGGAGAGTGATGGAGGTGGATTTGTTGACTCATTTATTGATTCATACATGCTTTTCACATTCAACGTCTTCCTCCTCCCCCACATATGAAGGCAGCCTGCACATAAACCTTAAGACCTTGCTTGTCCTTTTCTTTCATTGCCCCTATCTTGAAAAGAGTTTGATAAATCGGCAATTTTATCTGAAAAAGCTTGGTTTAAACAACTTATTTACATTGGTCCTTCTGTATGATGTATGTTATACATATTATTTAATATCATTTAAAGTTAAATAGGCCAATAATTTAAATAATCTAGCAAAATAATCAGAAATGAAATGATCTAAAACACTTTTAAATAAACACATTCACTGTAGTCAAAACATCATGCATTTATGTGAGTATAATAGTATTCAGCATTTATTTAAACATACAAATGTGCAATGTTTAAATATTGATGAAGTAAACACATGGTTATAAGATTTAATTATGCTGAGAAATATTTCAAAGTGTTTTCTTTATTCACATTTTCTTAGAATTCAATGATTTTCTTACAAAATGTAAGAATTACATTTTTCATAGATGAAAATTATAGATGCAGTCATTCTTCAAATACAGATTGCGCCTAACCCTAACTCCAACTCTAACCTTAACTCTAACGCTAACCGTAAGTTTACCATAAGACTACTGCATGGTATGATTATGGCAGTATTTAGAATGTTAAAGCGGCACACTGACATAATCATACCGCCTTGTTCCGCCCCACATAGCACCATTACCCCTTCCCCCCTCTCCTCCTCCCTTTCCCCCTTGCCTCCTCTACTCCTCCCTTTCTCCCCTTCCCCCTTATCTGCCTCCCTTATCCCCCTCCTCCCTTTCTCCCTTCCCCTCCCTCCTTTCTCCCTTATCCTTCTCCTCCCTCCTTCCCCCTTGTCCTCCTCCCTCCTTCCCCTCCTCCTCCCTCCTTCCCCCTTATCCTGCTCCCTTTCCCCTTCCCCTCCCTCCTTCCCCCTTATCCTCCTGCTCCCTCCTTCCCCCTTTTCTCCTCCTTATCCTCCTCCCTCCTTCCCATCCTCATCCCTCCTTCCCCCCATAGATAGATAGATAGATGTCAAAAAACAAAAATAGCAATTCAATTAAATGCTTCTGTGCATATGCAGACTATTTATGATACTGCATCAGCAATTTAAGGCATCCTGCTGCTCCGTGATGTTCTGCCATGGTGGCTTGTGCAGAAACACACCAAAGGATCTAGGCAAAAATATCCAGTGCTGAATGTGGATAAATGCATTAATGACATAATAGTGTAAAATGACTGCCAAATATTACATGTAACAGGTAATTTACAGCCACTTATTTTCTGGAAAACGTACCCTTTCAATGCTAATTTCCTCTTATGTCTCTCAATTATTTCTTTACTTGAGCTGTAAGCTTGTGAAATGAAAGAACACCTGCTAGAATGTATTTGAAGGGTTCCTCTGTCAAAGGAGAAACCTGAAAAAATATATTGTGCAAACTATGGGCCTCATTCAATTGCAAGCCCACAACTCTATCAATGTAGGTTGTATGTCTGTGGGTGTGTTATGGGCTCCGGTTCATCTCCGATTGCAATGCTATTTAATTGAGCAAGGGCGCGGTTACGGGCCACAGCCTCAAGCACGTAAAAATCCCTCCCACGGCCGCAAACTGTTAAGGGGCTGGCCGAGATGCGATCAGCCCTTACGATCCAATCGGGTATAGCGTAGTGTGACACAGGCCTCTCAGCCAATAGAAAGCATTCTAGCCGCAGATGATTGACAGAGGGAGATTATATAGTTGCATTCCACCCGCCCATGCGTTGACTGTGTTTTCTGACGAAGTAGCACGCAGGTCCCGGAGTATGTGGTTTTTGAGAGAGAGAGAGAGAGAGAGCAGGACTATTTTCAGACAAGTAATTTGCGGTTTTGTTCATTTATCTAATTTACACTTAATCCTTAATTACACATATTTACAGATTACACATAATTGCAATACACATAATTTACACAACACACATTGAGACATATAGAGCTAGTTCACTCCATACATCCCCCTGCCCCCCCCCATACTACCCCCCACACCACATCCCCCAACAGTTATTAATTACACATAATACACACATTTTTTTTCCATCCTACATATACAGCCAAACTTTGATTGATTTATCCTTATTTTATTTTGGGGATTATTATGGAGAGAGGAGGGGAGAGGAGTGAAGAGGTGGGGAGGAGAAGAAAAGGAGAGGCGAGGAGGAGAGAGTGGTAGCCCTGGGGAGTAGTGGTGGAGAGGAGGAGGAGGTGAGGACTGGTGGAGGAGAGGAGGTGAGGAGTGGTGAAGGAAAGGAGGAGGAGGTTGAGGAGTTGGAGAAGGAGCAGGAGCAGGACGAGGAGGGGAGTGTAGGGGAGCAGGTGGGTGGTGGCCCGAGCAGCAGGAACACCTAGGAGAGGGACAGAGGGAAAGGGCCTGATCCCAGAAGGGGTGGTAGATTAGGGGGAGGGACAGGCCTCAGGGACAGGTCAGGGAGGTAAGGATCCCCATCCACAGTCGGGAGGGCAAGAGGTTAAGGGCAAGCACAGGGCCCACAATTACTCGCACCGGGAGAATGTGGTCCACCTCTGTGCTATCTGTGCCTGCCCCGTGATGCTTTAAGGGGGGGGAGGAGTTAGGTCAGGGCCTCTGGCTCAGGCATGGAAGGGGGTAGCAGCTGAGGTTACAGCAGTGGCAAGGGATGTGAAGTCTGTCAAGCACTGGTTTGATGACATGAGGGCCAAGGTGAGGAGGATGATGGCAAAGGAGGACAGGAACCAGCCTGTGGCCCATAATGAGTGGGAGAGTGTTGCCAAGGACCTTCTGAGACAGGTGCCCGACCACTGGAGCTTCACGCCTGGTGGCCCAGCAGGACCCAGCCTCCATGTCAGGTGAATATCGTCCATGTATTTGTGTGCCCACTGCAGCCTATACAGTTACAGCCCGCAGCCAGAATCAAGATAGCGTTAGGAGCCAAGTATGATCAAGACCAAGAACCCAAAAATGTATCACATCTAGCAAATGATAGCTTAGGAATGCACACAAACCAATATAATATTCACCAGACTAATGACATATACCTTTCTTTTCTATCTTTCAGCATCAATGAGATCTGGGTCGAGTGGCGAGCCAGAGTCGGGGGCATCAGTTCCATCGGAGCAGTTAGTGGAGGAGCAAGCCCCTGCCCAGCAGGAACCAGCGCAGAGGGGGGAGGAGCAGAGGGCCCTGGTTCAGAGTAGGAGGATGTAATATGGCCTGTGAGGTCACCATCCGGACCCCCGGCCATACTGCCGGGATTCACCCCCTATCCCCTTCCTCCAGAGACTGACACTATCACCAGGGGCCTCCAACTGGAGTGAGGACACCATCTGGCCACCACCTCATCCCCCCCACAGCAGTGCATTCGACAGGCCACCACCACCACCGGGCCTGACCACACAAACGCCCAATCTGCAACACCCTCCAGCCGCGCCCCCGACCCTCCTCACTCACACACCACCACCTCCTCACCAGGCCACGTCCCAGGGGCCTCCATCCTCAACATCAGGCCAGGCTGCACCGGTGGAGATGCTGGCCCTCATGCGACAGCAGGTGGAGTGTCTTTGGTGGATCCAGGCCAGCATCTCCGCCAATCATGTGGAGGTCATGCACAGCCTGGCAAGGCACAATAGGGAGGAGAGAAGGCAGCACCTAATGACTCCTACCTGGCTGGGCTGCTCAGGATTGGGGCTGACCAGAGCACATTACAGAAAATTACCGCAGAGGCCATGCAACATGCTCTCTTCTCCCACCATGCCTCCCCTCCTCCCACCATGCCTCCACCACTGCAGTTGCTGATGCTTCCCGGGGGTTGCCTCCCCCACACCACCACCACCAACACCATTAGGCCGGCCACTGGGGATTTTGGCCCTGTGCCTAGGCGGATGAGGACCTAGGGGCTGCGCATATGTTTGTGCCATCTCAACAGCACTCCTCAGCAACAATCTATTGGTCACAATGTTAACCTAATATAGGCTGACTACAGAGTCTTGGATCTTGGCCTATGTGATGGTGATATTTTGTATGCAGATGGCTACCTCCCATCACATGGTCCATGATCCTCTTCTCTATGGACATGTAGGGTTCTGCTGAACATGTCACCAATTGATGGTCACTGAGGAATGCTGTTGAGAAGAGATGCTGCAGTCCCTACCTTTTTTAAGACCTTAGATTGTAGGTTTTGTCTTTTTTTATCTTTTTTCTTGTTTTAGGTACAATTCAGGTCCATGAAGGCATCTTCTGCATCTGCAAGCATTGTGAAGGAAAAAAAGGTTTTCACAGTGCCCCTCAGGTAGACATTCCATCAATGACAGCCCCCCCCCCCCCCCCTTACCATGTAGCTCCCACAATCATAAAGCTATCATTTAGCCAGATATCTAAGACATGATTGTTGTTAGCTGCAATGTAGACTAATACCTTTATAGCGGTGGTCTTGCAAGGTCTCACAATGGCATGTTAATGACAGCCAGCATTGATATATGCACTAGTGAAGCATGTGATCCTGACCTCAATATCAGCCTGAGAACAGATCCTTAGGTCTGATGTAAGTAACAGGGAATCTGGCTGCTGACCTTTGTGTCCTCTCCGCATTAATGGGTATTTTCCAGTATTTAGTAGTAGTATTTAGCACTGTACTGTACATTCATTGTGATTCTTCTTTTTTTTTTATCCTCCTCTGCCTTTTTGTATTTGACCACTTTTTTTTCAGATTTTGTTCTTGTCACCACACTGTACATGTGAAACTGGATTGCATTACACAATCCAGAGGTTAAATCATCTGTTTCATTGAGCAGATCTAGACAAGTTGTAAGTGCTATGCACATTAATGCTTTCTTCAATTAAATGTAGTGATTTCTGATGATCCTTTTTTTCATCAGATTCCAGTTGCAGTGGTGTAGTGACCACATGTGACCCTGGTAGCTGCTATGCAACATGCATTTTCTAGATTATCACATTACCCACTGTAGGTATCCCATTTGTACCACAAGCCTCTTGCTCTCCCGGGATCCGCCCACACCACACCCATGATATTAATGCAAGTCTTGACCATTTCTGATAGTGCTCTGTGTATGAAATAAAGCTTTGTTATACCGTTCTAACTGTCTCAGTGTGTTTTCAATGGATGGGGTTATGGGACATCCACTTACATCACATTTGTATCACATTCCTGTGTAAACTAAGGAACCCTAGTTACTATGCAATAGATCAATACATATAACAATTATAATAGCCATAATAGCATTAAATATCATGTAATATTATATATCATATGTAATCAAAATAAAGGGTTAATACTCATGCAAAGTCCCTGAGGGCCTGATAAAATTATGACAGGTGATACTGGAGTGGGTTGCCAGTTTCTTCTCTAGTGGACTGTGATATGTCTGACCTCTCTGCTATGACGTGCCCAACTACAGGGGCCCTACATGGTATAGCTCACATCTTTATTCAGGTACACAAGCCCCTTCGCCACCACCACTTAGCAATCCACAAGGGGACCAGGGGAACATACACCACACTAATGTAAATTGATGAATAGTAAAACATAATGGGAGGTCACCAAATGGGAATGGCTATACATCTTGGCACATGGCCACCAGCAATGGCGTGGGACTATTCAGGATGGGCATAGCGGAGATGTAGGTGAGTTGGCTGTCGCGCCACATGCCTTTGCACAGCCACCATGTGTTTTTGCGGCCCTTCCTGATGGGTTAGAATAGATTAGTGTGGTGTATGTTCCCCTGGTCAGTTTGTGGTTTGCAAAGTGGTGTTGGTGAAGGAGCTTGTGTACTTGAATGAAGCAATGAGCTATACCATGTAGGGCCACTGTTGGTGAGCAGGTCATAACAGAGAGGTCAGACAAATCACAGTCCACTAGAGAAGGAACTGGCAACCCACTTCAGTGTCTTTGGCATGCAAACCTTGTGGAGGCAGAGACATTAGTAGGTGTGCTGCAGTCCATACAGTCACAGAGAGTGGGACACAACTGAGAGACTGAACAACCATATGTGAAATGTTCCCCTGGTACTTGATATATGCATGTGGCTGTGTAATTTGGCAGATATTTGTTTTCCCAATGTAGATGTGATGAGTGAAATGTATATAAAATGATCTTTGTATTTTTAGGGTCCACATTAGAGCCTCTGTGAGTGAGAAAGGGTAAATATGTCAGCCATTTGCATATATTTGTGTTGCAATTTAATGAGGTGGTGTGTCTTTAATAGCTTTCAGCATGTTGTAGCATGGCTTTTTATATTGGCATATGCATGACCATTGAGGAAAATCAAAAAACTTTTTTTGCTATATTTGATATTTGGGAGTTGTTATGCATGTAATTGTAATGCCTTCCATTGCTTTCCCAATGTTTTAAAGTGTATTGGTGTCTTTATATTGTCATTTGCAGTGTTGCAAACTAGTCTGTAAACGCTTTGGGGGTCCTATTTGGAACATGTAAGCTTTGGACTACCATTTGGCGTTTGCTGGCTTGATTGCGGCTGCTGAGTTGATTGATTTTTGCAATAAAATAGCTATGCGCGATTTTAGCGATTGGAAGTCTTGCAGCCTTAAAAGATTAAAGGCTTCAGGAGGCTGTAAGTCAAAGGTTTAACCATCGCCATTTTTTCAAGGCCGTAACTGGTAACCCATCTGGAGCCTGCATAAAGACGCCAATTGAATATCAGAATAACTTGCAACCTCACTTACTGACTACCGGATGGAGCGAGAGCTCGATTGAATCGGGTTCTATGTATGCTAAATTTGAGTTAATAATTTGAAAAGATTCATCCAAAATCGTTTGAGGCTTAGACATAGCATAAATCAACACAAAAGCATGATATAGCAGAAAAGTTTATGAATATATTCCATTCACGTGCATGCAGGACAAACACTGTATAGAATCTATTAAAGTGGGGCCTAGCATTTTAAAATATAATGTGATTTTTTTTATAGTAAGCCTTGCGAATGGAATTCCAAGCAGCACTGTAAAACGCCAGTCAGTTCTGCAGGAAGGATATTTTCCTCAATATTCTTGAATAAAAAAGGTTTTAAAGCACATTAAAATGCACAGATTTTTTTTAAAAATAGAATACAGCGTTTCAGGCCCAGTCGCTATTCAAGTTTCATGATATTCATAAAAAGCCCTAATGCTGCTCGCATGCTAAGATGCCTTTATTACATTTTAAATTCAAATGAGAATCCATTACTGGCATGATGTAAAATGCATTTGCAGAGACATTTATGAATCCTTGCTGGTTATGAGAAGTTTCTGTGTGAACTTGTTGAATATTACAAAATATGCAAACATGTTCTCACAATCCATAATGGTGAAAAAAACATCTCAAAGTGAGCTGACTTTATTTTACTTCTCTTTGTAACATTTAAATTCTAAAAACGATGTTATAAAAAAAAAAATGGGCATTGCTTTTGGTTAAATCTGCAGAGTGCATGAATCAGAATAATGAGAGGGACTTCAGTACTTTTAGCCCTTTGAGATTATGCTGATTTAACCAACGTAGCATGCTCATCGAGAAAGATTGGGAGTTGTAGTTATGCGAGTGATGACAATGTTTTACCACAACAAACAGAAATAATAAATGCTGAATAACTCAGGGGTGATTGACTGAAGAAAAAAACTACTAGACACAAGCAGACTGTAATCCTAATTAGCAAATCAAAGCAGCTAATATGTATTCATGAGCCACTCATTTGCATAACAATACAGCAGAAGGAATGCAGTTTATTAGGAATTATACATTTTAGAAACAAATGACTAGTACAATGTATAACTCGTTATTCCTTCTCCTCGAGAGTAACTTAAAAAAAAACTTGATTTTGGGGTAGCAGATTTATTTTAAGGAAAATTCCTTATAAGGCTAAACATTTGTTTGTCTAGCATTTAACACAATTTCTTACATCTTGCAAGGTCTAAATACTACATGCAAGCCACTGTCCATATTGATGCTGACCATCTAAAAATAAAACTCAGATATGAGAATTTATAAGCATCCGGCCGTGCAATAAGGAAATGCAATCCATAAGAGGAACACATCTTTGTACTTCTGTGCAGCTGGATGACCCAAGGCCAAGATATAATGCTGGAAACGTGGTTATGTTTTTACAGCCTACTGTACATCATACTGCTTAGGACATGACACAATGTGTTTAGCAAAGTGTTGCTTCCTTGAAATAAAATGGACAAATCTCAGTTACTATAAGAAAACAAAAAAGAAATGGAGTAAACAATTGACAAACTTTCTTCAAAACAAAATAGAATGGTTTTAGAAATCTGCCTAAGTTATGTATACTTTGATACTTCCTGTTTACGTCCATATTTTATATATAGATTGGTACTTCCTGCTTATTTTCTTTAACAAAACTTACAACTCTTTTAAGGTGAAACCTCTTTTTTTCTTTTTTTCTTTTTAGTCTTTTAGAGAGAGTGGGACAAATCCCCCAAATTTTTTCTATGTTTGTATGTATGTATAAATAAGCTAGTTTATGGCCTGTGTATACAATGAGCTGTATCCAGCCCCCCCCCCCCCCCCCATCAGAATTATTCTGGCTCCTATACCCCTGCTCAGATGTGCCCCTTTTAAAGTCCAAGATTCCAGGAAACCACCTGTTTTCCAGCCCTGACCATGAACCACTTTCTCAGGTTCCTCCCATTGTCAGTTCTACAGAATGTAGTTATATATGGAATATTATGCACATATTAAGTGTGCATATCTGTACAAATTGTGTACACAATCTATAGAACTGTTCCTCTAGGCATTTGAATGGTTGGGAGGATTGCTTTTTGCATGAGCGTATTTACACGCTGTGAGAATGTAATTCAGAAAAGCCACTTGAAGACAAGCATGAACAAATACCGTGTAGTGGAGAAAAGTTATCTTTTCAATGGACCTCCAGAATTTGAACTGGCTATATTCTTGTTTTTAGACTTCAAAATAGTTGTTAAATAATTTTAAAAATATAAAATATATATGCATTCATAGTAATATGACCGAATTTTTAAAAATTGGGGAAATTTATCTGGAACCTGGGCCTGGGCTCCTAAAATGTGTACTGCTAAACTAAATATGAGCCCCATGTAAATCAAGTGCTCTAAGTTAGGGCACTGCTGTAAAAAGTCTGCAGGAGGTTTTGTTCCCTAATTTCTACACTAACGTAAATTTTTCACTCCCCCAGATTACAGCAGTCAGCGCAGGTCCATAAATCCTGCTCTCTTGCCGCAACTGATATCTGTGCACGGAGCCGTCAAACTAAGCTTTTTACCGATGAGATGCCCTTAGGAGACAATAAGAAATGGGAACGTCAAGTCATTGTTTTTCTTTATATTATATTAAAAAGATGCGACAATTGTATTTATAGGTTCATTATATAAAATGTGTTTATTTTGTGTTAACAAATGATATAGTATAGACAATGCATTAGAGTATATGTTCCTATGCAACGTGATTTTGTGACATGTATTAACCCCTTGAGTACTGGGTTGTTACCCTGTCTTTTGTATCATAAAACGGGCTTAATACTAACATATATTTTTTAATTACACATATGTTGATATCTGAGTGTTAAGTATGAAATAATGTTAAAATGTCATAATTTTGTAGTGTTTATTGTGCTATACTGTCACTTTAAATGCTTCTGGGGGACTCAGCAAAGGTTTTAAATGCATTTGTAAGTGGTGTCTGGCACTCCTAAATCTTTCTTCTGCTTTTTCAGTTACGGCAATGCCCTGATTTGCGAGTGATTCGTAAAATCTTATTAGCATAGGGTTTGGGTGTCAGAGTGTCAGGAAGTAACTTATAATTTATTGTCAGTGCAAAACTCAATGTAGATTTATGCTTTGCTTTTCAGATGTGTTGTAAAGTTCACTCTAAGCAGTGACCTGTAGGAGTTTTCTCTCAGTGTTTTAGGAATGGGCGATATGCATATTTAGGTAGGATTTACTCTGCAGTAAGGGCACTCATAATTGCTTTTTCAAGGATTAGCATAGAGCCCTATGTTTCTAAAGTAAAATTGATCTCTATGAAGAGCTTCCTTCATAGAAAAAGCCTGTCTGGCTCCTACATTAATTCATTGATCATATAACATTAAAATTAGCTGATCTCTGAGGAAGCAGATGCGAAACATGCCCGTCAGATCAGTTCCAGCCTGTTTCCTTACGTGACGTCACCAACAGACCCATGTGGACCATGGCGCTTGTAAAGCTGTGATTGTTCATAGATTCAGAGTGTGTGGGTAAATGGATCCTTGGTGGGAATAGTCTTAGACAGCCCAGAGTAGCCTAGGATTAAGAGGCAGGATTTGGGGATAGATAGTGGGTCCCTAAGTACTTCCACTACAACAGTGATGGATTGGGCCATAGTAGAATAGAATATCTCTCATCCCCTGTCGATTCCACAATACCCAACATACGTGCTGCCTTATACAGTGAAGAATACCCACATACATTGATAATATTTGTACATTAGGTTGGTGATTAATAGCAATATGCTATATGAGCCTATATACTCACCTGAACATACATCACATATCACTTATCCATTACTTTGTTTAGGTTCAGATGTATCAAGATATATAAACTGTGCATTCAGGTATAGAAACCTATACAGGTGCATTTATGGCTAAGTGCCTAATGTTATTTAACTACACTGTATAAGGCAGCATGTATTTCATCTGATTTTATTCAAACGTATTTTAAATTCTTGTACTTTTTATATTTTTTTTCAATAAAAGCTATATTATATATATTTTTGAACTTTGGTCCTTTTTGCACTATGATATACTCTGGATGCTATTAATGGGTATAAAACTATGATTGCATATAAAGGTGTTCTTTCCCTCCGCTATTCTTCCTCATATAACATTAAAATTATTAAACAATATAATTAATATTTATACATTTAGTAGAATATGAATTCAATATATAAATCTAATTGTAATAAAATATTGTTTATAATTATTTATAAAATATAACAATAACAAACATTAACAGATAATATAAACATTCATAAACTAAAATCTCTTCAAAATTGTTTGAGCACAGTATCTTGTTTAGCGCTACCTCAAATAAAAAATGTGAAACACAGTATATGTTTAATATGCCTTTTATTCTCCTCTTTTTGTATATGATTTTAAGTATTTAATTAAGTTCTAATAGAGTTTATGGCATCTGGCATTTTTTATAACATGTTTTAATCATTGATAGGACACAAAACATGATTCCTTTTTTTTTCATTTAAAACAGCATCCTTTGAACATTACCCAGTTTGTGTTTTGCACCAAAAATATTAACGAAAACCTGTTTAATTCATAAAAACGAACCTAACTAACCTCCACAGATTCAATTAGCAGACAAGTGTTGTTGCTATGTTACTGCTCATTGGCTAACAGGGGCAAGCCTCTGAGTTCAATTAAACATTTTAATATTTGTTTCTGCTTTGAGAGCATCATTTGAAAAAAGAAACACACACAGTGGTACTTTATCATATATCCTATTTCAGATGCAAGAAACAATGCTTTCAATGTCCCTATTACATCTCAGTATGTATAGTACAAAAACCTTAATCATGTAGGCATAATTCCTATAAATTGCTATAAATCTGCAGTACTTTTCATGCATTAATATGTGCTGGAATGAGGGGTTCACATATTCTTGCACTGTAGTTTCATTTATTGATTTCACTGCCTGCCACTTTTTATGCTGTTATTTTTAACATTACAAAAAAAGTATTTTTGTATAAAAAATAAATCTATGGTATAGATAAATTCAATTAAATTGAGAAACAATCTGATTGTTTTCTACTCTTTTGATCTGACATATTACAGGAAATAAATTGACAATGAGACTTACGCGGCTTGGACTACAACTCATTGTGCCTGTATTCCCATTCAGTTAAATGTGATAAAGTAAGGAAGTACACTCCTTGAGACGAGTACTTCATCTTAATTCACTTAGAAGACAAAAGGCTTATCATACACCTTGATTTGTATCTATGTCTGTGATGCTTTATTGGTAGTTTTCAGAAATTAGTATTTATTTTACATGCAAATTAAAATTTTAGTAATATATAAGACATTTTCTTGCATCATAGAACATTTTCTACTAGAGTGTCCCTTTAAGGAACTTCTTATTTAAATTAACTCTTATATCTTCTCTGTAATATATATCTATATCTATAATCATCAATTTTTTTATTCATATCAAGCATCTCATAAATCATTATATCTATCTCTTCAATCAAAATGCATCAGCTTTTATCTTTTTTTCGTACATTGCTGTAAAAGCCTGAGGATGAATTGACATTGTATCAACAGCTTTCCTTTTGCCATGTTTATAGTTTTTTTTTAATAGAAATGACATTACCAATACAAAATGACCAAGTAATTTGCCAAATAATCCCCATGGATTTTATTGCACTATGCCATAGTGTGACCAGACATCACTGTTTTCTGGGGACAGTTCCCTGATTTGTCTCTGTCCCTGGTAATGTCTCTGGTTGGCAGGAGAGACATTGCATGTGTGTAAAATGTAATTGTAATCTATAGCCAGAGTTTATAAAATGATACCTTCAGGGGTTGGTGGCTGCTGCTCCTTTCTCTTTTCCCCTAGAGCAGCAATGTATTTCACTTGAAGGTCCTCATATGCTGCCTCTGAGTCCTCAACAGGGTCTCACAGTACTTCAAACATTTTTATTTCAACTAAAACATTTGGTAAAATCACTGTAGGAAAGGAATACAATTGGGTATTACTAGTTTTAGAGAGGTATAATTAACTGTGTATTGTTGAAGAGAGGTATGCACTCCTCCTCCACAAAACAGGGATGGCAAGGGAAGTGACCGGGAGCTGCATGCAGTCCACCTCTTGACTATCACTACCCTAGTGATATAGCATGTTGCTCCAAACATACTTACACAGTTCAGATTCTGTAGGTACATATACTTAATATAGTCAACTTTACTTGTTTTCAGAATCTGTGCTTACTCAGTCCATTGTGTATGTGCCCAGTCTGTACTCAGTGTATTTCACTGTGTGTGTGCCCAGTGTGTTTGTGCAAAATGTATGTACTCAATGAAGTCCACTGTGTATGTGCCCAGTGTGTGTACCCAGTGTAGTCCAATGTAAAACTTGCAATTTTCATTAAGAAAATTATATATTTTTACACAAAGTACATTGCAAAGTGATTTATGTTCTTGGAGACTGCAGCATACAATAGAATGTTTAAGCATTTCCAATATTAAAAAAAAAAAAATCATCTGCCATTTTCCAGACTGCACTACTTTTTCAAAAAAGTTCTACTGCAGAAAATTGTATTTAATTCTGTCTATATCAGCTGTGCCCCCAATGAATGTATATTACCGTAAACAAAAGTACAAAATACATGTATTTTGGCTGATAAAAGGAAGAGTAAAATTGAATAATTTACATTTAAAAATAGTTTTTAAATTAATGAAATGTTGCTAAAAATGACAGAATGTAGTTGGCAGCAGGACTGATAACTTTAACCTAAATAAACAGATTCCCTTTGACACAAGAGTACATCTCGTCTAGATTGTGATGGCAGTAGTTACAACTCAAAACAGTCTACTTATTTTGGTTTGCTTGGTGTAGAAGGGAACAGCACCATCAAGTGGGGAGATCGAACGAACTGTATATGCAACGTATCAGTAACATTCTGTATGGAGTGTTTGAACTTAGGTGTAAGGATCACAGTTACATATACAAATAACAATATTGCAAAGAAAATGTAATGTACATGAAGATACAGATCATATGAGAACCAAAATGGAAACCCTATCAAGTGAGACCTTTTATATAGAATTTAATTTTGATAATTTAGACTTTAACGTGGGTGTGTGCTTATAACTTCAGGCATATTTTATATATTTTACCTTTCTGTCTGACACTTTGAAGGACTGGTACTCTAAATTCTTTTGGAAATATTGAGAAAAATCCATTCAGTCAATATTTAGGTTGAGTGTGAACAATTTAACATAAATTACTTTTGCTGGTTTGAAGGATAAATTGGATGGATTGTAATGGAATTAATTTAGCAGGTATTTAGTGTAAGTAATAATGCTATTGCATGCGTTAGAATAGTTTACATTGAAAAATACATTTATGTAAATTTTATATTTAGTGCAGTATGCATAGACTGAAGCAGGACATGCATACAGCATGGACAGTTAAATCATAGATGACTAGTTAGATCATAGATGATTTATTTTCTATTGCACTGTGTTGATCAATCAATGTCTTTAAATGGAGAGTAAATAAAAAGGTTTGCTGGATATGGCCAGTTATTACACTGGACATATTTTATGGTTAAAATATATGAAAAATTATATATTGCAGAAAGAATAAAGATTGTGTATAAAATACATATTGAATTGTATGTTTATATTTTAATATATTTGTTGAATTTATTTTTATTGTCACAAACCACCATGTGCCGGTCAGGGCTGTGTGAAGTATTCTTTTCTAACTGGGCCTCTGTTCTAAGGGATTCACTGTACTGGTGGCATTTTATCTGTGAGTAACAGCTTGCTATAGTGGTTATATTCACGTTAAACATGCCTGATATTTGTATGTATGTTTTATAAGTATTTCTGTGGTAATCTAAGCTATACTGTGTAACCTGGTCTATGGAGGATTAATAAACCTATTGTTTGCAAATACAAATCTAAGAGTTCTCATCTGTGGAGAGATGTAAACAACCAGATACTCACCGGGCACATATTTTGCAATAACTCTGAGTATGGTTTACTTGGCCTTCTAATTTAGTGATCTTAATTATGTTATCAAGTAATATAGTAATATAATATAGTATATATAGTAATATATGTAGCTATAAAAACGCACCTCTTTAAAGAAGCCTATAACCTTCCTCCCTAACATGCTCAGCACTACTCTCTCCCTACTGTACCACATACACACTTCAACCTTTAGATTGTAAGTCTGCGAGTTTCAATCCTGCAAGGTGCTTTAGGGAAAGCGCTATGGACACCGGATTCCAAGCTCAAAGACAGGCCCTCCATTCATTGCAATGTGTGAATCTTGAACTTGTCATTGCCTGTAAGTTAACTTATGTATAGCGCTACGGAATATGTTGGCGCGTTACAAATAAACGATAATAATAATAATAATAATATATTACTATATATTAGTACTATATATTATATAGTAATATATGAAGAGTTAATCATTTTAGTCTCATACACAAGCATTTCAGATTTAGGCCAAATAATTTCTATCAATAGGTGTGAGATAACACACAATCGATAATTCAAAAGTACAAATTATTTGGCCAAAATATCTAGACCAAAGGTTACATGTATTCCATAATAATTAATTTAAAAAAATGGAACAAGACTGCTCTCTTATGGGCAGAACATCAGACACCATTCCACCATATATGTCCATTATAATTATGCATGTGCATACAAAAATAGCTGGAGGCTATTGCAAGAGGTGGAAATGAGCCCTGTGATGGGGAGTGGGTGAAAAGGAAAGGGTTTATCTATTAGGAGTAAGAGAGGCTCAAGGCTCCATTGCTCTCTGGGGCTTTTTCTTTCTGTCACTCTCTGGCATAAATCTTTGCCCCTTTTTTGTTTTTTCTTTGTGATTATCCACTATATCTATCTTTACTACAATTTTTTCCTAAAAAGAAGACCAAGAGGGATTACTTCTAAATAAATTAAGGAGCAGTCCTATCCAGGCAAGGGTCTCCATTCTAACTGCATATTAGATTGAAATAGTCCAGATACAATATTTCTGTTACAATTGATAGGGTGGGTATAACCTGAAATAAGGTTTTGGGAGTCATGATCCGGACATGAGCCCTGATCTGTTATTGTTTTCTCCTTAGGTCAATTCTATCAAAAGCAGACTGATTTTGGAATGGCCTTAGGTCACAGCTGTGAAACAGGGTGAAAATATATTATTTTATTTCTTTCTGCATCTATCCACAGTGCTTTTGACGTTAAGATGGTTTTTGACAACATAGTTTCAATGTTTATGATGGTGTTGGTTACACGGGTACATATCACAACAAGTTTAAATAACTTAAATGTAAAGATAAAGGAGGAGTATAGGGCTCTGCCCTGAGCAAATAATCTAGATTATATGGTGCTTTGATTCAAACCATAGAATGGTGTCTGCTCACAAACTTACATGCTAAAGGGGATTATTGATGCAATAGCCGAGGAGATAATGTGAAGCGCCAGAGGCTAAATTATGGTCATGGATGTGCCTGTTGATGTAAGGAATTCAACAGGGTGTGTGTGTGTGGTGGTGGTGGTGGTGGGGGTGAGGAAAAAGGTTTTTGACTGGAGAGAAGAATTGTGTGCTTTAAAGTGTAAATTTTAGATCATAATTACATTGCGGAGGAAACAATTATTTAATCTAGTTAAATATTTGTATAAAACATTGATTCCCTAAAAAAATCTTTAAGCCAAAAACTCTCTGGCCTACTTTGAACCCCAATTGTTCACCTTTTGAGCGGGTGGTTCCTTCCACATGTACCGTAAGTACAATTCCCTCCATTATAGTCCTGCCATGCTGATCTTTCTTGTATACTTGTATTGTCCATGATTTCAGGAGAAAGTGAGATTCCTGTAGTGTCCCTGTTCCGCAGTATTTGTGTGGGTGTAGCATTACGATGGTAAAGTAAAGCAAATGAAGTTTAGTAATTTTGCCCATTCACAGGAAACCTACTATGAATATGGATTTACTACGAACATAGGATCCCCCTTCCCCACCACTGCACCTTATCCATGTTAAACACAATTCATTATCCATGGATTTATGATGTATCAGTGTGATTTAACTGGAATTAATTGGTCTTTTTCTTGTAATTTTCATTACAGAGCTTCATAAAATTAACAAATATTTGTAAAGTTATTGTGGGTGTATTCAAGTAATTACAGAAAGCAAATCAGTTTGAGGTGATTGTATGTGCTTTCTATGGCTACTGCAAAAGATTAAAAAGTTGATATGGCGGATTGTGACTTTCAAACAAACAATGGGAGGAAGAGAGCCAGTGATGTTAAGACAACTAGAACCAGGTCTGTGGAGGCAGTTAGCTAGAAATTAGCTTTTTCATCCTTTGCATAAACCAGTACCATAAGGACAAGTAATAGAGAAGCAGTTGAGGATGAGGCATATTTAGGTGTAAAGGACCACTGTGGTCATATTTTTAAGATTTACGATTTTTAAAAACAACATGTATTTAGAAAGTCATTATAATAATACAGCCTCTAATTTATTATCCTTCTTAGATAATTAAGTTGCTGTGGAATCTGCCATTTTGTCATCAGAATATGAACTTTCTTAGGTGCAAGGAGACTTTGAATACACAGGAAGTATCTGTATGCACAATGAGAATATACAGTTACATCTGCCAGTGTTCTCAGCACTGATCATTAGTTTACAAAATAGAGCCACAGAATAAATAATAATTACATATAAAAGTTGGCAAATGTAAAAGTTGTTTTTATATCAGATTTTATATTTTATATTTAATTATTCAAAAATTGAAATAGAAAAAGACATTAACACAGTGGCAGCTTAAAGTTGCTCTAGGCCAGTTTAAAGGTGCTCTAGGCCATATATAAGTCCACCACGCCCCTATAACTACCCCCTTTACGCTTGCTATCTACCTATCACAAAAAATTACCACACATGTATAGAAGTATAGGTGTATGTGTGTCTGTCTATACAGTGGATTTAAAAAGTCTATACACCCCTGTTAAAATGTCAGCTTTCTGTGCTGTAAAAAAATGAGACAAAGATAAATTATTTCAGAACTTTTTCCAACCTTTAATGTGACCTATAAACTGTACAACTCAATTGAAAAACAAACTGAAATCTCTTAGGTGGAGGGAAGAAAAAAAAAAGAAAAATAAGGTGGTTGCATAAGTCTGCACACCCTCTTATAACTGGGGATGTAGCTGTGCTCAGAATTAAGCAATCAAATTCCAAATCGTGTTAAATCGGAGTCAGCATACACCTGCCATCATTTAAAGTGCCTCTGATTAACCCCACATAAAGTTCAGCTGCTCTAGTTGGTCTTTCCTGAAAATTTCTTTGTCGCATCCCACAGCAAATGCCATGGTCCACAGAGAGCTTCCAAAGCATCAGAGGGATCTCATTGTTAAAAGGTATCAGTCAGGAGAAGGGTACAATTTCCATAATTTCCAAGGCATTAGATATACCATGGAACACAGTGAAGACAGTCATCATCAAGTGGAGAAAATATGGCACAACAGTGACATTACCAAGAACTGGAGCTCCCTCCAAAATTGATGAAAAGACGAGAAGAAAACTGGTCTGGCTACCAAGAGGCCTACAGCAACATTAAAGGAGCAGCAGGAATATCTGGCAAGTACTGGCTGTGTGGTACATGTGACAACAATCTCCCGTATTCTTCATATGTCTGGGATATGGGATAAAGTGGCAAGACGAAAGCCTTTTCTTACGAAGAAAAACATCCAAGCCAGGCTACATTTTGCAAAAACACATCTGAAGTCTCCCAAAAGCATGTGGGAAAATGTGTTATGGTCTGATGAAACCAAGGTTGAACTTTTTGGCCATAATTCCAAAAGATATGTTTGGCGTAAAAACAACACTGCACATCACCAAAAGAATACCATACCCACAGTGAAGCATGGTGGTGGCAGCATCATGCTTTGGGGCAGTTTTTCTTCAGTTGGAACTGGGGTCTTAGTTAAGATAGAGGGAATTATGAACAGTTCAGAATACTAGTCATCATATTGGCACAAAACCTTCAGGCTTCTGCTTGAAAGCTGAACATGAAGAGGAACTTCATCTTTCAGCATGACAACGACCCAAAGCATACATCCAAATCAACAAAGGAATGGCTTCACCAGAAGAAAATTAAAGTTTTTGAATGGCCCAGCCAGAGCCCAGACCTGAATCCGATTGAAAATCTGTGGGGTGATCTGAAGAGGGCTGTGCACAGGAGATGCCCTCGCAATCTGACAGATTTGGAGTGTTTTTGATTTGAAGTGTGCCATGCTGATAGACTCATACTCAAAAAGACTGAGTGCTGTAATAAAATCAAAAGGTCCTTCAACAAAGTATTAGTTTAAGTGTGTGCATACTTATGCAACCATATTATTTTATTTTTATATTTTTTCTTCCCTCTACCTAAAAAAATTCAGTTTGTTTTTCAATTGAGTTGTACAGTTTATAGGTCACATTAAAGGTGGAAAAAGTTCTGAAATGATTTATCTTTGTCTCATTTTTTTACAGCACAGAAACCTGACATTTTAACAGGGGTGTGTAGACTTTTTATATCCTCTGTATATACAGAATATAAGCAAGTGTCAAGTACAGTATGTTTACAGGCAACTTGAGATAGTTTGCTGCCACTTGAAACTGTTCTGTCCCAAGGTTGTGCCTTATCCTAGGCAGAAACACACCACTGTGTACAGTTCTTCCTGTGCCCCCTGCTATCTATGCTCCGCTTAACTGATTAGGGGAAGCCAGATAAATATTTTTATATAAATGTGATCTGATCAACATGTGAGTGATCAACATGTGAGTGAGCTCATCCACTGCAAGAAACATACACTTGTGGGGGGCGGCAATCGAGTTAATGTATGTAATGGAGCACAGTCTTCTCATAAAGTAGGTAATTACAGTGTCGTCATGGGTAGGTCATAAGCATACAGTAGTATTAAGAGAAAAAAATTAAAAGATACTGTTTATGTCACAGAAAATTAAATCCTGGACAGAGAGTTTGTTTGTAGGCAGAAGGTGAAGGGGTTATTCTACTGCAACTTGCTCCTCTATTTAACTCTATTGTCATATGGTTATTCTAAGTGACAGTCTTTCAATAGAACGTAGTGCAGATTCCATCTAAAAGTTTATTTTATATTAAAAACCACTCTTTGAGAAGATTAACGGTCTATATAAAAGTTATGGAATTTGCCTAATTACTCCTCCTGTGGAGAGCAGAAGCTGCCATTTTAAAACTGAAAATGAATAATATGAGCTAATTGGATCAAGAGTCAGTGAGACTGCAGCTAAAGTTCTAAGATGTGACAGTTCCATTCCATTCTGTGTTCTTCAGCAGCTCACATCATCGAGATATAGAGGTGTTTTTAGCAATAAAAGGAAAGTGATAAGACTTTTAAACATATATTTGAACTACTATAAGCATACACTTTCATATGAGAGCTACATTTGTTGACCCTTTGATGCTATTCTACCTTATTGATAAAATGGATATGGAGGTTAAATATAATCTTGAATTTTAAGTTTAATAAGAGCGCAGATAATACAAATCATATTGCCAAGAAATGCTGAAACCAAAATTCTCTCCTGAGTTTTTATTGTAATTTCTCTTGAATTCTCCATTCAGCCTGTGCAACTCTAGTTATCCATTATTCTGTATGTGCAGCACTTCAGTCAGTGACCAAGCTTACCCTTCATTGTCCTTCCCCCTGTTGCATTCCTTTCAGTGCACAAATGACTAAGCATGCTGCAACATGCCTGGAATATAAATGATTCTCCTGTCAGAGAGAACAGCAAATGTATTACCTAAGGGTGTTCTTGTAGATGATATTCCTTCACATGAACTACCTCATCCCTATCTTTTAATTATACCCAGAAGAGACTTTGTTATTAACTCTATCTGCATATTACTTCAACTGAAAGTACACTATGTTGACATTTAGCAATAAGAAATTATTTATAAAACACTTTATTACAAATATATATATATATATATATATATATATATATATATATACTATTCTACGCTATTCTATTAACACGTCTAAACTACAGGGCCAATACACTCCTGGATGCTTTAGTTCTCTGGAACCTTGGAGAAAACAAAGTGAAGAGGAATTTAAAAAAAAGACATGACTGAGTCAGAACAAAGGGGTTTGCAATTGAAGGAAAAATTTATTTGGTAAAATCCTTACATGTTTGTGAAGTATGTAACAAGCTAAAACATTTGCAGCCATGTACACCCTAAACATAAAAGCATTTTGGACAAAATCTTAAATTTTGGTTATGTCATACGTACTTCTATTTTAGATAACTAGTCTTCTTGAAAGTGAGAATTATCCTACTGGAGAATGCTCTTCAATTTACTTCTGTTGACAAGTGTGCTATTTCGTTACTCTTACCATAGCTTTCAGATGTCTAATAAATTTACAAACAACGACAGAATGTCTGCTGCCATAAAAGAAAAAAACTGAAAACAATAGATGGGTTTGAAAAGATCCTAGAACAATCCTGCCCAGCAGCAAAGTTAAGTTGTATGCCTGTTGGCAGGATATGGAGGATATGGACCAGTATCAGTACCAGGAAAATGACCACCAGGAGCACCAATGATACCACAAGTAGGCAGAAGCTGTAGAAGTTATCGACTGTAACTATTTCCCCAGGCAGGATCAGCAACAATAATCCTAAACAAGGATTATCTTTCTCCCAGAATGTCACTCACATATAAATTATGTAAGTCTAAACTGGAAACTGATTTATTGGTCACAGTACTACACATTTATACATAACATCATCCAATCATAACAAGCCCCAACCGTCAGTAAACATTACTTTAGTCTATCCCCAAAGTCAATAACCTAGGTCACATGGAACACCTGTCCATCAAATGATGTCATCTACCCTAATCACCCCGTGCAGACCAGGGGCCTCATTCTATTAGCGTCCGCAACCGTTGCGGGGCCGCAAGGACCGGCCGCAAGCTATTCTGCTATTCTATTCCCTTACGGCCGGAGGCTCCGGCAGGCTTGCGGCCAGTGCCTTGCTATCTCTTGCGGCCGCTCGCGCCAGAGGAAAGCCTTTGATCTAAAACGGCCGCAAGAGTTTTGCAATTCAATTGCTCCGGGAAACCTCTCTGCAAGGCTAAAAACGAGCCGCTGCTTACTTGCAGGAAAGAGGTCCCGCTAGCACCAATTAAGCACATAAAATAGCTCAAATAAAGCCATCCTGCACTTTGAGAAGACTATAAAGGGATTTTAGGTGTTAGAAAAAATAGCACATAATTATCCTATACTCAAATCCGTAAAATATTTTATTTTTAATATCCGTAAAATATCCATGTAAAAAGTCCAGAGTGCTTGGAGCACCTCAGACATGCCCATGCCGCAGCCGGAAAATAAACAGTTAATTTGAACTCGGGTTTGGGCTGATGTGCAAGCTTGAGAGTGGGTTCCTTTTAATCCTCATGTCCCCCAATATGATCCCTAGCATTTACAGAGCTGTACAGTGCAGGCTTGAATTTATTTTTCAGTTTTTATATTTCACAGCTTACGGCCGGTTCCAAGATATGCGGCCGGCCGTAAGATGAGATCCTTGCGGGGCCGTATAATAGAATCGCGAGTTAACTGAACCCCCGCAAGGAATCGCAGCCTTACGGCCGATTTACGGCCGGTAATAGAATGAGGCCCCAGGTGCCTAACTCATTTATTAGTCTAATCCCTTCTTCCAGGGAGTTATCCAGTCAGAACAATAGGGGAGGCACCATGTCAGGTCTATGTTCCTTTTAAATTCGTTTTTTGGAATTTTCTTCCAGGAGACAGGCCCATCAATATCCTCCAAAAGGTTATATTAAATATTAGTTGTCAATTCCTAATAATAATCAGTATAATCATTATTGTTGAAGTATGATAGGACTAAACACTCAATAGCAATTGTAAACTGACTATATACATAAAGCAAAACGACACTCAATAAAGTTATTGGGTACGTCTCCTCAGGGGACTAATCAACCTTTGAGAATAACAGCAAAATGTATAAAAATTAACTTTTATTCTAAAATACGCAATTAAGATATGATAAAAACAAATGGCTGCCCCAGCTAAATTATGCATAAACAATTTATACCTATAGGATTACATCACAATGTAAATGTCTCGGTGTGAGGTAGATTATTTCATCAAATGTCAAATGATCCAAACAAAAAGGAGGTAGGTAGAAAATGGGATAAATATTCAAAATGCAGTAGCTGTCTCTTATAAATATCCCATTTGAATCAAAATAAACAGGCTCAGAAATATACAATTAATTACAACAATTAACAAAATTAAAATAATTAATTAAATGGGAAATTCTCTAATACAATATACAAATTAATTAGAATTAATGTAAAAAAAAAACATAGCCACCTACTGTATGTCAGAGACTGATGTGTCAGCACTGGAATCCACCATTTACCCCCTGGAAATGACAAATTGCTACACTCACCTATTACCACTACAAGCAATATACAAATATATCACATATAATAGTTGTCAAACTACAAAACGTCGTCATGCTTTGCGAGCTCGCAAAGCGATTTCACAAAAACTGCATCCCTTGTGAAGCGAGGGACGCAGTTCGCGCCGCAAATGCAGACCCTCGCAAAGCAAGAGGCCGCATTTGCGGAAGGTGGAGGCTTTAACGTCAGCTGCAATTCGCGAGGGTCCGCATTTGCGGAGGTGGAGGCTCTACGGCGCCTCACAAACGGTTACAAACACCAACAGAAGCAGGACTTTGAAAAAATACATCTAACACAAAAAATACATCTAACACGCAATGACTAAATATGGACTTACACAAAAAAATACGAGCAGCGGGACTTAGAAAGAAAAAATTACGGACTTACACTAAAATAACACGAGCCGCGGGACTGGGAAAAAAAACATTACAAACTCGCAAAAATACGACCTTAACCGCCGAACTGCGTGCAGCTGAAAACATTACAAAAACAATAAATACACACAAAAATGAAATAAAAACCTTACCCACTTACACCTCAATTTAAGTCCAATTTACTGAGTTTAGACACAAGAAAATCCCCTAAGCGGCAGAAAAAATGGCCGCCGAAAAAAACCGAAAATGAGGCTACACGACCTTAAAGACCCAAAACACCATCAAGCACATACAGCTTTTTCAAAAAGACGTGCGAGGTACAAGATACACTTTTAGCAAGAACGCTAAATCATCCACACCTGCGTACCACATAAACATTCGCCGCCATCTTACAACACTTACATACACAATGCGGCTGTACACAGCTACACTAACGGCTTCTCCTCGCGCACGCAGCCTATTTACACTACACACTGCACACATTGCTGACACTTACACCTCAGCTCCACAACAGTTCAAACCGACATTGTATGCTGCAGGAACATCAAAACAGATTGTCAGCTCTTCAGCACAATGCTTCCTGCATATATTACTTACAAATAGGTAAAGTATATTAATTTCTTAATTTATTACTTATTTAATTAGCATACAAAAATACATATACACAAAAAAAAACACTATCACAATAAACGCAAAACCCAACCCGCGCGCCTCACAACGAGCTCCAACGCTGCTCATAGCACACAAACTACAATAGGGGACCCCATCATTTTTGACGGGCAAGTCGCTAGTACAATAAGAATAATCAAGCAAAAGTCCTCCAATGTAGATGTAATTGCGTAATAAATGTAATTTAATTGATTGGCCAGTCGCTGAAGCACTTTAACTCCAAGTATATTCAATGTGAGACATTTGCAATATGATGTAATCCTATAATTTATTTATGCGTAATTTAGTTGAAAGCCATTTGTTTTTAGCATATCTTTCTCAGCGTATTTTAGAAGCATTGTTTTTTTCATCTTTTCTCAATAAGAGTACATTTTTATACATTTTGCTGTTAATATGTTATTCTCACTGGTTGATAAGTCAACTGAGGAGAAGTGATCAGTGGCTTTATTGAGTGTATCCTTATCCTTGTTTATCAATAATTTGAATATTAAAAGGACATAGAACACAATTCTTTCATGCTTTTAAAAGACAATGCTTTAAAGATGGCTAAAGTTTTAGCATGAATAAATATTCTGTAAAACCTTTTTAAAATCAATTGATACTAACAGGTAAGGCAGAGAGCATACATATGTCTGTAGATTCCATTGGCAGACAAGTATGGATCATACATCTATTATTACTGTTCATTGCCTGAGACGGACAAGTCCACAGAACAGATAAACATTTCAATATTTTTTTCTGCTTTAAGAGATTCATTGAAAAAAAAGAAAACACACAGTGCTACATTATCAATTACCCTCTTTCAAATTCAACAAAGAAAAAGGCTTTCAATGTACATTTAAGGTTCTAGATAAATACAGTAGTTTGAAAAGTGGAGGTCACCATAAAGGGATTGTTAACATCAGCTCTCAATTTATAGGAAAAAGTCATGAATATACTAAATTTGAGTAAGGGATTTAGATTAGTGATGTCCCAAACAGTTCGCCGGCGGACTATTCGCAGCGATTTTTGCATGTTCGCGTTCGCGGTGAACGGCGAACACATGCGCTTTTGGGTTCGCCCCCTATTCTTTATCATTGAGGAAACTTTGACCCTGCACCTCACAGTCAGCAGACACATTCCAGCCAATCAGCAGCATACACCCTCTTCCAGAGCCTTCCATCTGAAGGATAGCAACCCAAAAAGCCCTTTTTAAGGCTAGAACATCATTTATTTTATTTTATAATTTTCTTCTGTGTAATCTAATTGCATATGCCTGCTTGCCAGCGTGTGTGTGTGACAGGCTAACACCTAACAGCTTATATTGTGCTTAGTGAAATAAAACAACACTTTTCACAATATCAGTTGCCTGCCTACAGGCGTGTGTGTGAAGCCTATTGCATCTACTCTGCCAACTTTTGCCAGTGCACAATGATACATCATATCTGCTGCAACCATAGTGTACAGTGACATAAAACAACACTTTTTTGACTTAATAGATTGAATAGCAATTGCCTGCCTACAGGCGTGTGTGTGAAGCCTATTGCATCTACTCTGCCAACTTTTGCCAGTGCACAGTGATACGTCATATCTGGTGGCACCTTAGATTGCACGCGCAGTGCCCCAAATTTGAAGTGGGAGGACCGACCAAGCATCTTTTTCCATCTCCCGCTTCCAAAAATCCATGCCATATACACGTCCCCTGATAGTGGACGTAACAGGGATTAAACCGATAGGAATAGTACTACTTAACAGTACACACCTTATAATAACGGAGACCGAGGCAACGCGTATAATCTTCCATGCTGTGCAGTGGAAGCCCCCAGACTCTGACCTGTGTATAATATTCCATGCTGGGCAGTGGAAGCCCCCAGACTCTGACCTGTGTATAATATTCCATGCTGGGCAGTGGAAGCCCCCAGATTCTGACCTGTGTATAATATTCCATGCTGGGCAGTGGAAGCCCCCAGACTCTGACCTGCGTATAATCTTCCATGCTGGGCAGTGGAAGCCCCCAGACTCTGACCTGTGTATAATCTTCCATGCTGGGCAGTGGAAGCCCCCAGACTCTGACCTGTGTATAATCTTCCATGCTGGGCAGTGGAAGCCCCCAGACTCTGACCTGTGTATAATATTCCATGCTGGGCAGTGGAAACCCCCAGACTCTGACCTGTGTATAATATTCCATGCTGTGCAGTGGAAGCCCCCAGACTCTGACCTGTGTATAATATTCCATGCTGTGCAGTGGAAGCCCCCAGATTCTGGGAGTGAAGAAGAGGAGTCAGAGGAGGAAGGTGGCTTTGATGAGGTGGAAGACCAAACACAGCAGGCGTCCCAGGCGGCTTGTTGTCTCCTTTCGGGGACCCTTGGTGGCTGGGTGGAGGAAGAGACCTTCAATGACATCAGTGAGGACAAGGAGCGGGACATGGCTAGCTTGGTATCCAACCTTGTGCAAATGGGGAGTTTGCGGTTGTGCAAAGGGACTGTTTGCGGTTGTTTGCGGTGCATTAAACGGGGAGATTGGTCTGTCACTGTGAAGCGGGTGTAACCCTTACACTACCTGATCGATACAACATCATACCTAATGTTTTAAAGCATGTTATTCCAAACAATTTAGAAATGTTAGGTGATTTATGCCCTTTATGGCTTAAAACCAGACTCTGCATCAACTATGTAATCTAGGCAGTCCATTGTATTTATCTGAAAAGATTAAGCTTCATGCGCATTCCCTGTATTTACAGATTACAATGACATGTACAAGGGAGACATAGGAAAAAGGAGACTGATTATTTCGCCAAAACAGTAACATTTTATCTAAACTTTAACTTAAAATTTCTAAATTATTAATACATTTTTTAGCACAATGCGGCTTTATAAAATGTCATTTTAAGAATGCATTGAAAATATTTACTTGCCTAAATTGTTTAAAATTAATTATGTAAACCTTTATTTTTAATATGGTGCATATTTAATAAATACTGTAATAAAAACACACTATTACAAGTTCAATACAATCTATGTGCCCCGGGGTAGTGAGGGCTGGCAGGGGCAAAGGGCAAGGTTTAGGGGCAGGGACAAGGACAAGGGTAGGGTGCATTCTACCTAGCATACATATAATATATAATGTGTTGGCACCAGAGGGGGCACAAAGGGTAGAGGGTGCCAAACCCCCCGCCACAAAAAAATTTGCACCGCTCCCCAGATGGGAGGTAGGTCCCCAATTTTTTTTGCTCAGGCCTCTCCACTCACTAACTGCACCTCTGGTTTGGAGATAGGGACACCATCACCATCTTGCTACTGTAATATCCCACTGAAATGTGTATTGCTTTATACAAATGTGAAACAACACGATCAGTTAATATAGGGAAAAAACTAAATTACTTGTAATTAAAAAAATATAAAAAATGCTATAAGTTTCTATAGGATTGCATAGAATTTGTAAAAGAACAATGACAACATATATTGTAAAACCTTAAAAGGTCAGCAGGAAAACATAACTTTTATCAACTTGAACAATGGTATTATAAATAATAATTTTGAAGAACTTGACTTGATGATGTGCATAATGTCTGCCACAGTTTAAAATAATTAAATATAGAAGCTCACAAAAAACAAGTTGATTTTTTTAAAATTATTCTTAAAAGCATAAAAAACTGTTTATACTTTACATTAGCCTTTTTTTTCTAAAGTAGATAATTCCTGAGAAATTCATTGTTCTTTGTGTTGTGTCTTATGCAAATTATCTATTTTGATGTGCTAATTAGAATCACAGTCAGCTTGTCTGTCTCTGTGGTGACCAAAATAATAGCCCCTCAAAGTTTTTATGTAGTTAGATCCTCTCCCTCACCTTTATCAAGCAGTTTGAGATGCAACTTAGCATACTGTCCCAAACATTAGCACAACAGGGACTGCAAAAACAATTCTCAGGAATGATGTCCTGTAAGATGAAATAAAGTTCCTTTTGGAGTAGCAGTGTCTGTTTAACTATTGTATTAAATTCTGCTTTAAAAATTACAGACATTTTGTCTTTGTTCCCACAAGAATTAGAAAAGAGAAGTGGGAGGAACTGTGGAGTCAGATAAGATCTCCATTCATTTTTTTTTTTTTTGGAAGACTGACACTTCATTTAGCACTTTGACAGTAAAATGAAAGAATAACTCTCGTCCTCGGACACACAATGAATCCAGGAAGGAATCCCCCATGAGACAATCAAAGTAATCTACATATAAGATTTTATTTCTAAATGCTTTTATGTTCCTATGTTGCATAGCTGCTACTGCTGTTATTTTAAAAAATGTTTTTTTTTACCAAACTCAAGTGGTCATTTAAGAAACAGATTTTGTGACTGTCAAGCTGTGTACTTAAAATGTAAAACCATTTAAGAGCAGCTTAAATAGATTAAGATAAATAATTAGACAAGATAAAAACAGAAAGAACAAACAGATCAAACACTTTCTTTTTTAGAATACCAGTTCACACAGGAACTAGGCTTCTATTTTAGAGCTGTGTGAAACTCACACCACAACTTATGATCTTGGCATTTGGTGTCAGAATACACACGCCATGCTTATGGTATCATGTGCTCAAGTGGTATTTATATATGTGACAGTACCTAAAGTCACCCAGCCAGTTTAAGACAGGACATTGAGTCACACAGTAATGAGAGTAACAAGCTTATTGAACCTCCTTTACAAAGTAATCCTGTGCACGTTTGTTGCTTCATTCAGAAATATAACCCATAATGCATGCCTTCACTATGCAAATAAAAGCTTTAGATTTCATGCACTTGTCCTATTTTCATAATTAATCATTCCCTTTATAGTACAAGTTTATATTATCACAAAAGTTTAGTGAAACTTTCACTTTTATGAAGTATATAGCTAACAACATCAATATCTATTTAAATATTCATTATTCTTGCAGATCCAGCGGTTTATTTCTGCCTAGGTCCAGGCATAGGGCACCACATTTTCAGTCGGCAGCAGACTATCTGAAGATGCAGTGCAGTATATTAACATATGTTTATATATGTAGTCAGGCCTGGATCTATCTTTTTGGAGCCCCTAGGCAGTAAAGTGGAGGAGCCCCTGAGAGTGCGTTTGCAAAGTGTGTAGGCACCAATTTTGCCTTTTTCTGTGTGTTTATATCGCTATCTTGCTGTGATTGCAAATTGCAGACATTTCCACCATTTTTACAGCATAGCTACTCATACATAGGCCAAGCTATTACTTGTTCAAATTCTCTCCCTCTTTCTCCTCCACCCTTCTCTCTCCTTCCATCTCTCTCTCCTCTCTCTACCCCAGGCTTTCTCTATCTCTCCCTCTTTCTCGCCCCTTTATTTCTCTCATTTCTCTGTCTCCCTCTCTCCCTTTCCCACTCTCTCTCCCCTTTCTCTCTCCCTTCCTTCTCTTTCTATCACTCTCTCTCCCTTACCTATCTATTTCTATCTCCCTCTCCCTGTCTCCCTCTCTCTCTATTTTCCTTTCTCTTTCTCTCTTTCTCCCCTCCCTCTTTCTATGTCTCTTTCTCTCTACCTCTCTATCTCCCCTATCTTTCTCTCCACACTGTCTCTCTCTCTCTACCTCTCCACCACTCTCTCTCCCTCTTCCCCTCTCTTTCTCTTCCTCTCTCTCTATTTCTCTCCATCCCTCTTCCCCTCTCTTTCTCTTCTTCTCGCTCTCCAATCTCTTGCTCTCTCCCTCTCCACACTTTCTCTGTCCCTTTCCCCCTCACTCACTGTCCTCCATTCTCTCTCACTGTCCCCCACTTTCTCTCCCTCCCTCTCTTTCTCTTCACCTCTCTCTTTCTCCCTCCCTCACTATACCCTCCCTCTTCCTCTCTCTTCCCCTTTCTCTCCCTATCTCCCCTCCCCTTTCTATGTCTCTCTCTCCCTCTCTCTATCTCCCCCCCCCCTCTGTCTCTCTCTTTCTCCCTCTCTCCTACTCTCCTCCTACTCCCTCGCCATATTTCTCTCCCTCCCCTTCCCCTCTCTTTCTCTCCCTCTCTCTTCCCATTTCTATCTCTCCCACTTTCCCTCTCCCATTTCTCCCTCCCCACTCTCTCTCTTTTCCCCTCCCTTTCATCCCTTTCACCATCTCCCTCTCTCTATATCTCTCTCCCTCTTTCTCTCCCTCCCTCTCTTTCTCTCCCTCTCTCTCATCCTCTCTCATCCTCTCCTTCTTTCTTCCCCCTCTCTCTCCCCCGCTCTCTTTTATTCCCGCCTCTCTCTCCCTCTTTCTCTCTCTCTTCTTCCCTCTCGCTCTATCTCCCCTTCTCTCTTCTTCCCTCCTTATTCTCTCCATCCCTCTCTATCCTCCTCACTCTTCCTCTCTCTCCCCTCTCTCTCCCCACTCTCTCTCTCTATCCCTCTTCCCCCTCTCTCTCTCCCCTTCTTTTCCCTCTCTCTCTCTCTCTCTCTTTCTTTCCCTATTCTCTCTCCCTCTCTTTCTATCCCCTCCCTCTCTCTTTCTCTCCCCCTCCCTCTCTCTCCCTCACCCTCTCTCCCTCACCCTCTCTCCCTCTTCTCTCTCCCTCACCCTCTCACACACACATGTACATGCCTCTCACCTCATCACAGCTCCTGCCTCCATCTTGTGTTGAAGATCTCCTGCCACTGTCTGTACCCAGCCTTGCTGCCATGGCTATGCAGGGGAAGGCTTCCTCTCCCTCCTCTCTGTGCTCCGGTGCAGGGGGCGGGCTTAGGCTTCCTGCAGTGTAATCTGAGCTTCCTGTCTGGAGCTCAGTGTTAACTCCAGCAGCTCTGTCTGTTTTTAGAGGAAGCAGGCACTGTAAGGAGCAGCACACGCCAGGAGGGGATTGGAGGGTGTCTCTGGTGGAAGATGGGGTGATAATGAGGCGCCTCTCTCAGAGATGCACCTCTAGGCAGGAGCCTAACTTGCCTAATGGATGATCCGGCTCTGTATGTAGTGACATTTCTGTCTTCAATCATATTTCTCACCATTTATATACATTCACCATTTTATATTTATGCACTTTTATTTGTTTACCTTTATGACATGTATGTAAAAAAATAAATATAAAAACTAGCTGTATGACTTTTCTCCTGTTTAATTATGCAAGTAGATACGATTTTCAAACATGCATGTTTTCAATGTGAAACTAAAGGTATTAGCAGCTGTGTCATGAACATAATACATTTTTTGGGGGGTGAAATATGATTTTTTGAAGACTTTGTAGAGGAATCTATTTTGCTTTTGCTACATCATATTCCAACAGCTAGGATGTGTGTTTGTAGTTATCAGTGAAGGCAGGTGCAGGTGAGGATGTAACAGGCAGAAGTCCAGAGCCTTTTTTTGAATTGTAGACTGGTTCTTTAGCAAGAATGAACAAGTTGGCCCCCATTTAATTCCAAGCCTGTAATTACCTTCATACAGTCCGTATGTCTGCAGGTTAGAAATTTGCTGCAGTTATAGATGTATTTAATTGACTCAAGCCCGCAGTTACAGGCTCACAGTCCCAACAGGCAAACCATGAACTCGCATTTCAGGGCATAATCATAATCAATTAAGCAAGCCTGTATGTTACAATTGTACAGAGCCAATAGTAAATGAGACCGTCATCATGACGTCAGTAAAACATGGAGATTAGACTACAATTTTATAGTGTTTAGAAGTCCGATTAAATTAAATTTAGAAAATACCAAAGTATTTAAACAGTCACTTAAAGGGCCAGGGAAGTTACCATATTTCACCATATGTGCTCTGCATCAACAGCTAGAGGCTGGAAAATCATGTGGAAAAATTATTTATATTTTTAAATTGTATGAAGTATTTATTTATATATTGCCATTTTAGGTCTTGTTTGTATAGCATTTGAAGGCCTCCCCCAAGAATCTGCATAGATAATAAAATAGGAGACTGTAACTGTTACACAGTATATCATAGATATATTAACTTGTACACACTCTTTTAAGGGATTGAATTTGAATTTATATAATTCTGTCATTTATTGTGTTGTAACCGAGGACGGCTTTGGCCACTTGTTAATTGATTATGAGGGCTACTCATTTTCTTCTGCAGGATTATTGACCACAGTAGAAGATCTGTTGGTTGTCTGATGTGAAATGTCCATTTGAGTTCACTAATTTCCAGGATATCAATGCATTTTCTTGTCATCTCATGTTTGTCCACTTCCAATTTGCCTAGGTTCATAGTTCTAACATTCCAGGTTCCTATGCTGAATTGTTCTTTACAGCAGCAGACTTTCCTTTCCCATCCAGACACATCTGCAGCTTGGTTTCCTCTTGGCTTAAGCCCAGCCCCTTCATTAGATCTGGTGCTTCTTGTACTCGCCCTCTGCTCTCCCTCAGTGATGTGATATGCACCTTCTGACCTGAAGGGCTCATCTTTTAGTGCCATATCATCATGTCTCTGGTTGGGCTTGTACATAAAGTTATCTTAGCAAAGTTACTGGAGTAGATTGCTAGTTCCTTCTCCAATGGACAGTGATTTGTCTGACTTCTCTGCTATGACCAGCCCATCTTGGGTAACCCTACATGGTAAAGCTCACAGCTTTCACCACAACAAGATAGCTATCCAGAAGAGGATGAAGTTGTCCAGTTCTATGAAGATATTCAAAACGTCACCAAGAAAAGATGTTACTATTATCATAGGAGATGGAAATGCTAAAGTAGGGAACCAAAAGTTTGGCCTTGGAGTACGAAATGAAGCAGGTCAGAGATTAGTAGAATTCTGTCAAGATAATTCTCTGGTTGTAGCAAACACCCTCTTCCAACAGCCTCCAAGACGACTCTACACATGGACATCACCAGATGGACAATAACAAAATCAGATTAACTACATGCTTTGAAGTCAAAGCTGGAGGAACTCTATAAAGTCAGCAAAAGCAAGACTGTGGCTCAGATCATGGGCTTCTAATTGCAAAGTTCAGAATTAAACTGAAGAAAAGAGGGAAAATCATCAGACCAAGCAGATACAAAATAAATAATATCCCACGTAATATGCAGTGGAAGTAAAGAATAGATTTAAGGGACTAGACATGGAAGATAGAATGCCTGAAGAACTTTGGACCAAACTTTGCAACATTATTCAGGAGATCTCTTCAAGAAAATTTGGGATCTCAAAAGAAACTTTCATGCCAAAGTGGCAGGAACCTAACAGAAGCAGATCAGATAAAGAAGAGGTGGCAGGAATACACTGAAGATCTATACAGGAAGAATCTTAACAGCATTGATGACCTCAATGATTTGAGAGAGGGAAGTAAGATGGGCTCTAGGATGTATTGCTGATAACAAGGCTACATGAGTTGATGGAGTCCCTGTATTCAAACTCCTACAAGATGATGTGGTGAAAGTGTTGCTTGCCTTATGCAACAATTTTGAAAAACTCAACAGTGGCCAAAGGTCAGTATACATCCCAAACAGAAAAAGGCTAAGGTTGCTCCAATTATCGAACAATTGCACTCATTTCACATGCCAGCAAGGTAATGCTTAAGTTCTTACAAGTTCCGTTTCAACAATATATGGACCAGGAACTACTAGATATGCAAGCCCGGTTCCACAGAGGAAGAAGCACAAGATATCAAATTGCCAATATCTGCTGAATAGAAGAGAAAGCAAGAAAGTTCCAGAACCCCCCCCCCCCTTCCCCCATTTATTTCTGCCTTATAGACTATTTTAAGGCTTTTGACCTTGTGAATCACAACAACATGTGGCAAGTTCTTAAAGAAATGGGAGTACCAGATCATCTCTTCCTTCTCCTGAGGAATCTGTATGTGGACCATGAAGCCTCGGTCAGAAACGAACATGGAACAACAAATTGGTTCAAGATCAGGAAAGGAGTGCGGTTTGTTGTATATTGTCACCTTATTTATTCAGCTTATACACAGAGTACATCATGCGTAAAGCCGGGCTGGATGAATCCAAAGCCGGAATCAATATTGCTGGGAGAAATATCAACAACCTCAGATACGTGGTTGATACTACTCTGATGGCTGAAAGGGGGGGTAAAAAAGAGAGTGCAAAAGTTGGCCTGCTGCTCAACGCTAAAAAATGAAGATCATGGCAAACAGCAATCTCAGTTCCTGGCAAGTATATGGGGAAGAAAAGGAAGCAGTGACAGATTTTATTTTCCTGTGATCCAAGATCACTTCAGATGGTGATTGTACTCATGAAATTAAAAGACATTTACTTCTGGGGAGGAAAGCTATGGCAAACTTGGAAAAGCTAATAAAAAGTAAAGATATTACATTATCAACGAAGGTCTGTTAAAAGTATGATATTTCATATGTGAGAGCTGGACCATAAAAAGGGTTGAGTACTGTATAATTGATGCTTTTGAATTGTGGTGTTGGTGAAAACTGCTTAGAGTCCCATGGACTGAAAGAAGATCCAAAAAAACAGTGCTACAGGAAATCAAGACACACTGTTCATTAGAAGGTATGATCATAAGGCTGAAACTAAAATATTTTGTCTATTAGAAGACAATATTCCCTATAGAAGACTCTGATGCTTGGAAAGATTGAAGGCGCTCGAAGAAAGGGTAGGCAAAGATGGAGATGGATAGATGAGAACTTTGAAGCAATGAACATAAGCTTTTTGGAGTGGCTGACAGATGTGCCTGGTGTGCTGTGGTCCATAAAGTCACAGAGAGTCGAACACAAAAGACCAAACCACAACAACAAATGTTGGTGTAGTGGTAAATATGCTGTAAAATATATTTTCAATCATTGGGTTTGAATCCCATGCCTTTCACTTATATTGCATAACTAATGCATATATTTACAAATATGTGTATTAGCAGTCAAAATTTTAGCTGTACAAATTGCACATTACGTTCTAATCCAATCCCCCATACAGCAACTCTATTTAAAAAAAAAAAAGAAATATGTTATTTAGGTTATATAACAAATCTAAGTTTAATATGAATTAACTTTGAGCCTCAATCAATTCGATCTACTTAAATTATATTGCTACATAATTTTGACTGCAGAAGTTTATACACCTGTATCCAATGCAGTTCATTGTTCAATATTTTGTATCTCACCCAACATCGGTAAACCAAGCAGAGGTGGAGCTACCACCGATGCAGCAGGTGCAAGAGCCAATTTGCATACCAAAGTTCCATGCAATAACCTCTCTACTCCTTCTTTCTCCTCTTCTACATGACCTCCATCCCACTGGGCCCACAAGTCTTCTCAGTACAGTTAAATTCTATGTTATTTGAAGTAATTATTTATGTATGTTTAGTTTTAAGGTTTTGCATCAAATAACAAGAACATCAGTTTAAACTAAAATGTGAAAAAGCGGCTTTCCGGAATGGATTATTTCAATTTACATTGATCCCTATGAGAATGCTTGTTTGGAGCCCAACCTGTTTGGAACTCATTCTGCTGTCCAGAACAAATTAAGGACTAGAATCAAGGTAAGATATAGATGTACTGTGCTGTGGGGTGGCACAATTTCATTTTTTGCACTGGGGCCCCCTATGCACTACCTCTACCACTGAAACCAAGCTCTTGTTAGTAATATTGAGGGGGGCTGGATTACGTCATGCTTGAAGAGTTACACCAATGATTTTATGGATTTTCTAACTGCACCACAGCCATAGGAACCAATAGAAAAGGGCAAAGTTAAAAATTATTGATAGGGATAGATAATATATTTGCAAGTCTCCTGTCTGAGCATTGACTGTGTTGTAGATTTTCACAAATTAGCACTTAGGTTCTGGAGCTAGAGGTTATTGGAAAGTAACAGAGTAGGTGATATCAGTGTTTGCTGAAAGTTTTTTTACTTATTTTACTTATTTCCTTTACAGAATAATTTGTTGTTGCTTAGTCATTCAGCTGACTCTCCGTGACCTATGGACCGCAGCACGACAGGTACATCTCTTACTCACTGCCCCACTAAGCTTCATCGAGTTCATGTTCATTGCTCCTGTGACCTCATCTATCCATCTCTGGCTCTGTTGTCCCCTTCTTCTCATGCCTTCAATCTTTCCCAGAATCTGAGTCTTCTCTAGCGAATACTTGATTTTTAATATTTGAGCTTCAGCCTCATGATCAAACCTTCCAGTGAACAGCTTCTCTTGATTTCCCAAAGTACTGATTTATTGGATCTTCTTGCAGTCCAAGAGATTCTAAGTAATTTTTGTGAACACTACCATTCAAAAGTGTCAATTCTACGGCTCTCAGACTTCTTTATGGTCTACTTCTCACATCCGAACGTAACTACTGGGAATACCATAGTTCTAACTATGCGAACCTTTGTTGATAGTTTATTTTTATATTAGCTTGTCCAAGCTTACCATAGCTTTCATCCTCAGAAGCAAATATTTTTTTGTTTCATGGCCATCTGAAGAAATTTTGGATCGCAGGAAAATAAAATTTGTCACTGCCTCCACTTCTTCCCTGACTATTTACCAGGAACTGATATTGCTGTTTACCATGATCTTTGTCTTTTTCACATTCAGCAGCAGGCCAGCTTTTGCACCTTTTCATTTACACATAAATACTGATAACATATAATTTACATTCACATAGAGTAATAATACACATAGATACACATATAGCTAGGCCACACTATCCACACAACCCCCCTCCCCCCCACATAAAACATACACATATTTTTCTTTCATAAATATATAAAAATAAATGTCTAATTAATCCTTATTTAAATGTTGTGAGTAATTCTGGAGGAAGTAGCGATTAGGTGAATGGAGGGGAGAGGTGGGGAGAAGAAGAGAGAGAGTGGGCCCTGGGGAGTGAAGGAGAGAGAGGGAGACATAGGGAGGGAGGGAGTGGAGGGTTCAGAGTGGTAGTTCTGGGGAAGTAGGTCGGAATGTGAGGTAGAGGGAGTGAGGGATGACCCCAATTTTTTCTTTTTACAGAAGTTTTTAGTTAGTGAACTTCTATCCAAAAGCAAGGTTTTCACTAACTAAAAACGCCTGTTAAAAAATATGCTATATGCTTAAATAGAGCCCTATTCAATTGGCCGAATTGTAATTTAATAAGGCTGCTAATCTTTTTTGTTATCTATCAGTTTTTTTTATATATGTATCTGAAAATAAGCATTAAACAAAAACAATAAAACAACTTGGAGGAGTGTGGGGGAAGAAATAAAAAAGGATATTATGAAAGAAGGGAAAAAGTTAAAACAAAAAAGGAAATATCAGAGCCACATTCAATTGAGCGATTTTGAGATCCAGTAGCCCATAAGTGAGGTCGCAAGCTATTTTGCTATTCAATTGGCTTCCTTTTGCGGGCTCAGATCGGCTTCCAAGTTACGAGCTTGAAAAAATGGCGATGGTTAAACTCGTAACTGACAGCCTCCAGAAGCTTTTCATCTGTCACTTTCACAAGTCTAAAATCGCAAATTGCTATTTAATTGCTCAATTTCCCCAAGACCATAAATGTATTCACACCCGTAAACGGCAAATGAAGTAGAAATTCCTACATGTGCTAGAGAAGACCTGCAAAGTGGTTAAACACCTATTCAATTAATAGTGCACTGTAAATAATAGGGAAAGCGATGATAGACATTATATTTAATTGCACAACAGTCTAAAGCTTGCAGGAAATAACATTAATTTTATGTGTAATTCCGGGGTTAAATCGATCTCGGGTATCAATGAGTTAATACATATCAGGCCACCCATATGGATTAGAACAGTATTGGCATTCATTTTCATAATTCTTTGTTTTGCGAGTCTGATCTCATATCGGACCCGCACCTAATTGACATGTAACCTCTGTGTTTAACTGACATAATAATGACAATCTCATTTTCTATTGGCCAATTTGAAATGGGCGGTTACAGGCTTGCTGAATTGATCAGGTTCCCACCCAGAACTGCTCCAAACCAGTGCATGGTTAACGGTTTTGGCTTGGGGCCCGCAACTTACGGCCTTGAGCAATTGAATAGCATCGCAATCAAAGACAAACAGGAGGCCGCAACTCACTTGCAGAAATTCGGCTGTCTGCGATCGAGTTGCGAGTCTCAAATCAAATGGAGCCCTAAGTCTCCTGTTTTAGGATGTGTTAATGGTATCGATCTGGGTAAGGGTGAAGTCACCTCCATCCATACTCTCTGGGCCGTCAACTTACTCTCTTGGATCTTCAAGAATGTTAACTTGAATAGTGCAGGGTTTTTGAGATAACGTTTGTTTATAACCATTTGTAAGCTAAAGGTGAGGGTTTTCCATTGTTTGGCAATATGGCTCTTTGTTGCCAGCATTAGGTATTGAATTAGTTTGTTTTGAGATGTGGAGAGCAGATTACACTTGAGTCCTAATAGGCAGATTTCTGTTTGTGGATGTAGCTGTATATTAAAGATGTCTGAGGCTAATGAAAAAAAACTTCCTCCACAGGTGGGCCACCTGAGAGCAGGTCCACCAAATATGGAGAAAAGGTCCTATCTCTGGACAATCTCGGAAGCAGTTGTGACTATGGGCAAGCTTTCATTTATGGAGTTTGTTGGGAGTGATATATATCCTGTGAAGGACTTTTATAAAAGTCTCAAAAATGCTACTATTGAGCGAGCCTCTAGTGAAGTTTTGCCATGAGCCTTGACAATATTTTAATGGCCTTGGCAGTTGCTGCTTGGCATTGTGCACTGTTACCTAGGTGGTTGTGCACAAGCACTCTCAAATCCCTTTCAATATTTGATATCCATAGATTTGCTCCATTATGATTTTAAATTGCATGGCTATTTTTCCTTCCCATGGGCCTCATTCTATTATCGGCCGCAGCCGTTGCGGGGCCGCAAGGACCGGCCGCAAGCTATTCGGCTATTCTATTCCCTTACGGCCCGGGATTCCGGCAGGCTTGCGGCCGGTGCCTTGCTATCTCTTGCGGCCGATCGCGCCGGAGGAAAGCCTTTGATCTAAAACGGCCGCAAGAGATTTGCAATTCAATTGCTCCGGGAAACCTCTCTGCAAGGCTAAAAACGAGCCGCAGCTTACTTGCAGGAAAGAGGTCTCGCTAGCACCAATTAAGCACATAAAATAGCTCAAATAAAGCCATCCTGCACTTTTAGAAGACTATAAAGGGATTTTAGGTGTTAGAAAAAATAGCACATAATTATCCTGTACTCAAATCCGTAAAATATTTAATTTTTAATATCCGTAAAATATCCATGTAAAAAGTCCAGAGTGCTTGGAGCACCTCAGACACACCCACGCCGCAGCCGGCAAATAAACAGTTAATTTGAACTCGGGTTTGGGCTGATGTGCAAGCTTGAGAGTGGGTTCCTTTTAATCCTCATGTCCCCCAATATGATCCCTAGCATTTACAGAGCTGTACAGTGCAGGCTTGAATTTATTTTTGAGTTTTTATATTTCACAGATTACGGCCGGTTCCAAGATATGCGGCCGGCCGTAAAAGGAGATCCTTGCGGGGCCGTATAATAGAATCGCGAGTTAACTGAACCCTCGCAAGGAATCGCAGCCTTACGGCAGATTTACGGCCGATAATAGAATGAGGCCCCATGTGCATAACTTTACATTTATTCGTATTAAATCTCATCTGCCATTGAGTTGCCAATTTCTCTAATGTATGCAAATCCCTTTGGAAGGAAAGTACATCATTTTCTGAATTAATTACCTTGCACAACTTAGTGTCATCTGCAAACACAATACACTCTAGTCCTTCTTCTTAGTCATTAATAAATGTTTAAAAAATGGGATGACCTAATACAGGACCCTGAGGAACCCCACTTACCACATTAGTCTAATCTGAGTATGTTTATTTACAACAACCCTTTGCTTCCTGCCATTTAGCCAGCTCTCAATCCATGAGCAGATATTTAACGCAGTTCCTGTATCCCTTAATTTGCATAATAGACTTCCATGTGGCACTTTATCAAAAGCCTTTGCAAAATCCAAAGAGATTACATCTACTGAGTTACCTTGATCCAAACTCCTACTAGCCTCCAAATAGGAACTAATTAGATTTATTTTACATGGCCTATCCCTCATATTCGTGTTGACTTCTACTTGTTCAAATAAGCATATTTGTGTATACCAGCTGTTGACAACCATTAACTCAATTTACTCTATCTCATTTTGGGTTAAATAAGTCATATAACCCTAGTTATGTATCACCCTGTACTTACTAGATAGTGATCCAGTCCTGCTGCTGTCTTTAGGCTCTTTCACCAGCCAAGTGTGGTGCTGCTGCATGTGACGTCACTCATCAGTGATGCCACCTAGAGATTACCCCTCTGCACACCATTAAAGTGTGAATTGCCCACTAGTGGGTGGTAGGGATCAGGTTGACAACCACTGGTCTATACTATCCCTTATTAACCGTTAAGCTTTTCCAATACAGACATGAGTCTTACAGGTCTATAAATCCCTGGGATTGCTCTTAAATATAGGTATTGCATCTGATTTTCTCCAGTCATGTGGTAGTGACTGAGACTTGAAAAATTAGATATAATGGTTTGGCTATTACAGAACCCAATTCAATCAGTACCCTTGGATGTACTCAATCAGGCCCTGGGGCTTTAGTAACAAACATTTTTCTAACCTCTTTTTGATTTCTTCCTGAGTTAATGAATTATTTGGTGACGGTAGTGTAGCCCATTTTGTTGCAGTGTCTCAACCACTGGTACCTCCCTTGTGTATACCGAATAAAATAACTTAGAGCCCTATGTAAATCTTGTGCTCTAAGTTAAGGCACTGCCGTAAATAGGCTGTGGGAGATTTTTTTCCCCTAACTTCTACACTCCCCCAGATTAGAGCACTCAGTGCACAGCCATAAATCCTGCCTTAGACTCAACAGATTTCTGTGCATGGAGTAGCCAAACCAAGCCTTACGGATAAGAAAGTGCCTAGGTGCCAATAAGAAATGTGAACATTCTAAATTTTATGAGTGGGAAGTGCTGTAACAAGTGCCATAATTGGGCTTTGGCAAGAAAACAGAGAAATATTTAAAGAATTTGTTTTGTGATTGAAAATATATTTATATATATTCAAAAGATGTGACAATTGTATTTATAGCTTCAATCCTTTAATGATCATGAGGCTGATGCTCAAATATTTTGGCCATATTATGAGAAGGCAGGGTTCCGTAGAGAAGACTCTGATGCTGGAAAAGATTAAAGGCACAAGAAGTAGGGACAACATAGGCGGAGATGGATAGATGAGGTCGCTGAAGCAATGAACATGAAATTGATGGAGCTCAAGAGGGCAGTGACTGGGAGATGTACCTGGCGTGCTGTGGTCACGGAGGGTCGAACATAACTGAACGTCTAAACATCAACAATTATCAGACAGCCTGTTTCACATTGTAACATTCCTGCAACTAACTTTTCATTTTCTATTTTAGCCAGTCTGATAGCCCTTTTGCAAGCCTTGTTGATTTCCTTGTACTCACATAAAGCAGTCTCTGTTCTCTCTTTTTTGCATAATTTAAATGCCTATTTTTTTCCTCTGCATCGTGAGCTTTAAATCATTGTTAAGCCACATTGGGATGTGATTTACTCCTTTTACTTTTATTTCCACATGACATACAGTGATACATATGTATATTTAGTAAGGATTTGAATGTTGTCAATTTATGTTCAGTATTTTTAACTATTAGCTCTTTGTCCTGGGCTATTTGTTTTATTGCTGCCCTTAGTTAAAATCTGTCCTTTTAAAACCTTGTTTAAAACTCTTGTTAATCACCTAACATTCCTAAATTGTTTGGAATAACATGCTTTAAAACATCAGGTATGATGTTGTATCGATCAGGTAGTGTAAGGGTTACACCCGCTTCACAGCAACAGACCAATATCCCTGTTTAATGCACCGCAAACAACCGCAAACAGTCCCTTTGCACAACCACAAACTCCCCATTTGCACAAGGTTGGATACCAAGCTAGCCATGTACCGTTCCTTGTCCTCACTGATGTCATTGAAGGTCTCTTCCTCCACCCAGCCACCAAGGAGCCCCGAAAGGGGACAACAAGCCGCCTGGGACGCCTGCTGTGTTTGGTCTTCCACCTCCTCAAAGCCACCTTCCTCCTCTGACTCCTCTTCTTCAGACTCCCAGATTCTGGGGGCTTCCACTGCCCAGCATGGAAGATTATACACAGGTCAGAGTCTGGGGGCTTCCACTGCCCAGCATGGAATATTATACACAGGTCAGAGTCTGGGGGCTTCCACTTCCCAGCATGGAATATTATACACAGGTCAGAGTTTGGGGGCTTCCACTGCCCAGCATGGAATATTATACACAGGTCAGAGTCTGGGGGCTTCCACTGCACAGCATGGAAGATTATACGCGTTGCCTCTGTCTGCGTTATTATAAGGTGTGTACTGTTAAGTAGTACTATTCCTATCGGTTTAATCCCTGTTACGTCCACTATTAGGGGACGTGTATATGGCATGGATTTTTGGAACAGGGAGATGGAAAAAGATGCTTGGTCGGACCTCCTACTTCAAATTTGGGGCACTGCACGTGCAATCTAAGCTGCCACCAGATAGGAGTGGTGTATTAAGTTGTACTACTCATTCCTATCATTGTAATACCTGTTACGTCACCTATCAGGGGACGTGTATATGGTATGGATTTTTGGAACAGGGAGATGGAAAAATATGCTTGGTCGGATCTCCTACTTATAATTTAGGGCACTGCACGTGCAATGTAATGTGCCACCAAATAGGAGTGGTGTATTAAGTTGTACTACTCATTCCTATCAGTGTAATACCTGTTGCGTCACCTATCCGGGGACGTGTATATGGCATGGATTTTTGGAACAGGGAGATGGAAAAAGATGCTTGGTCGGACCTCCTACTTCGAATTTGGGGCACTGCACGTGCAATGTAATGTGCCACCAGATAGGAGTGGTGTATTAAGTTGTACTACTCATTCCTATCAGTGTAATACCTGTTACGTCGCCTATCTTTCCTCCCAATAGCACATTCTATATGTCATCAACTGGCCTGTGTGTATTTAGAGAACCACACTTTAAGGCCCTTAACCTGGGACAAGGTGGCTTGGCTATCAGAATTGCTTCAGAGCCTTAAAAACTCGCCAAACCCCCTAATCAGACACTCACTATCATACTGGAAATTGGCCAAGAAACACACGGGTTTGTTCCCTGGATCCACCCAAATGACCCCAATGCTCGACCACCCTCAGGCCCCGAAGTACACAGTAAAAAATAAGAAAAATGATTAACCTAAAAAGTAAAAATAAGAAGGAATAACCAGCTAACGTTCACAAAATGTCTTTATTATTTATAAATATGTATTTTTGCACAACTGTTATGCAAGACTGTTCAAAAATGCTTTATTTTTCATTACATGCTGAACGCCTTCTGACAATAAAAGAATTAAAATGCAAAAATTAGGTATTGTTGCAGCGACCAGAAAAATTTATGTTAGTTTGTGGACCATTATTAGCTCAAGGCAGCTCATCTATCAGGCCTTTTTTAATCGAATGTATCGCCCACTGTCAGTCCCTTCGGGATCCATCCCTCATTCATCTTAATAAAGGTGAGGTAATCTAGACTTTTTTGACCTAGGCGACTTCTCTTATCAGTGACAAAACCTCCTGCTGCAATGAAGGTCCTTTCTGACAGGACACTTGAAGCGGGGCAGGACTGAAGTTCTATGGGAAATTGGGATAGCTCAGGCGACAGGGCAAGCGTGCACACCCAGTAGTCAAAGGGTTCATCGCTCCTCATAGTGTCGATATCTGTAGTTATGGCGAGGTAGTCTGTTACCTGACGGTCGAGTCGTTATCTGATGGTGGACCCCAAAGGGCTGTAGGCGATGCATAGGACTTAAAAAGCTCTGCATGTCCTCCATCAACAACACGTCTGTAAAGCTTCCTCTCCTTGCCGGCGTGGTCGTGGGAGGAGGAGGATTATGTTCACCTACTGTTAGATTGCCTGTGACATCACCCTTAAACGCTGTGTAAAGCATACTTTTTATTTATTTTGGTAGTGCTGCATCCTTTCCGACTTGTGGTAATTCGGTAATATTTCAGGCACTTTCTGCTTATACCGGGGGTCTAGTAGCGTGGACACCCAGTACAGGTCATTCTCCTTCATCCTTTTTATACGAGGGTCCCTCAACAGGCACAACAGCATGAAAGACCCCATTTGCACAAGGTTGGATGCCGAGCTAGTCATGTCCCGTTCCTTGTCCTCAGTGATCTCACTTAAGGTATATTCTTCCCCCCAGCCACGTACAACACCACTGGTACCAGATAGGTGACAACGAGCACCCTGGGATGCCTGTTGTGGTTGGTCTTCCTCCTCCTCACAGCCACATTCCTCCTCTGACTCCTCTTCCTCACAATCCTCTTCCAGCGTTGACGCAGGTCCAGCAAGCGATGCTGATAAGGCTGTTTCTGGTGGTGATGGTGACCACAACTCTTCCTCTTCACGCTCATCTACGGCCTGATCCAGCACTCTTTGCAGGGCACGCTCCAGGAAGAAAACAAATGGTATGATGTCGCTGATGGTACCCTGGGTGCGACTGACCAGGTTTGTCACCTCCTCAAAAGGACGCTTAAGCATACAGGCATTGCGCATGAGCGTCCAGTAACGGGGCGAAAAAATCCCCAGCTCCGCAGAGGCTGTCCTAGCACCCCGGTCATACAAATACTCGTTAACGGCCTCTTCTTGTTGGAGCAGGCGGTCGAACATTAGGAGTGTTGAATTCCAACGTGTCGGGCTGTCTAAAATCAAGCGCCTCACTGGCATGTTGTTTCGCCGCTGGATATCTGTAAAGTGCGCCATGTCCTTGTAAGAAAGCCTGAAATGGGCACACACCTTCCTGGCCTGCTTCAGGACGTCCTGTAAGCCTGGGTGCTCATGCACAAAGTGTTGTACAATCAGATTACACACATGTGCCATGCACGGCACATGTGTCAACTTGCCCAAATTCAATGCCGCCAACAAATTTCTTCCGTTGTCACAAACCACTTTGCCGATTTCCAGTTGGTGCGGAGTCAGACACTGATCCACCTGTGCGTTCAGGGCGGACAGGAGTGCTGGTCCGGTGTGACTCTGCGTTCAGGGAAGTCAACCCCAAGACGGCGTGACACTGCCGTATCCGGGATGTGGAATAGTACCTGTGGAGCTGGGGGGGTGCCATTGATGTGGAGCAAGACATAGCTGCAGCAGAAGAGGACTCAGCCGAGGAGGTTATGGAAGAGGATGGAGTAGGAGGAGTAGAGGAGGTGGCAGCAGGCCTGCCTGCAAGTCGTGGCGGTGTCACCAACTCCTCTGCAGAGTCACGTATTCCATGCTTGGCAGCAGTCACCAGGTTTACCCAATACGCAGTGTAGGTGATATACCTGCCCTGACCATGCTTTGCAGTCCAGGTATGCGTGGTCAGATGGACCCTTGCCCCAACACTGTGTGCCAGAGATGCCATTACTTCCTTTTGCACAATCGAGTACAGGTTGTGGATTGCCTTTTGTGCAAAGAAATTTCGGCCGGGTACCTTCACTGCGGTGTCCCAATAGCTACAAATTTTTTGAACGCCTCAGACTCCACCAGCTTGTTTGGTAAAAGCTGGCGGTCTAAGAGTTCAGACAAGCCAGCTGTCAGTTGCCGGGCAAGGGGGTGACTTTGTGACATTGGCTTCTTACGCTCAAACATGTCCTTGACAGACACCTGACTATGGGCAGATGAGCAGGGACTGCTCAGGGTGAGACACGGAGTGGCGGATGGTTGAGAGGGGGCAAGCAGGGCAGCAGTGGTTGACGTGGCTGAAGATGCTGGACCAGGAGGAGGATGGCGGCTTTGACTTTGTGTGCTGCTTGTACTCATGTGTTGATCCCATAGGGGTTTGTGATGTGACATCATGTGCCTTCGCAAAGAAGTTGTACCTAGGTGTGTGTTGGACTTCCCACGACTCAGTTTCTTTTCGCACAGGTTGCAAATGGCATCACTGTTGTCACAGGCAGACACGTGAAAAAAATTCCACACTGCTGAGCTCTGCAATGAAGGCATTCTGCTGGTGGCAACAGCATGCGTTGACTGGCGTGCTGTCTGGCTGACCCCGGGTGCCGATGCATGCTGTCTGACTGTGCCACTAGCTACTTTCGATGACCTCCCGCTGCTTCCAACTCGTCTCCTCCTCCTCTCTGTCTCCTCATCTGAACTTTCCTTCTGTTCTTCTTCTCTTATAGCGGGCACCCACGTGACATCCACGGACGCATCGTCATCATCAACCGCTACACTTGTATCTGACAACTCAACAAAGCAAGCAGCACCGGGTACAACATCATAATCATCATCAGACCATACGTCCATGTGTGTAATGCTGCCTGACTGGGACATATCCCTGTTATCTACATCCTCTGGCACTAATGTTTGTGCATCACTCATTTCTTCCAACGGATGTGTAAATAACTCTGCTGACGGATCAAGTGAAGCGGCTGTGGTGCTAGTGTTGGTGGTGGCGGCAGGCGGGCGAGTGGTAACTGGAGAGGTGCCCGAGGCTAAGCTGGAGGAGGATGGTGCATCTAGATTCCGAGCGGAAGCTGTAGAAGATTGGGTGTCCTGTGTTAGCCAGTCAACCATGTCCTCAGAACTGTTCAAGTTAGTTCAGGATACGTTGCCTCTGAAAACTGGGCATTATTCTAGGGCCAAAGGGAATCACAGCACCACGACCTGCGGGGTGGCCTGCCTCTGCCTGACATTGTTTTTTTTACGATTAGTGGTATTATGCGTGCAAGCTACTGTGACACCAGATATGAGTGTCACTGTGCACTGGCAAAAGTTGGCAGACTAGATGCAATAGGCCTCACACACACGCCTGTAGGCAGGCAACTGATATTCAATCGATTACAATAAAAAAAGGGTTATTTTATTTCACTGTACACTACGGTTGCACTAGATATAAGTGTCACTGTGCACTGGCAAAAGTTGGCAGACTAGATGCAATAGGCCTCACACACACGCCTGTAGTCAGGCAACTGATATTCAATCGATTACAGTCAAAAAAGGGTTCTTTTATTTCACTGCACACTACGGTTGCACTAGATATGAGTGTCACTGTGCACTGGCAAAAGTTGGCAGACTAGATGCAATAGGCCTCACACACACGCCTGTAGGCAGGCAACTGATATTCAATCGATTACAGTAAAAAAAGGGTTCTTTCATTTCACTGCACACTATGGTTGCACTAGATATAAGTGTCACTGTGCACTGGCAAAAGTTGGCAGACTAGATGCAATAGGCCTCACACACACGCCTGTAGTCAGGCAACTGATATTCAATCGATTACAGTCAAAAAAGGGTTCTTTTATTTCACTGCACACTACGGTTGCACTAGATATGAGTGTCACTGTGCACTGGCAAAAGTTGGCAGACTAACTGCAATAGGCCTCACACACACGCCTGTAGGCAGGCAACTGATATTCAATCAATTACAGTAAAAAAAGGGTTCTTTTAGTTCACTGCACACTACGGTTGCACTAGATATGAGTGTCACTGTGCACTGGCAAAAGTTGGCAGACTAGATGCAATAGGCCTCACACACACGCCTGTAGGCAGGCAACTGATATTCAATCGATTACAGTAAAAAAAGGGTTCTTTTATTTCACTGCCCACTACGGTTGCACTAGATATGAGTGTCACTGTGCACTGGCAAAAGTTGGAAGACTAGATGCAATAGGCCTCACACACACGCCTGTAGGCAGGCAACTGATATTCAATCGATTACAGTCAAAAAAGGGTTGTTTTATTTCACTGCACACTACGGTTGCACTAGATATGAGTGTCACTGTGCACTGGCAAAAGTTGTCAGACTAGATGCAATAGGCCTCACACACACGCCTGTAGGCAGGCAACGATATTCAATCGATTACAGTCAAAAAAGGGTCGTTTTATTTCACTGCACACTACGGTTGCACTAGATATGAGTGTCACTGTGCACTGGCAAAAGTTGGCAGACTAGATGCAATAGGCCTCACACACACGCCTGTAGGCAGGCAACTGATATTTAATCGATTACAGTAAAAAAAGGGTTCTTTTATTTCACTGCCCACTACGGTTGCACTAGATATGAGTGTCACTGTGCACTGGCAAAAGTTGGAAGACTAGATGCAATAGGCCTCACACACACGCCTGTAGGCAGGCAACTGATATTCAATCGATTACACTCAAAAAAGGGTTGTTTTATTTCACTGCACACTACGGTTGCACTAGATATGAGTGTCACTGTGCACTGGCAAAAGTTGGCAGACTAGATGCAATAGGCCTCACACACACGCCTGTAGGCAGGCAACTGATATTCAATCGATTACAGTCAAAAAAGGGTTGTTTTATTTCACTGCACACTACGGTTGCACTAGATATGAGTGTCACTGTGCACTGGCAAAAGTTGGAAGACTAGATGCAATAGGCCTCACACACACGCCTGTAGGCAGGCAACTGATATTCAATCGATTACAGTCAAAAAAGGGTCGTTTTATTTCACTGCACACTACGGTTGCACTAGATATGAGTGTCACTGTGCACTGGCAAAAGTTGGCAGACTAGATGCAATAGGCCTCACACACACGCCTGTAGGCAGGCAACTGATATTCAATCGATTACAATAAAAAAAGGGTTAATTTATTTCACTGTACACTACGGTTGCACTAGATATGAGTGTCACTGTGCACTGGCAAAAGTTGGCAGACTAGATGCAATAGGCCTCACACACACACCTGTAGGCAGGCAACTGATACTCAATCGATTACAGTAAAAAAAGGGTTCTTTTATTTCACTGCACACTACGGTTGCACTAGATATGAGTGTCACTGTGCACTGGCAAAAGTTGGCAGACTAGATGCAATAGGCCTCACACACACGCCTGTAGGCAGGCAACTGATATTCAATCGATTACAGTAAAAAAAGGGTTCTTTCATTTCACTGCACACTATGGTTGCACTAGATATAAGTGTCACTGTGCACTGGCAAAAGTTGGCAGACTAGATGCAATAGGCCTCACACACACGCCTGTAGTCAGGCAACTGATATTCAATCGATTACAGTCGAAAAAGGGTTCTTTTATTTCACTGCACACTACGGTTGCACTAGATATGAGTGTCACTGTGCACTGGCAAAAGTTGGCAGACTAACTGCAATAGGCCTCACACACACGCCTGTAGGCAGGCAACTGATATTCAATCAATTACAGTAAAAAAAGGGTTCTTTTAGTTCACTGCACACTACGGTTGCACTAGATATGAGTGTCACTGTGCACTGGCAAAAGTTGGCAGACTAGATGCAATAGGCCTCACACACACGCCTGTAGGCAGGCAACTGATATTCAATCGATTACAGTAAAAAAAGGGTTCTTTTATTTCACTGCCCACTACGGTTGCACTAGATATGAGTGTCACTGTGCACTGGCAAAAGTTGGAAGACTAGATGCAATAGGCCTCACACACACGCCTGTAGGCAGGCAACTGATATTCAATCGATTACAGTCAAAAAAGGGTTGTTTTATTTCACTGCACACTACGGTTGCACTAGATATGAGTGTCACTGTGCACTGGCAAAAGTTGGAAGACTAGATGCAATAGGCCTCACACACACGCCTGTAGGCAGGCAACTGATATTCAATCGATTACAGTCAAAAAAGGGTCGTTTTATTTCACTGCACACTACGGTTGCACTAGATATGAGTGTCACTGTGCACTGGCAAAAGTTGGCAGACTAGATGCAATAGGCCTCACACACACGCCTGTAGGCAGGCAACTGATATTCAATCGATTACAATAAAAAAAGGGTTATTTTATTTCACTGTACACTACGGTTGCACTAGATATGAGTGTCACTGTGCACTGGCAAAAGTTGGCAGACTAGATGCTATAGGCCTCACACACACACCTGTAGGCAGGCAACTGATACTCAATCGATTACAGTAAAAAAAGGGTTCTTTTATTTCACTGCACACTACGGTTGCACTAGATATGAGTGTCACTGTGCACTGGCAAAAGTTGGCAGACTAGATGCAATAGGCCTCACACACACGCCTGTAGGCAGGCAACTGATATTCAATCGATTACAGTAAAAAAAGGGTTCTTTCATTTCACTGCACACTATGGTTGCACTAGATATAAGTGTCACTGTGCACTGGCAAAAGTTGGCAGACTAGATGCAATAGGCCTCACACACACGCCTGTAGTCAGGCAACTGATATTCAATCGATTACAGTCGAAAAAGGGTTCTTTTATTTCACTGCACACTACGGTTGCACTAGATATGAGTGTCACTGTGCACTGGCAAAAGTTGGCAGACTAACTGCAATAGGCCTCACACACACGCCTGTAGGCAGGCAACTGATATTCAATCAATTACAGTAAAAAAAGGGTTCTTTTAGTTCACTGCACACTACGGTTGCACTAGATATGAGTGTCACTGTGCACTGGCAAAAGTTGGCAGACTAGATGCAATAGGCCTCACACACACGCCTGTAGGCAGGCAACTGATATTCAATCGATTACAGTAAAAAAAGGGTTCTTTTATTTCACTGCCCACTACGGTTGCACTAGATATGAGTGTCACTGTGCACTGGCAAAAGTTGGAAGACTAGATGCAATAGGCCTCACACACACGCCTGTAGGCAGGCAACTGATATTCAATCGATTACAGTCAAAAAAGGGTTGTTTTATTTCACTGCACACTACGGTTGCACTAGATATGAGTGTCACTGTGCACTGGCAAAAGTTGTCAGACTAGATGCAATAGGCCTCACACACACGCCTGTAGGCAGGCAACGATATTCAATCGATTACAGTCAAAAAAGGGTCGTTTTATTTCACTGCACACTACGGTTGCACTAGATATGAGTGTCACTGTGCACTGGCAAAAGTTGTCAGACTAGATGCAATAGGCCTCACACACACGCCTGTAGGCAGGCAACTGATATTTAATCGATTACAGTAAAAAAAGGGTTCTTTTATTTCACTGCCCACTACGGTTGCACTAGATATGAGTGTCACTGTGCACTGGCAAAAGTTGGAAGACTAGATGCAATAGGCCTCACACACACGCCTGTAGGCAGGCAACTGATATTCAATCGATTACACTCAAAAAAGGGTTGTTTTATTTCACTGCACACTACGGTTGCACTAGATATGAGTGTCACTGTGCACTGGCAAAAGTTGGAAGACTAGATGCAATAGGCCTCACACACACGCCTGTAGGCAGGCAACTGATATTCAATCGATTACAGTCAAAAAAGGGTTGTTTTATTTCACTGCACACTACGGTTGCACTAGATATGAGTGTCACTGTGCACTGGCAAAAGTTGGCAGACTAGATGCAATAGGCCTCACACACACACCTGTAGGCAGGCAACGATATTCAATCGATTACAGTCAAAAAAGGGTTGTTTTATTTCACTGCACACTATGGTTGCACTAGATATGAGTGTCACTGTGCACTGGCAAAAGTTGGTAGACTAGATGCAATAGGCCTCACACACACGCCTGTAGGCAAGCAACTGATATTCAATCGATTACAGTCAAAAAAGGGTTCTTTTATTTCACTGCACACTACGGTTGCACTAGATATCAGTGTCACTGTGCACTGGCAAAAGTTGGAAGACTAGATGCAATAGGCCTCACACACACGCCTGTAGGCAGGCAACTGATATTCAATCGATTACAGTCAAAAAAGGGTCGTTTTATTTCACTGCACACTACGGTTGCACTAGATATAGTTGGCAGAGTAGATGTAATAGGCCTCACACACACGCTAGCAGGCAGGCATATGCAATTAGATTACACAGAAAAAAATAATAATATAAAATAAAAAGGGCTTTTTGGGTTCCTGTCCTTGCAGCAGATATCAAAGGAGTCCTTCAGGTGTGTAGTGAAAGCTAAATACACAGCCTGGCTATCTATTTCCATATTAAATCAGCAGAAAAAAATAATAAAATAAAATAAATGATGTTCTAGCCCTAAAAAGGGCTTTTTGGGTTGCTGTCCTTGCAGCAGATATCAAATGAGTCCTTCAGGTGTGTAGTGAAAGCTAAATACACAGCCTGACTATCTATTTCCCTATTAAATCAGCAGCAGGTAGAATAATATGTCCTCTCTCAACGAATGTAGCTTCAGAATAAATCTAAAATGGAGGCTGTCATTCAGATGGAAGGCTCTGGAAGGGAGTGTATGCTGCTAATTGGCTGGAATGTGTCTGCTGACTGTAAGGTGCAGGGTCAAAGTTTCCTCAATGATAAAGAATAGGGGGCAGACCGAAAAGCGCATGTGTTCGCCGTTCGTTGCGAACGCGAACATGCGAAAATCGCTGTGAATAGTTCTCCGGCGAACTGTTCGGGACATCACTATTTGTGATGACTATAGGGCACAGTAGGGCACACAGAGATGTTGTAAACAGTATAATTAACCCTTACTGCGTCGTCTCTTCAAGAACAAGACAAACAACAGTTTCTTCTGATTCGAAGTAGGCAACTTCACTCGTTTGCTTAATGGGAATTTATAATATTATCATTCAGTTTTTACAGTGCATCTGTCTCCCACATAAAAGGCATATGTTATATCTTAATTATTTTTTGAGCAGTAGGCTGTTGGGTGTCTCTTGATTTTATAGAATCCTCAATTACACAGCTTAGTATACAATCCAGATATTGTTCTATATCTTGTTACATAGAATAGATCTCCAGTATCCAAAGGCATCTAGATTAGAGTTTTATAGGTTTGAGACAGACAAGCAGTATCTGTTTTTACCCACCTTAAGTAGGATGTTTACAAGTGTTTAAGGGTCTCCTTGGAGTGCAAACCTTGGATGGTTCAGCAGTAAGCCTCAGGGGGAAAATATGCCAAACTTGATTTTTAAAGCCAACTGGGTCCTCCTGTGCGCAATCCTGGTCATAAATATTGATTTGGTGATAAATAAGTCACTTTATATATGATTATATTTGTTTTTTCAGCAGAGCTCATGGAACACATCCACTCTCCTTGTGTTAGCTCCACCCCCCATATTTCAGAATCTTCAGATCATAAAATGAAATGTTACTATTCTAAGGAGATTTAAAGGTAACCCGATTCTAATTCCATTATCATAACCGCACCGATCACTGATCTCAAATATAATATTATTACCCATTGATGTCTCTTGCTTATTTCCAGTATTAATAACATTTCAAGCTTATGAAATATATATGACATTATATAAATATTTCAATTAAGTGTACCACAGTAGTTTTACTATAGCTATACATAAAGTAAAAATATAATGTCAATTTTATATATGTGTTTTATGCTTTTGGATAATACCTATGTGTGTTATGCATATAAGGGAATGACTGTTAAAGCCTTGAAGTATTATTACATTTTTATTTGTATGTTTTGGGTGTTTTGCTTATTCTAATCTACCTTACCTCTACTAGCAATCGTTCTTCGTTTCCAGTATCTCTTTGCTAATGTTAATCAAAACCAGATCTCCTCTCCTTACTTCACTCCCTACTTACTTACTCATATCACCACCTGTCTATCCAACATCACCTCCTGGATGGACTTTCACAACCTAAGAATAAACATGTCAAAGATTGAGCTCTTAATTGTCCCACTTCTACCGACTCCCCAGTTCTATGCATCACCCTTACAGTTGACAACTGCTCCATCACACCTTCACTACAAGTCCACTACAACTCACTCCTAACCAACTTTCCCCTTAGTAACTCTCCCCACTCCAATCCACCTTAAATGCCTCAGCCAGTCTCATATATCTAACCATCCTACTGCCCACTCTGCCAATCCCTTCACTGAATTCCCATACCCGCTAGAATTAAGTTTAAAATCCTGAACAACAAAGCCCTCAACAACACTGCACCTTCCTACATATCAGATCTCATTTTCATTTACACCCCTAACTGCCCTCTCTGCACTGATCATAATATTAGGTCCTCTTTACCTACTCACACTCTTGTTGGCAAGACTTTTCTTGTGATAAATAAGAATTGAATAGCTTTTTTTGAGCAAAGTCTTTTATTTAGACATTAACAAATACTTTGTATTCAGTTAAAAACAATTGTCTCATTTAACATATAAGAATATACAAAGCAAATAACATAATGAAAACCTAAATCTAAAAGTGGAATTAGCAGATATTTTTTATTTTTGTTCATATATTGATCCCATAAGTACCATTTGTCAAGTGATTTTACCTGAGGATTAATTGCTGTTCATTGATAGTCTTTTTCAAGGTGTCTATTTCTATCTATGACAGAAAATATTTCCTGCCATGTAGTTATTTTTTATGTTTTCCAGTTTTTAGTAATTAAGCATTTTACTGCCATTAAAATTTGAATTATTAAAACTTTTGTTGATTGTTTTATTTCAATGAGGAACATATAGAATAATATGACATTGAGGGGAGATTTCAATTTGGAGACCAACAATGATTGAGACCTGTTTAGTACATAGAGACCAAAGTTCCTGAATTTTAAAACATGTCCACCATAAATGAAGGTGAGTACCCTTGTGGCCACAATTTCTCCAGCATAAATGAGAATATTTATCTGGAAATATTTTATTTATTATTACTGGTACTCTATATCACCTTTGAATGCGTTTAAAGAAGGTTTCCCTATACGTTGAACATTTTGTTGTTTTCTGTGGAACTTCACAGGCTTGTAACCCTATTCATAATATTACACCTGCTTCTCAATTGATTTTCACATATCAGTTATATTACAAGTTGAGTTTGCTCAAAAAAGCTATAACAACATGAGATTAGTGACAGAAACATATGGGGTTACAGTTATCAAATACACAAAGACATACATAGGTGTCAAGACATGTGTTTCCATCAACCATTATTGATATTTAAGTATATTATGCTGTTATCCATATGTCATTAATATCTACATGCATATGATTTCTGAAAATATAAATTATATACAACCAGCATACCTTAACAAAAAATGGGTATACTGAAAGATTATCTGTTTGGATCTTTAAGTAAATGTAATGTATGTTTATGCTCCAAAACAGTAACTATTAGAAACACACAGAAACATGGATTATGGTATAATACTTAAATAGCTTATTATATACACAGAGCACAGTCATAAATGTATCTATCATTTTTGTGAGCAGAACGCAAGAGGATAAGAGGCTTTGTGAAAAAAGGGAAAAAAGCTAAAGGGTAAAAAGGTAATACTGTATTATTTTAATAATAATAATAATGATGCATAGCATCTGCTAGAGTCACATGTGATATATAGAATATAATATATAGAATATATATAGAGAGATGTAATGCACACAGCACTAACATTGTGTCTTCATCTGCTCAATTAAATAGATGCATTAATATTATTATTATAATTATGTAATCCAATGCAATTACACACAAACAGTGCGATCAAAAAACATTTAGAATTGAAAAAATTATCAGTGGATGGTTATAATCTGTATGTACAGTACAGTGCAACCTACTTGATGTTCATCAACAAGTAGTGCAAACTATGCTGTATCGATCATGAGAAATCAGTTGCCATGACCAGTAGCAATGATGTGGGATTTCACAAGAAATGTTTGGCTATGACCACAATCAGTAGGTCAAGAATACTATCATTATATCTATATGATATTGTTTAGACATTGATATCACATTTATTAGGTATAGTTGTGTTATCAGATGATTACTGATTGTTATGATATCCTGAAGTCTAAACATGTACCAAATAATATTGATACAAAACAATAGTTATCAGCCTTAACGTTTGTTAATGAGATTGGACAAAAGTGATGACATACTTAACTAATGCATATATAACTGCTGGGTTTATTTAACAATGGTACAAAGTAAACCTAACACCAATCATGGGGATTAAAACATGATATATGTGTGTATATATATGGCGTGTGAGATCATTCTGTGGGGGGATGACATTGATGGAAAATATGAAAGCCACTGTGAATATAGTTTACTTGCATTATTTCTTAGCACTGCTTGCAGATGAGCAAAGTGCCTTAATGCATGTGAAATTTACCTAAAATCAAAAAACAAAAACGCAGTTTTTTTTGTTTATAAATAACATAGGGACTACATCCTCTTTTCTCAAAGGCATTTCTCAGTGACCATCAATTGGTGAAATGTTAACCATAACCATCTGTGTCCACAGAAAAGAGTATTAAAGCCTATGTAATGGTAGGTAGCCACATGGTTACAAAATATCACATAGACCATGATTATCTACTCTTTAGACAGGCATGAGTATGTTAACATTTTGACCAATAGATTATTATTAAGGACTGTTTTTGAGAAGTTAACCTCTATCTATGCAAACCCTATCTCCTCCTCTGCCTGAGCACAGGGCCCCCATCTCCTGTGCCACCATGGCTTCTCCTATACCACGGTGCAGTAGTAGGGGAGGTATTGCTGATAGAGGTGGCATTGCAGCTGATAGAGTAGGAGGCATGAAGGGAGACAATGAGGGGCCAGGCTGCTGATGTGCAGGGGATAGCTTTTGAATTGGTGAGGTAGTGCTTTCAACCAGAGCATGCTGGGTGATTTCCATGTTCATCTGGATGAGCGCGCCCTGGTTCTGGAGCAGACTGACCATGTAGCTCTGCATCTGGAGATTGTGGAGCCTTGTCTCCCTGTTAAGCCTCCTGATGTCATGGCCCACTGTGGTCTGTTTGGAGGAGATGCTGATCAAGAGGCTCACCATAATGTCCTCTTGCCTCTAAACATATGTCAGTATCTCCCCCAGAGTAGCTTCCAATGGCGGGAGAGGGTGTTGGGGCATGTCTACAGATGGGTCTCAGGCAACTGTAGGATGAGGCAATGGTGGTGGCGGGTTGGGAGCTGTTGAGGTGCAAGTGGTGGTGTGATGGCACTGGTGGACATTTGGTTCAAGAGATGATGGTGGTGGGAGGAGGTGGTGATGGATCTGTATGCAGTTTTACCTGGCCCTTCCAATAAAATGGCACAGGTGGTGAGTAGATCTGGATTAGGAGGTGGCCAGTGGGATCAGAGAAAATTGGAGTGGCCGACAGCCCAGTAGGTGCCCTCACTAAGCACATCTAACTATCTTCCGCCTCATATTGTGGGCCCTTGTGTGTTTCATGTTGCTCCTCCTCATTATTATTTTTATTATTATTATCCTTTATTTGTAACGAACCAATATATTCCATAGCGCTATACATGGGTAAGTTCAAGGCAAAAATAATAGCAATATTAACAGTGGGGAGAGCCCTGTATTTGAGCTTAGAATCCTATGTCCATGGTGCTTTCACCAAAGCTCCATGCAAAATTGCAAACTTGCACACTTAGGGCCTCATTCTATTATCGGCCGCAGCCGTTGCGGGGCCGCAAGGACCGGCCGCAAGCTATTCGGCTATTCTATTCCCTTACGGCCGGGGATTCCGGCAGGCTTGCGGCCGGTGCCTTGCTATCTCTTGCGGCCGATCGCGCCGGAGGAAAGCCTTTGATCTAAAACGGCCGCAAGAGATTTGCAATTCAATTGCTCCGGGAAACCTCTCTGCAAGGCTAAAAGCGAGCCGCAGTTACTTGCAGGAAAAAGGTCTCGCTAGCACCAATTAAGCACATAAAATAGCTCAAATAAAGCCATCCTGCACTTTGAGAAGACTATAAAGGGATTTTAGGTGTTAGAAAAAATAGCACATAATTATCCTATACTCAAATCCGTAAAATATTTCATTTTTAATATCCGTAAAATATCCATGTAAAAAGTCCAGAGTGCTTGGAGCACTTCAGACACGCCCACGCCGCAGCCGGAAAATAAACAGTTAATTTGAACTCGGGTTTGGGCAGATGTGCAAGCTTGAGAGTGGGTTCCTTTTAATCCTCATGTCCCCCAATATGATCCCTAGCATTTACAGAGCTGTACAGTGCAGGCTTGAATTTATTTTTGCGTTTTTATATTTCACAGATTACGGCCGGTTCCAAGATATGCGGCCGGCCGTAAAAGGAGATCCTTGCGGGGCCGTATAATAGAATCGCGAGTTAACTGAACCCTCGCAAGGAATCGCAGCCTTACGGCCGATTTACGGCCGATAATAGAATGAGGCCCTTACAATCTAAAGGATCATGCCACAGATCCTTCCAGCGGGGGCAAATTCAGATTTCTCCTCAACATCTTCAGGCTCAAGCTGGGCTGTTCTCCCCGCCTTAGGCTCAGTTGATTAGCTGGACTGCCTGGGTGCTGAAAATAGAGAACTTTTGCATATTGGTTAATAACATTGTATGATCATTTCATAGCTGTGTGTTCCTATATATCTGACACCATGATGTTTTGAAAATAGGTGGTTCAATTATTTGCCATTATGTGGAGTTATTATTTGCTACATATGATCATTGCTTTGTATTATAACCATACCAAAATACTTAATCCTGCTGGGATCTGTCATTTACAGCTCATGATGACACATACTCTGGTGAACCTGCTGTGACCATCTATCAGTAATAGTTAGTAACATGCTGCTAAGACGTGGTTCCTGATAGGCCAGAACACTACACTGAACATCCAGCCCTACAGAGTCTGTATCTGCACAAGCTGCAGTGGGCACATCCATACATGGACTCTCTATTGGGTGTTTACTCACTTTAATACTTTACAATGAGAATTAATTAAAACATATAATTAGAGACACAGGTATAATCTATCCCTAGTCAAATCCAGGAAACTTACATATCACTTTAATTAGTGGGAAATAATTACATTGGAGGGAAGTCCTAATACTTTTCCAGTACCTCAGCCTCGTCTCCTAATCACTGGAATGCACAGTCACTGGGGGGGGGGGGGGGGGGGCACCATCCGAAGCTCTTGCTAGTCTTCAGACATCTTCTTCTTTGCCTGGCTGTAGTCATATTGGTGTTTTGGCAGGCATCACAACCATGTTTGCATAACTTAAGGCTGTAAACTCTGCTGCCACCTCACTCCAACACTGGGCCATCTGTAAAGCCTCTTGTCCTCCTAACTGCTGCTGGGGATGGCCTCCCTCATCTCTCCCTGAGACCTGTCCCTTCCCACCAGTACCCCCCTGGGATCAGATCCCTTCATCTCTGTCCCTGTACTGTGTGTTCCTGCTTCTGAGGGCGCATCCCTCCCTCCCTCAACCTCACCTACGGACCTCCCACTGCTGCCACTCCTAGCCCTATTTTTCCATCCTCCTCTCCCTCTCTCCTTACTGCTCCCCATCTTCCTTCTTCTCTCTCCTGTCCTCTCCAGATGACACCCTCTCTTGTCTCCCCTCCTCAATCCTCCCTTCATACTCCAACTCAGAAAAAAAGGAAAATATGTGAATGGGCTGTATGGGTGATGTAACCTACCTTTATATATGTATCTATGTGTAGGTGTATAACTCTATGTGTATGCAATTTATGTGAAGTCAATAATACATGTGTCAAGTAAATTAAATGTACAAGAAATATATATAAAAAATAGCAATTAAAAGACATGGTAACTTGGAATAGCTAAAACTCAGTCAGTGTTTGGACAGGAAAAACACTCTTTTATGACCTGCTATTGTCAATTAACATGATGTTCATGTTTATATTGGTTCCTAGGGGTGTAGCAGCAATAAATTCAGTAAAAAGTTGTGAATTGGGTAATTTACCAATACATCACTTAATCCACCCCCTTGCATATTACGGACAATAAATAAGTTTACATGTTGTGATAAACTATGTAACACTTGGGTAGCATGGATTTGAATAGATATGTATATTGAGAGAAAAAAAAAAACTCCTGCATTTGTGAGAAGCCTGTTTTACAAGTCTATGTGTGTGAATTTGCACAGGGCTCTATATTAGAAGTGCAAGGTAGAGCTATAAATCCCAAGTCTATGAAATATACCAATTTATGGGAAACAACTTAGGATATTGAATTACTATTTGCGCAGTGAACGTAAAGGCTGGCTATGGGAGATGGGGAAATTGGAATGCATCGAGTTGGGGGCCCTGGCTATTACATTTGTACTGGACCCCAAGATTTATGATCATGACATTGTCTATACTGATATAAATGCTTTGTTATCACCATACAAGTTTTTTTGTTCCCCATAAAACACACTTGCCAGCCAATCATGTGAAATCCTAGAGAGAAAACATCTGGCATGTGGCCTGTGATTTGCTGAAATGCCAACATGGAGCTGTAAAGAAGAATTAACTAGGTTTATAGGAAACATTATAATCTACATAGCAGTGCAGCTTTAGGGTAAGTTTATAATGTCATAAAGGCACTTTTGCTTGCTTCACTGGTTCCTCTAGTTTTCAATGCCTCTCCTAATTGCATGGAGTGAAAAATAAACAACACAGAGTCCCTTTAACTGTCAGTTGCCTGCATCAAGGGAAAAAACAATTCTTGAAATATTATAAGACAAATGAAGGCCAAATGCAAATCACTACAATCTTAACAACTATAAGTTATTTGTTATTCACAGCATTGCTCCCAGAGAACTTCAATACTAATGTCCTCATTTTGCACAGGTACTTCAAATCTGGTATTTTTCCACTTCATTCTTAAGATATTCTGTTATAAAAGCATGGATAAAAAAAAAGCAAGGGAGACAGAGCAAATACAAGATCACAAGGACTTTCTGCTGCGTCCTTGACTTTAATTAGTCCAAACAAGTTTAATTATTTTAATGCTTTTGCTTATTTATAACTTCTGTCTATGACCATGTGAACCAACCTTTACAATGAAAAAACACTACAATACTGAAAGGATTACAGAACTAGTGTACTATAGTCACTAAGGTGCTCAGGATACTACAGCTCCTATATTATTCCATTGAGCTTATTTTTCAGTTTGGTGACATCTGTACACACACTGGTGAACAGGCTGATATCATTGGAAATTAAAATTATTTTCTTTCTAGTGAATAAGCTCTCTTAGGGCCTCATTCTATTAGCGGCCGCAGCCGTTGCGGGGCCGCAAGGACCGGCCGCAAGCTATTCGGCTATTCTATTCCCTTACGGCCGGAGGCTCCGGCAGGCTTGCGGCCGGTGCCTTGCTATCTCTTGCGGCCGCTCGCGCCAGAGGAAAGCCTTTGATCTAAAACGGCTGCAAGAGTTTTGCAATTCAATTGCTCCGGGAAACCTCTCTGCAAGGCTAAAAGCGAGCCGCTGCTTACTTGCAGGAAAGAGGTCCCGCTAGCACCAATTAAGCACATAAAATAGCTCAAATAAAGCCATCCTGCACTTTGAGAAGACTATAAAGGGATTTTAGGTGTTAGAAAAAATAGCACATAATTATCCTATACTCAAATTCGTAAAATATTTTATTTTTAATATCCGTAAAATATCCATGTAAAAAGTCCAGAGTGCTTGGAGCACCTCAGACACGCCCACGCCGCAGCCGGAAAATAAACAGTTAATTTGAACTTGGGTTTGGGCTGATGTGCAAGCTTGAGAGTGGGTTCCTTTTAATCCTCATGTCCCCCAATATGATCCCTAGCATTTACAGAGCTGTACAGTGCAGGCTTGAATTTATTTTTGAGTTTTTATATTTCTGAGATTACGGCCGGTTGCAAGATATGCGGCCGGCCGTAAAAGGAGATCCTTGCGGGGCCGTATAATAGAATCGCGAGTTAACTGAACCCCCGCAAGGAATCGCAGCCTTACGGCCGATTTACGGCCGATAATAGAATGAGGCCCTTAGTGAATAAAGACTTTTATGACTTTATCAGCTTACAATATTAGTACAATAATTAATTCTCCTGCTTAAAGGGTCACTGTAATACTTGTACATTTTGGTATAACACATTGCAAAATGGACATCTTGCAGTAATCTTCATGACATTTTTACAGAAATCATGCTGTAGGAGTCATGCACACAACATTTTCTATATTCACTGGAATTATTAACCTGCATTTAGATAGGGAACCCGAAAGATATAGTGTGATCAAGGGTTTAGGAACAGAAAAAAATCTGGGCGTGGGTGAGGTCCATAAGTAGCCGAATGACATATTTATATATGTGTATATATATATATATATATATATATATATATATGTGTGTGTGTGTATACTGTATATATATATATATATATATATAAAAATAAAAATAATATATATATATATATATAAATATATATACAGACAGGTATACCCCACTTGATGCTACCCCTTTGAGTGCTAATTTGCTATAGCAATAATTTTCCTGTAATTCCCCACTTAACGCTAAACCTCGCAATATCACTGTTTTTAACCACAGATCCATTTGCCGTCTTTTAAATCCCTGTTCAATGTTCCCCATTTCGCCATAGCGCTGTCTGCTCGCTATGGCATAAAAATGCCCTGTTTTTTCACATAGGGCTTCTTCATGTTGAGCACTAAATGGGGTATATATATATATCTCCAAGCAGTGACCCAATTATATATATATATATATATATATATATATATATATATATATATATATATATATGTATAAGTCAACTGGAAATTAAAAAGGTATCAAAATATAATATATGTTCACATCTATATTTTATTTTATATTTTGTGAAAACAAATGTACTATTGGCTGAACCGGAAGTGATGCACACGTCAGCGTGAGACTGCCGTGGCTGATGGCAGGGGAGTAGGATCCAGATAAATGTGCTCCTTTCCACGTGGGAATATTATAATAGCAATTGCAGGCTATTTATCAGGCTATGTAGCCCATTATATCTATACTAGCGACTTGCCCGTCAAAAAATGACGGCAATGTGATGTATATGTTTGTCAAGTTGTTTAGTTATTAACATATATTTTTGACACTTGTAAGTATTTTAATATGAACGTGTATTTTTGTAAAATGTTCATGTAATGGTTTTTTAAAATGTAATTTGTATCTGAAGAATTGTTAACTTTAATATACATTGAATGAATAGGAAAGCAAAAAGTAAAAAGCCTTCTTGAAACGTTGGGAATTTTAACATGAAGTTTAAAATATATGTAAGCAATAACCTTCAAAGTATATATTTTGAAACTTTAACTTTATTTTTTATGTAAGTTTAGAAGTTGACAAAACATTTGTATAATTTTGAACATTATAAACAGGAACATAGCGAATACATTTTGTAACCTAATTTTTTATTAAAAGTATTAACATTTGAATGTAAAAACAATTGACCTTTAAATTAATCAGTATTAACATGCAATTTCTATCACAATAATTGTTAACTTGAATATACATTGAATGTAGAGGAAGGCATACAGTAAAACTCTGCTTAAAACGTACGTAATTAAAGTAATTCATTACTGAGCACATAAACTGGCGATAAACATTAATGTAGTTAGTAATCTTAAGATAACAGACAATATTTACATTGTGACTTAAAAGGTGCTTGACCTCTTAACATCCACTTTGTAATCTGTTGAATGAAATAACTTGCAAATATATTTTTTAAACTTGTAACATTAGAAACATTAACATAGTGACTTAACATTTTAACATAATTTTTACTAACAATGCAAGGCAAGTATTTTGTGAGGCGAATCATTCCTAAACAGTACTTTCATTAATTATGACTGAATTAAACAACCAATTGTTATGTATTTTGCAATGCTTTTAAAAAATGTTGGCATCTTGAATTTGTATCCTGCAAAGTTATAGTACTTCATAGTAGACAATGTTTTTAGTAAAAATACGTCCATCTTCTAATAAATCACCTTGACTTTCATTGTTTTCAATGTAAACTTTAATAGCCTGTGGATTTTTGCACCGTGACAACGCAACGTACAATTGACCATGTGCAAAAACTGGTTCTTCCAAGTAAATACCCACAGATTTGAAAGTCTGACCTTGTGATTTATTAATGGTCATGGCAAATGCCATAATAATGGGAAATTGTCTTCTTTGAAGTATAAAAGGGAGACTACTTTCACTTGGTGCTAAATCTATTCTTGGTATGAAAACTCTCTCTCCTTTATGGGTCCCAGTTAAAATTTCAGCATCTATAAAATGGTCCTTTAATTGTTGAACAATTAATCTTGTGCCATTGCATAGGCCTTTTTTGGGGTTCATATTTCGCAGTAACATGATAATTGCACCTTTCTTTAGCTGCAAAATATGTGGTGGCATTCCAGAAGGAGTTAAAGAGTTAATGAATTCAGTTGAAAAGTTTGCCTGACTTTCATTGTCATCAGCAAGTACAGAATCAGCACTGTGATAATTTCTTTGTGGTGCATTAATTTTTTTTAAGATTTCATTATTGAGTATTAATGCATCTTTATTTTTACACGTCAGTATGACTTGGTTGGCAAGCTCAGAATATTCTTCGTTATTTATGCTCCCTTCAAATATAGCCGATATAATATCTTGTTGACAAATCATATGAGGTGGGATCTCTACAGTGTCGTCAGGTAAATGTAGTATTTTTTCTGTTCTTCCTTCTCCAATTTTAATAAGCCAATCATTGAAATCAGTTTGGCCTTCTGATCTCATATTTTGTTGCAGTTGAAGATGGGTAAAATGTTTCCATACTGTACTTGACTTTATACATGTTTCAATAATGTCTGTTCGATTTCCATGTACAACGACAGGTAATGTTTGTCTGAAATCGCCACCCAACAAAATTACCTTTCCACCAAATGGAAAAATATTATCCATGACTTCACGAAGCAAACGGTCAATACATTGGAGGGCATAGCATGACATCATTGTGGCCTCATCTATTATAATTAATTTACATTTCTTCAATTTCTTTGCTTGTAAGGATGTCATGCGAATATCTGACACTGAATTTTCCAAAATAGGCACTGGCAGTTTGAATCCACTATGAACAGTTCTTCCACCTTCTAATAAAAGTGCAGCAATTCCAGTAGTGGCAAACGCCATTGCTATTTGTCCTTGTGCTCGTACTGAACTCATTAATAAATTGTACAAATATGTTTTCCCTGATCCGCCAGGTCCATCAAGATAGAAATAACGCTCTGTCACCATGTCATCATCTATAGCATTTTTAATGGCATGAAATGCTTGCAATTGTAGTGTATTTAAAGTTGCAAGTCTTTCTTGTGTTCTTTCTGCTTGTAGTTGAATGTCATAGTCTTCAAAGTTAATGTCATCTATTAGACCTGGATCAGGCAAATTAAAACTTGCACAACTTAATCCATGAGTTAAAAAGACTTCTTGAATTTCCATTAAGGCTTTTAAGTGTGCAATGGGTTCATTGTATCGTCGCATAAAGTCTTCAGCCATATTACTTTTAAAAGTGTCCCACAAAGCTAATGCATTTGGAGCATTTGAGAAGATACAAATAAAAGCAAATTGTTCTCTCATCTGTCGTGGCATTTGACATTGTGCTGCTTCTTCTAAACATCTTTCCCACTCTGTATCATCAGCGAGTAAGTTTCTATTTCTTGCAGCTAAATGGAAGGATTCATATACAATGTCATTAACAGTTCTTAATTGTTCAAAACTTTGTGCTCCTGGAACATTTAAAAGTAATATCCGTAAGCAAAATCGTTCAACATCTCTTGGACTGACTGTGTAAATTCGTGGAATTATTTTATTGCCTCTGGTTTTTCTTGCTCTCCATAATCCATTCACAAAAACATAGTGATATGGAATTTCAATATATAAGTATTGTGTTGCTTGAGCATCAGTGGAATTTAATGCAAACCATGCAGTTAGTGTAGTGTGACGATCTTCACTTTGGGCCAATGCATTCATTTCATTTCCAGAATGGAAATAGACTAAATGTCGTTGTGGCAAATGTACTGCTAACCTATATACTGCATGTGATCTATCATGCATTTCAAATTTTAAAAGCCGCCACATAGCTTCTGGCGCACTGACATAGCGAGCATCTACATGAGATGCAAGTTCATCATGTACTAACTCACTACTTTCAGGGTTGTCTGCACTTTTGACGACTACAGTAGCTGCATCGTAACCTTTGTAAATATATTTGTAGACATATTTAATGGATTTGATGGAAGTGCAGGCTTCTACGTTGATGTGGGCGTTGTACTTCATGAGTAAATGTGGATTGTAGGGTACTACATATCTATTGTCCACTTTTTTTCCACGAATAATGGCACTATCTCCTTCTCTTCTTTTATAAAGTGGATATCCATCACAATTGGCATATGTTTTGTCTCTATAATCTTTTGGAAAATCTTTTGAACATTGATTATTTTCCATACATGGTGATTGTGGATTAAGGTCTCCACAGGGTCCATGAATCATGCGATGAGTAACAATCTCATATAGTCTACCATATAGTTCTGGATCCGGTAGTTCAGCAACTATGACTGCATCCACTTTGTCCGAAGTATCTAATTTATCTTTCTCTTGAAGTATTATGAGAAGATGTGCATGTGGAAGGCCTCTTTTTTGAAATTCAATGGTATATACATAAGCAAGACATTTGCCAAATAACTGATTTATAGTAAAGTCACGTATTAATTCATTTAATTTTATCTTAAAAACTCTGGCTACTAAATCTGGTCGATCTGAAGCACTTTGTCCAAGAAGTAGATTTTGATGAATTTCTGGCCATTGTGGATTACATGTAAATGTCACAAATAAATCTGGTTTTCCAAATTTTGTCACAATAGCCATAGCATCATTGTATCTTTCTCTCATATTTCGAGGAGATCCTTGAAAGGAAGATGGTAAAATGATGGCTTTGCCAGCTGTCATGTCTCTGCTTGTAGCCACGTCAGCAACATAGTCCATGAGTCCACAATATTGTTCTACACGTAGTTTATCTTGTTGATATTTTATAAAGTTTAAATTATTTGCCTCAACTTGCAAATATGAATCAATAATCCATTGTTGTGTTAGTTTTCCACCACATAAAATGGGATTAAAATCATCTCTAATGGCAATTTGAGCAACTTTAAATTCAAGCATAGAAACATTATTTCGGATTCTGGCTTTAGCATTTGGGTAACTGGGAAGGGTTAATTTTGGTTGCCAACCTGCTTCTCCGTGTGGGAAAAAGATGGGATATGTCATTGGATCTAAATTTGGACTTAAGATATTAATATTAATAAATGGTTGGTCCTCATTTCTGGGATATACTCTAATGTCTCTTTGAAATGGTGGTTCTCCTTCATCATTGGGAAAGACCATTGCAACCTCATTTGATGTTGGCAAGTTATAACGACGTTTATCAGTATGTCTGTCTCTTTTAAGCACCATATTAACCTTTGGCATGGGTAATTGATGTCTTTGTGCATGAAGTAGTTGTTCATTTTCTACTTCTGCCAATTTTTTGTAAGCTTTACTGTAGGGATTGTTGTCCATAATGTTATTTAGCTCTATAAAAACACTGGGTAAGCATTTTTTATTTTCTTCCATCTGCATACGTTGGTCAACAGCTTCCATTGTATCTAGGACATATAGTTGAGCGAATTTTCTTTGCTCTCCTTCCTCTGGATGTAAATGTGAAGTCCGATGATAAATTTGTCCTTGGACTTTAAAACAGTAAGGACCATGTCCTGGTACATTAGCAGCCAATGTTGCCCCCATAGATGCAAATGATATGGCACTATTGTAGGATCTTATGTTTGTCTTAAAATTGTTGTAATTTGGAAAAGTAGGTTGAGTCATAATATTTAGTAAATAGGTTGGAAATTGTTTCCTTTGTGGAAGTTTGAACTTTCCTTTTTGACAACAACTAATAAATTGTCCATCTCGGGGTCTCTCCTGTTTAAAATAATAAGCCTCACAAAATTGACATTGAGTAGTCATGTCCCCACAACTATGAACCTCTACTGCTAAAGACTTCAGTAAAGGACAATTTGCAACGCATATTGGATGTTGACTTTGATATTCATCAGATGAAAAATCATGAAATGTTTCAACAACAGGTTCTAAATGTTTAGTTTTTTTCGTAGCTTTTCTTGGTATATGTTGGACTTGTTCGGTTGAAATTTCCTGTAAGTTTTTAGTAAGAGTTTGTAAATGCTTTTTTTTTGTAGTTGTTTTTTTTAGTCTGTCTTGACTGGTATGTTGTAAAATGTCATCTGATGTTTTAGGAACAGTTTGTAAATGCTTTATTATTTTTTTATTTTTTTTGGTTGTATCTTTCATTTTTGCAGCTGATATTCTTTTATTTGCAAGTCTTTTGCATTCTTTTTCTCTTCGAATTTCTTTCTCCTCCGGTGTCTGCTGGGCGGCCCATCTCTCTTGTCTTTCTCTAGTTTGACGTCTTTTCTTCTCTTCTTTGGTCTCGTTATCAGCCATATTAATCTGTAAACGGAAACAAATAAATGTAATTGTGTATATTTAAATTTGTAATTCCTGTTAAAGATTATTGTGCACAATTGGTGAAATAAAAGGCAAATCATGAATGTATCATTGATATTTAGTTAAATTTATAATTCCTGTCTTCAGTGGCTCAGAATTTGGGCAATGGAATACTGCTGTAAATAAGCATGTAACATATTTATTTAAAATAATGGTTTTATTTATTAAAAACTTTGTTTGTGGATACATATTTACCACTGCAAAACTTCTTTGCTGAAAAAAAAAGTGATGTGGTTATTGAGCTATGTATTGCATAGTAGCAATTTAAAGAAAATAAGGAAGATAGTAAATTAATTATTTTATTTTTCTGTTGACACGGATGCAACTGAAAGCAGTTTCTTTAGTTTTATACTTTAGTACTTATTATAGTTTACCTTGGTTGAAGTGTGATTTAAATCCGAATGTTTGTTGGTCCTCGTTTCAAAATCGTTGTCCAATGGTGTGGTCCTCTGTTGGAAGTCCTCGCCCGATGGTGTGGTCCTGTGGCGATAGCCCCCGTCCGATATTGTGGTCCTGTGGCGATATCCCTCGTCCGATGTTGTGGTCCGTTGGTGAAAGTTCTCGTCCGATGGTCTGGTCCTGTGTTGAAATTCCTCGTCTGCTGGTCTGGTCCTGTGTTGAAATTCCTCGTCTGCTGGTCTGGTCCGAGTCCTCGTCCGATGGTCCGGTCCTGTGGAAAAAGTCCTCGTCCGATTGTCTTCACGCAGTATCTGTTGTAATGTAAAATAGAAAATGTTGTTTGAGTGAAATGTCTTTTAAATAAGTAAAAAATGTATGAATTTGGCTGTATTGTATCATTTATGGTTATTTTTTTCAAAAAATTTTTTTGTAACTTTCTGTACAATCCCACGACTTTTGTTATTCTTATTTAAGGTTCTTAGTAAGGCTTGTGGGTTGTGATATATTAAATAAGAATATGAATTTATTTTGCTATGTGTTTATGTTAGTTTTTGTACAATCCTGTTTTGTGCGCACCACTTGTGGTATACTTATTTAACCTTTATTGGGATGGTTATAGTTAGTGAAACATGAAATAATATAATTAATGTAGTTTGCTATGTGTTTGTGTTAGTTTTTGACAATCCTGTTTGGTGGGCATCACTTGTGCAAAACTTATTTCTTCTTGATTGTACAGGTTATAGGTTGTTAAACATTAAAGAAGAATGTTAATATAGTTTGCTATGAGTTTGTGTGCTTTTTTATACAATGCTATTAGGTGCACAACACTTTTGTTATTCTTATTTTTTCTTCTTTGTAAGGCTTATAGGTTGTTAAACATTTAATAAGAAATTCTGTTTTGTGTGTAGCAGTTTGTGTGTTATTGAATTGCGATTTGGCTAATTGAATTGTGCCCTAAATAAGCACATAGCATATTATTTAAAATAATTTTGTAGTCATTGAAAAACTGTATTTTTGATATTTTTTTATTAACTAAAACCTTAGTTTTAAGCAATTGTTATGTTGTTATTTAGAGCCCTATTCAATTGGGCAAATTGCAATTGAATGAAGGCCTTTGTGTGTACCATATGTTGCATAGTTTGGCCCTCATTCAATTGCATATTTTACAATGTAATAGTACTCTAAGGCCGTAATTGAATTGCAATGTATAAATTTGAATAGGGTTGTAAATAAGCACATCACATATATTTGTTAAAATAGAGTAAGGGCCTAAAAGTTCTTATTTATAGCCATATTTAATTGTCCAAAATAGCAATTGAATGAGGGCCTTTGGTTACTGCATTTGTTATATTGTGAGCTCCTCATTCAATTGTGTTTTGGCCAATGGAATAGAGCTCAATATCAGCACAGAGCATATTTTTTTACGGAATTTTGTATTTAGTGAACTTGTATCCAAAAGGAACGTGTTCACAAAAGAAAAATTTCCTTTAAAAAATATGCTCTGTGCTTATATAGAGCCCTATTGAAATGGGCAAATCACATTTGAGTGAGGCCCTTGGCCATTAAAGATATATAGGTCCTCATTGAATTGCAATTTTGCCAATTGAAGAGGGCTCTATATAATCACATAACATATTGCTTGAGCAAACTTTTTAGTTATTGAAAACCTTGATTGTGGTTAGAAGTTCAGTAACTAAAAAGTTCTGTATAAAAAAAATATTATGTGCTTATATAGAGCTCTATTCAATTGAGAAAGTTGCAATTGAATAAGGCTCATGGTTATTTCTTGTTTATACTTAATACTTTACCTTGATAGAAGTTTTGAATGACAGCCGGTGCCTTCCTGCCAATCTTAATCCGCCGGTCTTCTTGTAGTGTCTGTTTGAAAAAGAAAGTGAAATAGTTATTTGTATATTTATAATTTTTCATCTAGCAAAGCATGGCCTTTTGAGCATGTAATGTCTTGTTGTATCTTACCTCTTCAAATTTGTTGGTGTTCTTTAAAAGGGATTGTGCTTCACAGTGCACGGTGCAAATTGTTGAGAGACGCTGTTGATGCAGAGTCTGTTTGAATATTAAAAGAAATAGAAAGATTCAGCTTTATATGATCTATTGAATTGCAGTAAATGAATTCAATTAACCTTATTTTTTGTTGGGGTCTCCACACATATGTCACATACATGAAGTGTACGTGTGACATATCAGTATACATGAGTCAAATTTAAATGGTTAAATTAACCTTATTTTTTATTTTTTTCTAACACACATAAATGTGTGTGTGTGAGATGTAACTATAGATGATACACATATATGTGCGTGTGACATATCAGTATACATGAGATATAATGTCATTTAAATGTAGTTGTTTACTGATTTTGTTGTAAGCTAATTTTGTTGCATTGGCAATACACATAAATGTGCGTGTCACATGTCACTATACATTATAGACATATATGTCGGTGTCAGATGTCACTATGAAGGGGCAATACACAGAAATGTGCGTGTCAGATGTCACTATACATTATAGACATATATGTGCGTCTCACATGTCACTATACATTATACACATATACGTGCGTGTCACATGTCACTATGAAGGGGCAATACACAGAAATGTGCGTGTCAGATGTCACTATACATTATAGACATATATGTGCGTGTCAGATGTCACTATACATAAAGCTCTGTTTAATATTAAATTATGTTTTTTTGTTGTTTTGTTAAATGAAGCATATTTTTTTTCTGAGCCTATACACATAAATGTGCCATACATGATGACTACATAAATCCTATTTTTTTATTTTTTATTTGTTTGACCTGTTCTGATAATAAAATGTAATATATTATAGCTTACCTCTCAGTTGTAATTTGCACAATGCAAAGTAGTAAATTAGTAAAGAATTGTCTTCTCAAGTAAAAGCAGCAGTTATCTCAGAAGTCACTCCGTTGATCACCTGAGGAGAAATGTATTTTTTTGTTTGAAATAGGCAGTATTTATAAACTTGTAGAAAGTTCTGGAAAGTGAGACCGTTAGAACGCAATACGCATGCGCTATTTGCGTTCCAGCTTACAATTTGCGTTCCATCCGCCATTTTAGGCGTATTACTGTTCAAAATGGTGTTTAATATGATTGTGATACGTTCCGCATAGTATGTGTTTCATTATTGAGAGTAAGTGTAGTGTAGTTACGTCTGAAGCCTCGTTTTCGTTTTGTTCGTCGGCCATTTTTTCTCTCGCTTAGCGATGGTATTAGTGTCTAAAGTGTTTATTTTGATTTAAATGTAGGTGTAACTTGTTTTTTTTGAGGTGCTGGCTGGTTCCTCTTGCTGTAGGTAAGCTTTTTATGTGTTTGTTGTGTGTCTTTGTTAAGTTTTAAATGTTTGTATGTCGGCGTGTTGCGTCCGAATTTGCGTTCCATCCGCCATTTTAGGCGTATTACTGTTCAAAATGGTGTTTAATATGATTGTGATACGTTCCGCATAGTATGTGTTTCATTATTGCGAGTAAGTGTAGTGTAGTTACGTCTGAAGCCTCGTTTTCGTTTTGTTCGTCGGCCATTTTTTCTCTCGCTTAGCGATGGTATTAGTGTCTAAAGTGTTTATTTTGATTTAAATGTAGGTGTAACTTGTTTTTTTGAGGTGCTGGCTGGTTCCTCTTGCTGTAGGTAAGCTTTTTATGTGTTTGTTGTGTGTCTTTGTTAAGTTTTAAATGTTTGTATGTCGGCGTGTTGCGTCCGATGTTTGCGAAGTCGTAATGTGTGGTAACGTGTCTCGTATGGTGTTTGCGTGTGTAGCCTCGTTTTCGTTTTATTCGTCGGCCATTTTTTGTGTCGCTTAACAAAGTATTTAGTGTCTAAACTCTTTTATTTTGAGTGCAATTAAGTTGTAAGTTGCATTTTTGAGGTCCTGGGTGCTTCCTGTTTGTGTAGGTAAGTTTTTTATGTATGTGCTGTGTGTATGTATTGTGTTTGTAATTTTGTAATGTTCGCGAGTTGCGTCCGAGTGTTGCGAGGCCGTAATGTGTGTGAACGTGTGTCGTATGTTGTTTGCGAGTGTCGTAATGTGTGTGAACGTGTGTCGTATGTTGTTTGCGAGTGTCGTAATGTGTTGCGACGTAAACTTTTTTTTGCAAGGGTCGCAGTTGCTGCAACTGAAGACCTCGCTTTGCGAGGTCCTCAGGTGCTGGCATGGAGCGCCTGCGGCGCTCCAAGCCAGCAACTGAGGCCCTCGCTTCGCAAGGGTCCTCAGTTGCTGGCATGCCAGCAACTGAGAACCTGGCACAGTGCCCTCGCTACGCGAGGCCCGCGACTCGCTGCGCGAGCCCGCAGCGTTAGCAACAACTCGTACGCTCACAACTATATATGTGATACACGCTCTTTGGGAACAGCCACATAATGCCAAATTACCCCCTCTCAGGACGGGCCTTTCTACAATAAACCAGAGCCAAGAGATAATTATAACCAGGGATCTGGGAGGAGGAAAACCCAGCGAAACAGACAACAGTTACGGGAGCAGAGACATAGAGAAGATTCTCGTGGCCTACGGGCCTGACGCTGCAGCAGCAGATTCCTGGTGAGCTAGCACTGAAACAGTGCGATATAGCCAGTTGGCACAAAACTTATTGTATATTTTATTGCCTACCTATTACTGTGTATTGTGGGAGATATCACCTGACCCAGAGCCGAAAGAGCTCAGCCGTGGACCAGAGGGAGGAGTGACGGAGCTCTGAGCTGGACCTGTGTGCTGGGCCTGTCCTGGAGGAAGGGTAAGTGGCTTGGATATACCTTTTACAGCCTATTAATTTGTAGAGACGTGAACAATATCTTGGGATATAATGTAACTGGAACCTGGAACCTGAAACATTATATATATACCTCAGGCTGAGGATATAAAGGAATGGGAATAATATTGGCTTAAGAACAGCTCCCAAAAAGACAGTTACCATATAGCATATAAGCTAAGATTCTGGGGAATTAAAATTAACTGTCCAAAACCAAGAAAACGGAAAAACAACCTATGCCTCTGGTATTTAGGGAAATAAATATTTGAAGAACAAAGAGTACATATAAGCAGTCACAGTGAAAATAACCACTGTGAAATCTGCTAAAATCCCTATGTGAAAACTACATTATAAAAGGATATTAATTGGTTGTATTGAAATTCCTTGGACCCCCAGGAGAATGTAATTCTCAAAACAATAAACCTTCCTTTCCTCTGCTTGAAAGTTTATTCCCATCTGAAAGTCTATAGAAGATCTAATCATGTCAAATAAAAAAAGCAATACAGCTAATAAAACAAAACTGAAGGAGAAAGTAAAAGATCCAGTAAAATCAACAAGCTTCTTTTCCCCCAGAAATAAAGCGATAACTCCAGATTCATCTCATGGAGACATTAGCTCAGATCTGATAGAAAATCAGACCCCGGAAAAACTTTTCCACGGAAATTTGGAAGATAATCCCACTCAAGGAGAGGAAATACTTACGTGTTCTAAGTTAAAGTGTATACTAAAAGAATTTCAAGTCAATTTAACCAGTGATTTCTCAAAACAAATGTCTACCATCACTGACTCTATTAATAGTATGACACAAAGAATTGAAGCTAATGAAAAGATCTGCGACAAAATTATAACGGACAATAATTCAATTTTCAAATACGTGACCTCTCTGGAAAATAAAATCGAGGAACTTTCTTCCAAAGTTGATAAACTGGAGAATCGATCTAGGAAAAATAATTTGCTTATAAGGGGAATATCAGAAGCGGTCCATGGAGAAGACTTGGAGTCATATGTTAAAGGACTGCTCAACTATTTGGCCCCAGAAGTGCAGAAAGATCCATGGAAAATGGATGCATTACATAGACTCCCATTGGCTAAAGTGATGGATAAAACTACCCCAAGAGACATTATATTGAAATTACATTATTTACCTATAAAAGAAACTGCTTTGAAAAATGCCTTTATAAAGAAACAGTTAGATCATCCATATGAGAATATAAAAATCTTCCAAGATCTATCTGCATATACGTTGGGAAAAAGAAAGGAATTTCTACAAATAACTAGAGCCCTTAGGCTTAAAGAAATTAGATATAAGTGGGCACAGCCAGTAGGCTTATTAATTTACAAAAACCTAAAATGGATTAAAATAAACTCAGTTCAAGAAGCCATAGAGATATTAAAAGTTTGGGATATATATATAGAAGATAATATGGAAATTAGCAAAAAATTGGAATTGAGAGCAGGAAACTCGGACTGGAAAAAAGATAAGAAATAATCTCTGGAAACTGTAAAACAGGGTCATTGGTACCTAAGCTCAGGAGCAGTGAAGCATATTTTGCTGGATAGAGAAAATATAGAAGCAATAGGGAAGAGGGAGATCATATATCAATATTAAGGTTTTTCTTTTTTTTTTGGGAAACCTATCATTTAGAGAGATAGGAGAAAGATGATAGATTTCCTAATACAAGGGGTATAGTTGAAATGAAGAGGTTTGACTTAATGGGTTTATGATAAAATAAGAAACACTTATAACACAAGAGACACATTATTGGCAAAGAAACACTGTTATACGGGTTTAAGATAAAATAAGATACACATACACATAAAATATTATCCAATAGATTTAAGATAAATAAGATACACATACACATAAAATATAATCTAATAGATCGAGTGAGTAAATAAACCCACTCCTTCCATATTGAAGTAATAGATAAAAAAGAGAAAAAAAAATAAAAAAAATAAAAAAGAAGAGGGGAGGGAAAAAGAAAAAAGAAAAAAAAAAGGGTGAAGAATGGAAGGAGGAAGGGGAAAAAGACAAAAGAGAAAGAAAGAAGAAGGAAAGGAAAAGTAGAATTTGGTAATAAGGTATAAAAGCACATTATACAGCACAAAACTTAAGGGAAATATATAAATTTTGGATTAGATAAAAATTAGGATTAGATACACTCACTATGCGGGAACCCTCCTAAGTAAACCCCTCTTGAATGGAAAACATAATTAATACTATATAATAATATTAGAAAATTTAAATAATATAAAAAAGGTTATATATATATATGGACAATTATTAGTAATATCTATGAAATGTATAATAGTAAATTCAACTACTCTATTGTATCCTTTTCTCTCCGGACAACTAGAGGGCAGTAAATATAGATCAGCTGTTAGCTGGAAAGTCAACATTTGAATAAAATAAAGTTTTACAGCATAGAAAGTGATCTATACTTAAACAAAATAGATAAAGTTACAGTTTATAGTTAAGAAAGTTTTCCCTCTTGGATGTCCGGGGAGTAAAGGTCTCCTATTAGGAAAGTTTGAAATGAAGTACTATATATACCTTCGCTTCTGAATTTTTTTTTTTTTTAACATCTGTACCATTGACCCTATCCCCTCGTTCAGAAATAGGGCGACACATTTGCACTTCCTAAAATCTAATTCGCCTTGTTATATATCAGCTGACATCCGTTTAGTTTGCAGCTGGTTATTTAGGATCTGTATGTTTGTTTTTTGTAACTTTCTTTTTTTGGGGGGGGGGGGGGGGGGGGATTTCGAGCCATGGAGACACCCAGGGAATATTACATACACATAATTTGGTATCTTTTTAATAAAGTAGAATGCAAATAAAAATAATTTCACATAATGTGAATGGTCTCAATTCTCCAACAAAAAGAAAACACGGCATTTCTAGAGTATAATAAATTAAATGCCGAAATTCTATGCTTGCAAGAAACACATCTAAAACAGGAAATCTTAAAATATATGAATAATAGAAAATTCTTAACAAGAGTAGATTCTACTTTTAAGAATAAATCAAGCGGAGTCTCTATTCTTTTTAAGAATAACTTAAAAATTTTGGAAGAAAGTTGTAAGATTGACCCAGAAGGTAGATACATAATATGGACTGGAAAGATTGATGGGTTCTTTACAACATTGGTTAATGTTTATCTACCAAATAAAGGACAAATAAGATTTCTTAAAAACCTTCTCAAAGAGATTAATAAAATCAAAGGAGGCTTGTTAATAATATGCGGTGACTTTAATATGATACTAGATGATAAGTTAGATAAACAAATAGCCGAGCCAAATAAATTTCAGCCCCATATAAACCATCTTTCTAAAGCTTTTTGTAAAGTAAAAGAGAATAATAACTTGATGGACCCATGGAGGATTTTAAACCCAGGTGTACGTGAATACACCCATTTTTCACATTGACATAATTCATTTTTTAGAATTGACTATATACTAACAGACTTTCTAACTTTAAAAGTAATTAAAAAGATAAATATTCGACCTACTCCGTGGTCAGATCACTCTTTAAATGAATTAGTTATAAAGGATCAAAATTTAAATAATAGGGGGGAAAAAAGTAGCTGGAGGATGGATCCTTGGCTCCTAAAAAATGAAGAATTTGTTACATATTTAAAAAAGGAAACAACAGAATTTTTTAAAATGAATAAGATGTCCATTAAATGAGATATAACCCTGTGGTGTGCATATAAAGCATATATTAGGGGTATATTCATTTCAAAATCTGCTGAAATTCAAAGGTTAAGAGGCAAATCATTAAGGACACTCTATCTAGAATTAAATAAGATGAAAGATATCTTCAATGTGACACCAAATAAAGAGAATAGTAAGGCAATAAAAGACATAAATACTAAAATACAGAAAATCCTTCAATTACAATCAGATAAAATAATATGGAAATTTCAGCAGACACAATTTATTGAAGGAGGAAAATCAGGTAAATTCCTGGCTAATAAATTGAAGAAACAATGTATTAAAAATAATATAGAAAAAATTCTAGACTCAAATAATACTCCGCAATTTCATCCAGATAAGATAGGAATGGTATTCCAGAAATATTATAGTAATTTATACAACTTAGAGAATGATCTTCAAGTAGATAAACCAGGAATAAAAGAGATTAAATAATATCTGAATAAGATCAAGCTCCCTAAAGTGTCTGAAGAACAACTTAGCTACCTAAATAAACAAATAGAAAATGTAGAGATAATGGAAATTGTTTCTAAAATTAAAAAAAATAAAACTCCCGGGGTAGATGGGTTCGACAATTTATTCTATAGATATCTTACTAAGGAATTGAATGGAACTTTATGTGATCTTTATAATGAAATCAAACAGGAAGGGGTGATACCTTCAGAATTAACGTAAATAAAAAAAGGTTAATATATTGAAACAGGGAAAAAACCCAGAAGAATATAAAAACTATCGCCCAATTTCCCTAATCAATGTTGATATAAAAATGTATTCTAAAATTCTGGCGAACAGATTGAGTAAGATCATTTCCACACTAATAGAACCAGACCAAACAGGATTTATCCCGAATAGACAAGCGTCGGATAATACCAGACGCCTTCTTGATATCTTGGCCTTTGTAAAGAAAAAGAGGATCCCTTCCCTGACCCTGTCATTGGACGCAGAAAAGGCCTTTGACAGGGTCAGGTGGGATTTAATAGATAGAGTTTTGGAGAGACTGGGCTGTAAGAAGCTTTGCCTCATCGGCAGTAAAAGCCTTGTATTTAAATGCTATAGCACATATATCATCTCCACAATTTAGTTCGGGAAATTTTTTAATAACCAATGGTACTCGTCAAGGTTGTCCGTTATCTCCCCTTCTTTTTATTTTATTCCTTGAACCTCTACTGATAACTATCAGAGAATCAACAGAAATTAAAGGAGTTGAGATAGGGAAGGAAGAATATAAGATTATGGCATATGCGGATGATATAATAACAATAACAAATCCAGAACTTTCCTGTAGAGCCTTGCAGAATGCTCCTGAAGAATTTAGTAAATTCTCCTATTTTAAGATAAATCAACAGAAATCTGAAGTAATTACTTGTAACATATAATTAGAAGAAAAAAAACAGGTTAGCGAACCTATATTTATATAGATGGAATCCTTCTCATATAGTACACCTGGGTATAAGATTCTCCGGTCACATTAACAATATTTTTAAAGACAACTATAGTGAAATACTGAAACAAATCAGGAAATCATTGAATGACTGGAGACACCTATATTTATCATGGATAAGTAGAATAAATGCAGTAAATATGAGCCTAATCCCTAAAATAACCTACATTATGAGGTGCCTTCCAGGCAAAATACCGGCTTATTACATTAAAATTATTCAAGAAACATTAGACGACTTTATATATGAGGGGAAAAAAAACACGAGTGAAGAAAACCATAATATGTAAGAAATTTGAGAGAGGGGGATTAAGTTCCCCTTCTATTAAAGACTTAAATGTAAAAATTGTACTTACACAAGTGGTGGTTTATAATTATGTACAAAATATTCCAAGATGGTTAAAAATAGAAGAGGCCATATTGGGGAGAATCATCTATAAAAAATATATTATGGATGGCCAAATATAAAAAGAAAAGAAATTCGTATTTACCCCCTATTATCCAAAATATTATCAATATATGGCACAAAAATAAAACCAAGTTATCATTAGTACGATCTCCTTCTCTAGCAGCACCAATAGACTTTATTAAAAACAACTTGAATGGATCAATTTTGTCATTATTAAAATTACATAACATTAGAAATGTGGGGGGGCTATATGACAAAGGTAGTCTATTGGAGTTAAAAAGAGTTAAAGAGAAATTCAATATAGATAAGTTAACGTGGTTGGATTATGAATGCTTAAAGAGGAACCTTAAACTGTCAGGATATAAGACTATTAACATGAATAAAATGTGGACAATGGAGGAATATTTACTTAAGGGTGTATGGTCTCATATAATCTCTAAGGTTAGCAACATAGTTGATGAAAATACCCCCTTGGATAAAAGCCGGGGAATACTAGCCTGGGAAGATGATTTGAAAATTACAATTTTAGAAGAAGACTGGACTAAGATATTTAAGGTTGTTAAGAACTCATCAGTCAATTCTTCATATAATGTAATGATGATAAAATTAATCCATAGATGGTACTATGTTCCTATGAAATTTAAAAAAATATATAGTAATTTTGATGGCCTATGTTGGAAACAATGTGGACTACCAGGCACAACCCTCCACATGTGGTGGGACTGCAAAGAAATAAAAAAATTCTGGAAGAGACTAAGTCAAGAATTATCTACTCTTGTGGGCAAAACAATTATTTGTAATCCTCTAGAATTAATTTTACATATGCAATTGGAAAGATTTCCTTTAGGAGAAAGATATTTAATATCACATATATGCCTTGTGGCTAAATGGTTACTTTTGAAATATTGGAAACAACCACAAGTACCTTCCTGGAAAGAATTAGAGAATGCTGTCTCAATTAATAGGGAGATGATAAAAACAGAATCGCCCAATAACGTATGGAACATAACTCCTAAAGCCACGCACTTGATAAAATGGCAGCTTTGGGACCAATATTTGCTATCAAGCTAGAGAGTTGGTGGATGCAAGTGTTTTCCTGGTAATGTCTCCATGACTTTCTACCTTTATTTTTGTTTATTTTTTTTTCTTTCTCCTTGTTGTTCATTTTTTGTATATTGTTAATATGTTGCTTTATTCGTTTTTTCTTTTTTCTTCTTTCTCTGTATAAAGATGTATTTATATGAATAAACTTTATAGATAAAAAAAAATAAAAAATGTACTATTTATTTACTGTACTACTGTACGGTGGAGGGCTTCCATTGCTCTTTTGCCCACCATATATTAAATGATTGTTGTGGTGAACTACCTACTCAAAATATCCACTACACAAGCTGGGATCCGGGCCCACGCTGATGAAAATCAGTGTCCTTGAAACGGCTGTACGTGGATGGGATTCCTGGCTTGTGTATAATCCAACCCTAGCTTTGCTCAAAGCTGTTTTTTACAGAGGGCATATGCTTAAGGGAAGCCATGTTTAATATGGTTATGGATTGCAAGAGCAAAGTCTTTGTGGGCACATTTAACACAAAAACTACAATAACTGTATTTCTCAGAATTCTGGGCATGAAACAAGTTTTTAACTTGTTTTAGACATTCAACTGTGTACACAAATGTACTATTTATTTACTATATATATCGTATCTTATCCCTGACACTAGATGTTGCAGGGTCTCGGAAGATCCCACCAGATCTCTGGAAGTGAGGGGAATCTTCAGGGGAGGGAGAGTGAGAGATCACAGCGCTTTGTGAACTCTCTCCTTCCACTATACACCAGGGATAAGGTAGGCTATACTGTAGGGGAGGTAGGTACTATTGTATACACTCTTCTATACACACTTCTAATATTATCTGGGGGGGATTTGTCCCCCTCATCCTGCCCATGATTGCAATATTATCAGTAATCCCAGTTGTTCCCTCTATTCTGAAGTGCCAATACACTATGAAAAATATAGTATGCCTGCTATTAAATGTATTGTGTATGAATAGTATATCAAGACTAGTTCCTTTAAATGTTATTGCTTAAAGTGTTGTGATATTAAAATAAACTTTAAGGTTGAGATGTAACAAACACAAAATGGATTCCTGTGCTCATAAGCAGGATCTTCAAAAACTATGATTTCCCCCCAATTGCTGATATTGTTAGTTTGGTACATGCTTGACAAAAATGTTTCTTTATAACTGCAGTGGTCCTTTAATTACAACCCTCAAAGAATTATTCTCAAAATTAAATCAGTTAAGTGACCATACAGATAGTGCCTTATGTGCATGGCTACACAAGATAATACATTTAATAGTTGGCATTAAGCATGGAGTATGGGTAATGTATCTTGCCTTACTTAACTCTGACATTTATGAGTTAAAAAACTGTCCTAAATTCCGCAATTCCCCTGCCAAATGATGCTGATCTTGGCTTAAGATATCTCTGCTTCTACAGTTTTGGAGGAAGAATGTGAATTGTAATAAAACTTGAAAATTGCAGGCAATCTAACAGGTTATAAGCTCTAACATTCCCCTTCATAAAAAGGTTGTTCTGGTATGAAAAGTGGTTGCCGCAACATGGACAAACAAGGAACAATAGCAACACACTGAGCTACAGTATTTCAAATATGTCTTAAGACCATCAGAATATTTAAAGTTCCATAAAATAGTATAATAATTCTGTAGCCTGATGAGCTCTAAGTGAATTCAATTTTTTTTTAGTATTGTTATAAACCATCAATGTTTAGTATATACACATATTTAAAATTGTACATAGCACACACATGATTAGGAGGTTACCATGAAATAGTTATGCCATATTCAATCAGTCAAGTCTGGTGTGATGACTTTATGAACTTCAGTAGAGCAGGAATTACTCACCCCTTTTGCCCCCTTGAGTGAGAGATAGTTGGGAACTCAAATGCACATTGCTCATAATTGTAAGTGTGCAAGTTTTCAATCTTGCAAGGTGCTTTAAAGAAAGCACTATGTACGCTAGATTTTAAGCTGAAAAATAGGGCCCTCTATTCGTTTTCAATGTGTTCAAATTGTTTTTGTCTTGTACTTAACCCATTTATAGTGCTACAGAATATGTTGGCGCATCACAAATAAAGGATAATAATAAAAATTGTACATTTCATTTATTTTCAGGAATGTCCAAAAAAAACAAGAGTTTCTCTAGTTGGAGTAGAAATAGCCAAATGTCTGTGAGATCCGTTGTATTCCCCATTTAGGATACATCATAGAATCAATGTTCTATGATATATTTTAGCTCTAAATTTTAATTTACTGTTTATTTTTTATGTTGTTTTGTATTATTCATTTATATGAAAAATTATAACTACTGTATTGCTATATGTGTTATTATTATAAATCAGGTTAAGACATTACTGTGATGACCCATAGTTGAGGGGCCATGTGCACCTCAATTTTCTCCCTCTAGGTCGTGCCTTTTGTGTTCAATATCTCAGCTTCCAGCAGAACACCTCTTAGGGGAACTCAGGACATCACAGGTTGCAAGCTCAGCCCTAAGGTTACTAACTTATTAAAAATAATAAACTCGGTTACATCCCTTTGACTAGGATTAAATCATAACATCAGACTGTACTCGCCACATCACTAGGCCATAAACCCCCTCCCATCACAAGATACACCGGAGCCTGGGAGTTATCTTGCCAGGCCACTTCATATGCCAGACCTGTGTTCTGCTGTCACTTGATGATGCTTCTACTCTTAAAATCACATTGTATGGTGTTATTATAATCTAATCTTATATTCCTATTATATCTTTCTATTATATCCATGTATAATATTGTATGTGCTTTCCTACCTTTATATATGCATGCATTTACATGCAGCACAAGAAAAGTCCTGGAGGCAGGAGTGAGAGGAGGTGACAAGAGTTGTAAAAAGAAGAAAGTCATTAGCACAACGAAGAGGGCGGTTGGGGGAGTATTTGGAGATGAGAGCAGAGATGTATGGGGGAGCGTTATTGTTGAGGGCTTTGTAATTTAGGGAAGTGGAAATAGTCAGGTGGTGGGTAGGCCAACAAGAAGCGAGTTGCAGTAGTCTAGTCGAGAGATGATGAGAGAGCGTATTAGGATTTTAGTTGTGTCTTGTGTAAAATAGTGACGAATTCTGGAGATGTTTTTTAGATGGAGAAGACAAGATTTAGTTAGTGATTGTATGTTAGGGATGAAAGACAGAGCGGGTCCAGTAGAACTCCAAGACAACAGGCTTGGGAGGTGGGGGTGATGATGTCGTTGTTGACAGTGAGAGAGATGTGAGGAATTGACGCTGTGGGAGATGGAGGGAAGATTAGGAGTTCAGTTTTAGACATGTTGTCCCCCGTGTCACTTCCCCCCTCCCCTTTCCCTGGGTCTCTTCCCCCCTACCCTGTGTTTCTTTCCCCCCTGGGTCTCTTCCCCCCTCCCTCGTGCCTCTGCCTCCCCTGTGTCTCTTCCCCCCTTCCCCTGTGTCTCTTCCCTTCTGCCTGTGTCTATTCCCCCCTCCCCTGTCTCTTTTTCGCTCCCTCTCCCTCCCATGTGTCTCTGTCCCCCTCCCCATGTGTCTCTTTCCCCCTCCCCTGTGTCTCTTCCCCCGTACCCTGTGTTTCTTTTCCCCCTGGGTCTCTTCCCCCCTCCCTCGTGTCTCTTCCTCCCCTGTGTCTCTTCCCCCCCTACCCTGTGTCTCTTCCCCCCTGCCCTGTGTCTATTCCCCCCTCCCCTGTGTCTTTTTCGCTCCCTCTCCCTCCCATGTGTCTCTTTCCCCCTCCCAATTTGTCTCTTTCCCCCTCCCCTGTGTCTCTTTCCCCCTCCCCTGTGTCTTTTTCTGCCGTCCCCCTTCCCTGTGTCTCTTCCCCCTTACCCTGTGTCTCTTTTCCCCCCGGGTCTCTTCCCCCCTCCCTCGTGTCTCTTCCCCCTCCCCTGTGTCTATTCCCTCCTCACCCTCCCCTGCGTCTTTTTCGCCCCCTCTCCCTCCCATGTGTCTCTTTCCCCCTCTCCTGTGTCTCTTTCCCCCTGTGTCTCCTCCCCACTCCCTCATGTCTCCCCCCCTTTCCCTCCACTGTGTCTCCTTCTCCTTCTCCTCCCCTGTGTCTCTCCCCCCCTCTCCCTCCCTTTGTTCTCTTTCACCTCCTCCTCCTACCTCCTTCCCCCTTAACATCCTGCCTCCTTCCCCCTTAACCTCCTGCCTCCTTCCCCCTTATTCTCCTCCTCCCTCATCCTCTTCCTCCCTCATCCTCTTTCTCCCTCATCCTTTCTTCCTCATCCTCCTTCTCCCTTCTCCTCCCTCCTCCTCCCTCATCCTCCCTCCTCCTCCCTCATCATTCTCCATCATCCTCCTCCTCCTTCATCCTCCCTCCTCCTCATCCTCTCTCATCCTCCTCCTCCCTCATTCTCCTCCTCCCTCCTCCTCCTTCTCCTCCTCCCTCATCCTCCTCCTCCCTCATTCTCCTCCTCCCTCATCCTCCTGCACCCGCCTCCTCCCTCTTCCTCCTCCTCCTTATCTTCCCCTCTCTTCTTACCATCATGCGATCAGCTCCTGTTGCTTTGTCCCCGTCAACGTCGGCTTCTGACTATGTTCAAACCGGCATATGCTAATGATGTAATGTCATGTCATTAGCATATGCTGGTTGGGACACAGCCAGAAGACGCGATGCAGAGGAGAGAGCATCAGGAGCTCAACTGATGAAGGTAAGAGAGGGGAAAGGTGGGTTGGGGGTTAATTGGAGAGGGGGAAAGGGAGGAGGAGGATAAGTAGGGACGATGAGGGGAAGGGGGAGGATGAGGGGAAGAAGCGAGGAGACACTGGAGATGATGCAAGCCCTGGGGGCATTGCGATGAGCGCCTTTGGCGCTCATTGCAGCCCCCGTCCACCGGCAAGAACCAGGTACTTTGGGGGTGATGCAAGGCCGGGGGCCTCATGATGAGCACCTCCAGCGCTCATTGAGAGGCCTTCACTGGCAGGAACCAGGTAGTCCTGTGGGCCGCAAGCATGACGACAAGTCGCTGAATGACAACTATTATATGTGATATTATTCATATTAATAAAATCACCATATTATTTGCCAAAAAAACAACAATGACTATTTGAGGCCAGAGAGTGGATGCCTGGCTGCTCTAAGGGTCCATAGAAATTCTTACAAAAACTTTGGGTTTAACCCTTTGCTCTCCCACTAACACAATATGGCAGAAAGTGTATCTCTGTTGGTTACCGGTAAAATAACATTATTACAGTGCATATAGTATCATATAGTAACCCCAATATTCATTATTGGGGCACACACTACACTACACTAACACACAAGAACTACACGTCACAGTCCTTAGATCAAGTATCATGTACATGTTAATAATCTTATATATCAGCAATCCAGTGTGCATACGTCTTAAATAACAGGGTTGCTTGTAGGGTTCAGGGGGTTCCAAAATCATGACAGCTAGTCCCTCCTTTCTAATGTGGGCCAGGAAGTGATCCTGTCATGGTGAAATTGCCAACTTGCCTCCCCCTGGCCATGTCAAATGCCCCCTCCGGTACCTGCATCTTCTTTTGGGTCTAGGAGCATAAATATGCTCCTTTGTGGCAACAACAAATAATAATTCCAGCATGGACTGGTATCAGAGATCTGGGCCTTGCAGTCACCTCCTTCTGAGCCCATGGCCACATTGTCCCTTGGCAGGACCTCAGTGCTTTCGCCAGCTGCTACCTCTTAGCCTATGGATATTTTTAGTACAGAAGCAGAGTTCATTACCTTCTCTTCCAAGGGCCGGTAGGCATGACTGCTCCCATCCAGACTTTCCCCTGGGCCATCAATGTGACAGACTTTCTCTGTCTTACCCCCTGCCTTGTTGTTAGCAATGGGGCCCCAGCCATCTAGGTATGGCTGGTCCCATTGGTCTTGTACAGTTCCAAGGCTGTTCTCTGTGTTTGTCCCTGGGTCCATGGCTAGCTCCTGCACAGTAGTTATTCATGGGAGCCCCATGCTGGGGTCACAATTCATACCTGGGGCACAGTCCATTTTCTCCTCCAAGGGATGGTGGATATGGCTGCTTCCATCCAGACCCAGAGACCAGCTCTTCCTCCTCTAGGTCGAGCCACTGAACCAGAGCAGCCTTGCTCATTTTTAGAAGCTGGGGGTCAGAGTTTTCCCCCCAGTTCATAATGCCCCCTCCCTGGACACATTGACTATTTATGGGGCCCTCTGAGGGTAAGTTCTCTGTGGTTCCAAAGTCCATACAGTCCCCAGTATAGCACAACTTATTTGGGAACCTCTGGCACATAATCTTCTCCCCTGGCAGGGTTTTCCCCAACTTGGCGGCCAAAGCCCATCCATAGCAGCCTCATTCAGCAGATCCATATACTCTGCCTTTAGTTGTAACTCCTGCTGGATCAGGGGCACTAGTACCAGAGCCCCATCGAACCAAGGCTTTATTCCCTGTGACTGGACACATGTTTCTATCAAGTTAACTTGTCGCTGGAAAGTCCCCAAGCTGCAGTCCAAATCACCATAAACAAAGTTCCAGAGTGCCTCCTCCAGCCCCAATGGCTGGGCACTGGCAGAACCCCCCCTGCCCCCCCCCCCACCCAGCATCATATTGGGATTTTAAATCACTTGTTGCCATACCAGGTCTGAACGGCAGTCATTCAGCTCATAAGCCGACCCCAATCCCAGGAATCCTTTGGCATCAATTGAGCTAGAAGGGTCACTTTTCCAGATTGCTTTGTGGCCATCTTGCTGGACCTCTGTTGTTTCCTCTGGTTAGTGTGCTCGTTTACCTCTGCCATGCCTGCAGACGCTCTCCTGCCTCCTCTTGGATAAGGGTTCCCCCTTCCAGGCTGCTGCTGGTTACTGCTGCTGAGATCTCCATCATTGCCATCAGCTGAGATGACCCAGAGTTGAGGGGCCAAGTGCACCTCAATTTTCTACCCCTAGGTCATGCCTTTTGTGTTTAAATATCTCAGCATTAAGCTGAGTACCTATGGGGAACTCATGACATGACATGTTGCAAGCTAAGCCCTAAGATTACTGACTTATTAAAAATAATAAACTATGTTACATCCCTTTGATTAGAATTAAATCATAACATCAGGTACCCCGTTGATTAGAATGTCAGAGTCAGACTGACTGAAACTTTAATTATTTTCTTGCATAGATATATCACAAACACAAAAAGACTTCCCCCACATACCCACCTCATCAGTCCCCTACTTCTAAGAGTTCAGGAGGTTCCAATATCAGTCATGACATCTACCATATATGTATTCTATATCAATATTTGGCTTATGAATTGAAATTTTTACACATAATAAGAATAAAGTGATTACCTTTTTTTGCACATTTTATTTTAACAAATTAGATTTTCATCTACAAAACTGGCGGTGGCAGCATTTATAAGATTTGTAGACAGTTTGTAATATTTTAAAAGGTACTGGTGGTAGACCAGCAAACTAATGTATGTGTTTAACTTTTCACAAGGACAAGTTAGAAGAATACCCATGGTGGCAAGTGGCAATATTTTTAGTAGTTTAGATGCAAATGGCATTTTGGCTGGGTCTGGATGCTCCCTCATTAGGCTGGAAAGGCGGCACCACATTTATTGAACTTTAATCAGTTGTTATTATTAATATAACTTTTTATAAAGAGACAATATTTTCCATAGAGACATTTACAATGTAGAGTACAGGGGGCATAACCGTAAAATTACAAAAAACGAATTCTAAGGCAAATGGAAATACAAAACAAACTGATCAACAGAGCTGGTGTCCCTACTACAAAGAGCCCCTGCATGTAAGTTGTGATGTTGAAACGCAATACTAAAGTACTGAAAAAGTATAGAAAAACACATGAATTTTAAAATAAATTACATACATTTTACAAGAATAACAGAAAAAAGCCGGCATGTAATGGCACATTATAAATACCCATGCTATATATTTTTCAGTAAATACAGCCATATGGCATTACCAAGTTAAAAACAGCATAGATAAAAATGGGGACATACATAGAATTCCCCTGCTACATTGTTGCTATTATCGGCTTAAAGACTGATGATGTACATATATTAAGCATATTTTTTATTAATTGTAATCATTGGTTGAGAATATTCCTGGGGAAATGATAAAAATACCATCTATACAAAAAAATTATATTGCGCAGGGCCATTTACAAATGTATTAGCCAGGTCCCCTGACCCTCTTCTCCACATGCAAATTTGCTTTTTATTCCTTCTTAATTTCTCCCCATAGCTAACTTTTTCATAAAAATGAAATGTATTCAAAAGCACCACAATATACATACATACATACACAATATATGGCAATATGTAATTGTGCATATTTTTTTACAATACACTATATTAATGTATAGATATATACATAGATATATAGATATTTATTAAGCACAATCCTTAATATATGTTGAACTTTATATGTAACCATATGCTGCCCATTTACACTATGTACACATTGTAATTTGAATAAATATACACCTAAAAATAAATAACATGCGTAATAGTTTGTGTATATAAACATAAATGGCTGCATTTGGTCGCATATAATGGGCAATGCATAGAAATAAAGGTCTGTGCACAGTACATTTATGGTATGTTTGTCTATATATGCCCATATAATTAAATATTTGCAACCATTCAGTTATATACATAGTACACACTACATGAACACTACATATATAAAATCCTCTGTAAATTCTATAATTTTATACTCTGCCTGGAACCTTTAGGCAGAGGCCTTAATTTTGCAACAAAACTATGATGCACATAGCCAATATCTTGCTTGTTAAAATACATCATTTTTGATGGAATTATAATAAAAAACACAAGTTTGATCACTCGCACACTTCTAGCTTCAATATTATAGTTGTTATTACAAATACAAATAAATAATCCAGTAGATCATTCAGAGATGATAATAATAAGAGAACAGCTATGGTGCTGTGGTATGCAGCAGCCCAGAATATAAGTGTCCTTGTCTACACCTCAAATTCAAAAATCAACCAACATAAACTGGCTTGGAGCTTGCATATACTAATCAACAATGACATTTCAAAGAAGGACTAAATGACAGTAATTAGATACCAATATTTCATCTTCTATGTTGAAAGGGTGACAATCCATTCTAACCAATAAATAGTTTGGAAGGATCATCTTAAAATAACCTTCTTTGTTTACATAACTTTCCAATTATAAAGTTCCATCATGTAATCTTTAGTTTTTAGGTTCCTTTTGAAGATATTTCTGGTTCTCTTGAATGCCATCTCTCCCCTTGATCTGAAATTACAATTAATAATAATGAATAATTATTTTTGTAGCATATATTATACAATTGTATTCCTGTGACTTTTTATGTTTTAACCTTGCTGCTCTGCCCCTTATATTTGAAATATATGTATTGTATATATTTAAATAAGACTTTATATACCAGTATATGCTTTATTTTATTCTTATTATTTTATTTTCTGTAAACTTTGTGTCCTGTATTTTCTAATTGTAAAGCATTGTTGTATAACAAGTATTACTTTACAGTACCACTGTGGTCAAATTGTTTGCTATATGGTCTTTTGAATAACTAATCTTGATATTGGGCAAAATGTTTTGAGTATATGTTTTTTTAGTATAAAACAAACACATCCTTTACATTTGCTAGTTTTATATGCAACTATTCTTTACAGCAGGGCTCCGTTTTGTTTTCTTGCTTTCTGATATCTGTTACTTTATCAAGTGAGTGCATCCTTGTAAACTAATGAGCTTATGTTTAGTCCTGATAGGAGCACTATGTGTTGTATATACCACAATCCCATTGTGCAGATAGAAACTTCCTCTTCATTCCAAGACTCATTCCACCACAGTAATTTGATGTGCTGAGACCAAAATGGTAGATTCCTTCCATCTCAGTAGTTTACTGGAAACTAAAATGGTAGATCCCACAGCATGTTTACATTCTAAAGCATGTTACATATTATCACATTTAAAGAATATTACCCAGGGCCCTTTAAAATTTAATCACCCTCGCCCTTGAAATATATTTCATTTATTCTAATTGGCTGTTATAAAGTACATTGGCAGCTGTTAATGTCAGTATCAAAAAAAGGAATTTTCTTTCTTTTTAAAAAAGTTTAATAGTTCAATGTGTTTATAACTTGTACAGTGAGGCAGTTGGAACAAAGCAACTGAACATAGTGTTACTTCTGGTTTTATTTTTGTATTGCACTAAATTATAGCTGCCACATGTTAAGCAGTGTTACATATAAGTGGTGAGTACATTAAAATATTAAATACAGTAAATTCATGAGATATAATAATACTAATTTAATTATGTTCATTCAGAAATAGGTTTGCAGTTTAGGGAAAATTTTTATATGTAATAAACAAACAACTTTAGCAACTATGTAAGCTATGCATATTTATATAGACAACCTTACTTTTTTAAAAACATTTCTGTATAGATTGTGCCATCTTGACTGGCTTCAGCACTTCCTTATAGCATTGAACCTGAGAGGATGTGCTCATCTTTATTATCAACTAGCGAATTGCGCGTCAAAAAATGACGGCAATGAAATTGTAAGGTAGCTAATGCTGTTTGGTGTATAATAATGAAATATGTAATACATTACTAAATGAATATACTGTACCTATTTTGAAGCATTGTGATGAAGAGCTGGCAATCTGTGTTGATGTTGCTGCAGTAGTGGTGTGGAGCTGCTGTGTAAGCGTGGTGAATGTGTGCACTGTGTGGTATGAATATCCGTAGGTGGTTTGTGGCGTTTTGCAAGTTTCTTGTGGTGTTTTGCGAGTTTCTTGTGGTGTTTTGCGAGTTTAGAGTGCTGTAGCCTCGTTTTCGTTTTGTTCGGCGGCTTAGATTTTTTTTTAGTCTCAAAACTCTTTTATTTCGAGTAAAATCGAGGTCTAAGTTGCATTTTTGAGGTCCTGGGTGCTCCCTCTTGGTGTAGGTAAGGTTTTTATGTATGTGCTGTGTGTATGTATTGTGTTTTAAATGTTTGTATGTCGGCGTGTTGCGTCCGATGTTTGCGAGGTCGTAATGTGTGGTAACGTGTTTCGTAGGTTGTTTGCGTTCCTCGTAAAATTTAGCGACTGTCGTAATTTGTGTGTCGTGTTTTTTGAGTAGCGACGTGAAGTTTGCGAGGGTTTGAGGCCCTTGCCCAGTGACCTCGCCAGCAACTGAGGCCCTCGCTTCGCGAGGGGCCTCAGTTGCTGGCATGGAGCGCCTTCGGTGCTCCATGCCAGCAACTGAGGCCCTTGCCCAGTGACCTCGCCAGCAACTGAGGCCCTCGCTTCGCGAGGGGCCTCAGTTGCTGGCATGGAGCGCCGGCCCTCGCTTTGCGAGGGGCCTCAGTTGCTGGCATGGAGCGCCTTCGGCGCTCCATGCCAGCAACTGAGGCCCTTGCCCAGTGACCTCGCTACGCGAGGGCTGCGGCTCGCTGTGCGAGCCACGGCCCTCGCTTTGCAAGGGACGCGGCTCGCTACACGAGGGCCGCGGCTCGCTTCGCGAGCCCGCAAGCGTGAGCAACGACCCGTACGCTCACAACTATATATGTGATGGTGAAATGTGGTTGGGGAGTAAGGGGAGAGGGCCAGGAGATTGTATCTTGTAGTTCTCACACCTACCACTTCCCCTTGCACAAGCTGAGATTCAGACAGCTGCAAACATAACTGCAAGCCCTGCTCCAACAGAAATGTAAACACTCAGCCCATACAAGCAATCAGTTCAAAAGTATGATGGATGCCTCCAGAGATCAGCAGATGTGTCATTTTTTTTAACAAAATGTAAACTCATGCCTTACTATGCTCTTAGACAGGCTCAGATTTTTTCATCATGTTTAAGGGAGTAGATACCTCCTAAAAGCTTTGGTCACAGGTCATATGGTAGGAGCTGTTTGAGAGCCTCAATACAATACAACATGAAATAACTAGATAAAACTAGAGAGGTTCTCCAAGAGTCTTCCAAGTTTCACAACTTAGTTCATCTGGAGCCTTGTCTCTTAATATTGTTAGTCCAATAAAACAATACTACTATATAACACCAAACTTTGTCTCATCTTTAAGCAATACAAATCTTAAAATCTTGTCTTTTAATATTGTTGGTTAGTCTTATAAAAATGTATCAGTATACATATACATATATACCACAATAATTAATTATTTGAATTTGCATTCACTTTGTGGTAATCCTCTTAATCCTTTCTCTTTCTACATTGTACTTTTGGTTAAGTGGCAGCCAATACTGTCCTCCAAATTTAATGTAAGTATTTAATGGTGAGTTTTAAAGGTGAAGTTTTGACTAAGCACATATTAAAACATGCACTTACAGAAGGTCAAATATATCTGTAAAGTTTATAGCACTTGCCTTTTATTGTTGCAAGTCCTCAGTATGTTAGGTAATAAGAGTTGCTGAAGAACCCATAATGTAAGTGTAAGTCTCACAGCTTAGAGCTGCAGGTTGAGTGGCCCTTGAGCTGGCTCTTGAATATTTCACCCAATCAACTCAGCATTTTGTGCGTCAGTGGCAACATAAATAAATACATTTAAATTGTCAGCTCACACTCTCGTCACAGACATGGGGGAGTAACTGTCAAATTAGACAACATATCAACAGGTAATCTTCTCTAACAGCACTCTTTAACATAAAGGAAACTTAATTTTAGGTGCAACCTTTCCTTTAAGGTTGGTTATTGATATTTAATAACATTTCACACAATGTTAAATACCGATAATTTGACTGTTGGTTACATCCACTGTACCTGCTTTTTTGGAATTACAGCATAGTATTCATTTTTATTGGGTTAGTGGGAGTCAAGTTCTATTTAAACTATTCAGTTACTGTTAACAAAAATACCAAGTCCATTTTCTTGGTCCACTTTCAATTAAATACAAGGCATGGCAACTGTAAACCGTTATATCCACTTGCTGGGAGGTAACACACCCTGTGATATTGTGGTTGGATAATGTCATGTTCTTCTTAAGAACATTCTGTCCTGGACACACTATTCTCAGTTGTGAAGCATCTGACTTAAATCAGCACTTAGATCTCTCATTATATGTGTTAAATGGGTATGTATGCTGGGTATACATTCATGAAACATGGTTTCATTTGTTTATTTAGTAATTGTTAAGCAATCAAATCAATTTGAAAAAATAAATAAATACATATTGTTATGACTGGTTCATCTGCAGTGGAGAAAAACAGATCTACTGAAGTGTAAATGTAAGTTACCAAGTTGCATTGATTTTACTCTGCTAATTTATTTCTAATCACATATTAAATACACAAATGAATCCATACTGTATGAGCACTGCAGTGATAATATTTTGTGGGTTTACTTTGGACTTTATACCTGGTATCTGAGTGGATCACATACAGCACGTACAGTAAAATATCAGTCTGGCCTCTGTATTTCATAACTTAAATATATTTTTAAGTGAGCTTTTTACATTTGTTTAGCAAATATTTGTTTTAAAAGCTTTCACTAATATATTCCTTTATTTTACATTTTTGAGCTTTATTCTCAACTGTTACGCCAATTTTCCAATAAACCTTATCCTTCTTTAGCTAGCTTAATAATTCTTTATAGATGGTGCATGTCAAAACACTTGCAACAGAGATCATGATTACTTTAATAAACATACCATTGTAAACATGTTTACTTATCTATACTTTTGTTCCCTTAAAATGTCTTCCTGTACATCAGGTAATTTCCCCCAGTTTCTAAAAACATGGGAACCCTGGATAATCCAATTAGTATAACCCTCATATAACTTTTACTTGCTCATATCCATATTCATAATCTGGCATGTGAGGCGGAAAGGAACCGAGTTGGGACATTACCCGGAGGTCTGGAAAGGGAAGTTAAGGTATAAAGCACATTTTTCTTTTTTATTTATTTTCATTTATATTTTTCTTTCTTTTTTTTTCTCCATTACCCTCCTTGTATCTTTTCCCCTACTAGGAGGATGTATTTCACATATATATTACAATGAGTTAGATATTTTGCACTCATAGCTCTCTCAGTATTATACTCTGACTTATTGCTTTTATTCATTATAGTTACAATCATTGTTGTGACAACCTGTATGTTGAATGAGGTATAATAAGAGCCTATTGCCCAAACCTCTCCCCACAGGTATGCCCAGTTCGTTTTACCTCTGTACAGCAGGAAGAACTTTCAGCCCTTGGGTCACACTGCGAGGTGTCTGTGGTCTTGTATGTCATAAAGATCTTTCTAAGTTCTGAAAAGAACTTACTCCAGCAATCAGGATTCCAGCATCAATAACGAAATCCACACATTAATTATGTGAACCAGTTAAAAAGTATTTATTACTGAAACAACGGACATATTTATACCGCAACAAAAGGCCAATCAATTCAAATTTGCATCCCAATCACCTTCTAGCTGCCATTACTACTTATGCCCAGGTGGGTTTGATTGACAGGCTTCACTCATACCCCCTTACTATATGATATCATGCCTATTAATTACATCCCTGGGCTAGAAGCCTGAAAGTCTAAGAGAATCACCCATTCTACTGTATCAATACCTCAATTACAGTAATTGCATTAAACAACAATCCACAGTCTTGATCCACACCAGCCTTGGACTAAAGGATAGCCATCTGGCTGTGTGTTATGTGACTCATAGGGGTCAGTTATCTCCCTAATCTGAATAATAAGGAGCTAGTCCAGTACTATGAAATATTGGCCATACAGTATAAAATATTTCCCTTGTAATTACTAGCCACCCCCCTCCCAATCACAATATAGGCATACATTCCATTACTCCTATCATGTTCTTACTCACACCCCAACTATAAACATGGGTAACATAGTATGGGCCTAGTGTTATCTAGGCAATTTTCACTATAGTATGCTTCTAACAGGCATAACAAGGAATAACACACACACATCTCAATGTCCCCAATGTTAACCCATATCTCAGTGGGCCTCTTTCCCCTAGCACAATACACCTAGCCTATAAGGCTGAGGGCATCAGTCTGTAAGGAATTGCAAAGCTTGTACCTTAGCATGTTACAGGCATGACAATTGTTATAATCAAAAACGTGAAAAAAGACAAGGCATAGAAAGTATACATATATGGCTGTTTTAATGTTTTATTTACACAGTACAATATGACTTGGCAAGTACTTATAAAATGTACACTGTACCATTTATTACAGATGCTTATGTAACTCATGTATGTGAAATGCAATGATGCACTCTATGCCTTTAATGAAATATATATTCCTGTACTATAAAAATGTGACAAATTATTGCAACAAGTTTTAACCTTTTGTAAGATTTACTCACATAATTGCAGAATTAAGAATAGTTCAAACATATCTGGCACTCACTTTGAACATGAGTGTGCATACTTTTTGTAGGCTCCATAAATGAAGCCACCTCTCCCTAATACCAATCCTGCCCTCTTTGCCCCCCAAAACTTTGGTAGTTCCAGACTTTGCATTTGCCCCTTATGCTCTTATTTCTTATAACCCTATACTGCTCTCTCTCTTACTACGCCCAATATTTTTTTTCAAAAACAAGCACTGCAAAAAATGCCTTCTGAATGGGGTTACATTTCATAAACTCCCAACCCCAGTGTTGCTGTCCCATTAAAGATACACATAAATTAACGAGGGCTCATAATACCTTACAAGTGGTGATAGTGTGCAAAAAGCTTAAGTTTACATGAAGCAATTCATAAACGTGATGAAAAGCCCTGATTGCCATTTAATGAGCCATTACTTAAAGAGTTAGTAGATACGAGGATTGATTGATCCAAAAGCTGTTCTATATGAACAGTATTTATTCATACATATATACATATCAATTCTGTTCTTCCAGATGATTATGATAGATCTTTCCTGCACTTTGAGTTCTGCTGCTGTTCTGTTTTGACACCATTCACTTAGTGTCCAAAAAATATGAAGACTCTCATTGCAGGGCCTGCGATGAGAGGCCAAAGGAGCTCTTTGAGAGGATCATAAAATAGAGGGGGGGTGAGGCTCGCAATGAGCACCAAAAGCGCTCATTGAGGGGTTTGCAATAAGCGTGAATGCATTTTGGACAGGCAAGTCGCTAGTTGTAAATAATAAAAGCCATCATAACAAATATGAGATGCAATGGGTACACTAACTCCAGTACATGAGAGGTTAATCAAAATCCTTAAAACCACATGGACTAAAACTGGTGGTAAAATGCAGGGCCTATAAAAAGCCCAGTCGCATCCCAAACAACAGTTATTGCCAGAATTGTGAAGGTTGTTATGAATGTCAAATTGATTACAAGGTATGTCATATACACTAGAATGATGCGTACTAGACAGCAGGGTGCTCTTCCACTCCTCTATTTTCCATTAATTGTTCCTATTCTCCTCCTCCTTTCTACCACTTTTATCTGTCTTCTCCAACTTTCCGCCTTCTCCCTTTTCTACTCTCTATCCCTCATCTTTTCACCCTCTTTTGTCCCTCCACCCCTTCTGTCTCTATGTCTCTCTAACTTCCTCATCTCCCCAATCTCTCTCTCCCTCTTTCTCTCTATTTCTTTCACTCCCATTTTTCACACTAAACTCTTTACCACTTCTCTCTCCATTCTCTTACACCTTTCTCTCCTCCCATTTCCTTTTTTTGTCCCTAATTTCTCACTCTCATTCTTTTACCCTCCCTTTCTCTCACCCCTTTTCATTCCCCTCCACACCCCTTTCTCTCACACCTACAATTTCTCATTCATCTCTCAACTCTGCTGTACTCCTTTTTCTCACCCTCTCCCATTGCTTCTCTTTTCCCTTTTTCTTCTCTCTCTTCCCCTTCTCTCACCCCTGTTTCACTTCACCCTTCTCTCGTTCCTATCTCATTCCACCCTCTTCTCTCTTTCCACTTTTTCCCTCCTTTCTGTTCCTGTCTCTACCTCTCTAAACCTCCTTCTTGCTCTCTTCCACTTTCTCCCTTCTATTTCATTTCTCTCTGCTCATCTCCCCCTTTTTTTCTCTCATGCTTTTCTTCTCCTCTACTCTTATCTTCCCCTCCTCTCAATTTCTTTCTCCCTTCTCTATCTTATCTTCTCTCTTCTTTCACTCTCACTTCCACTTCAATTTCTCTCTTCTTTCTTCTCTCTTCACCAACCTCTGCCTATACTCTTTCCCGATCTCCATCCATTTTCTCTCTTTACCTCTCCTCACGTGCTTGGGGGCTGTATTTTTGTTTTGCACCAGGGTCATCTTTTTAATAGCTTTACCACAGTTACTTCCTAATGCCTGCTAATGTTGTATTGCTATCACAAAACATGTCAAATTCATAGCATAGTACAGTGTGAGCAAATTCAACCTTCCTGGCACTATGTATATTCACCGCCATTTATTTGTATATACCTGTACTAATATGATATATGGTACATGACATGTTATCATGTTGGCATAAATAGCCAATCCCACTACACTATAATCCCACTAAATCTACATCCATGTCTTCCTCACTGCCAGTATTGTGTTCCAATATCCTTTTCTCCCTCTTCTGCCAGCATTATTTCCCTTTACTTAATTTACAAAAATCCTGTATAAACCTGTCCTGATCATTTCTTGCCATTGTTGTTGCCCATGTGGTGTTATTTGCACCAATATGTGATATGATGATAAATACTGGTAATGTTAACATCATAATTATCATGGAACTTATTTCACTTGACCTTAACAAGATTAAGGTTTAATTAACTTAAAATTATTCATGTATAAACACAAGATTATAGTAATGATATACATCGAGAAAGAAAGTTGTCAATACAGTATTTTACATGATTATAATTTTATCCCAAAAATATTAATATCTTCATTCAGATGATTACTTAATTCAGAATTTGTACACATCCACTTTACCGTAACATCTTAACAGAGGGATGATCCACATATCAGATCATTAGCAAAATGTAATGTATGTTAATGTCTAAAAAAAGTAACTATTAGAAACACACAGGCAAATGGATTAATCTGAATAAAATACTACAAATGTTATTATATCTACAAAGCACAGTGAACTGTCGAAGACCATGCATTAATATCATGGGTATGGTGCAAAGAGATCCCAAGGGGACAGGAGGCTGGTTAAAAACATAAAAATATATTTGTCACAAATCCCTTTTCCCCAGCCTGGGTGTTGGCCCATTAAGCCCATCACAGACTTCTTGGCTGCACCACTGGATTTTCTGCATGGACACCTCTATTGTATTTGTAAACCTGCTCTGTTCCATTGTTTGCCAGATTAAGCTAATCCCATCACGAAGAGAGGATGTCAGACATCAGACTGCCAGATTAAATTAATCCCATCTGATATGTGCTAGTGATGGTTGGATGTGGATTGAAGGCTAATCCTATTGATCTGAAGAAGCTACTGCCAGATCCCATGTGGAGTCATCTCATGTAATTGTCTGCCACCCCCGCTTCCATTGTTGTGCTGTGTACACCCTCTCTGTGTCTAACTGCTATAAATACTGCTGTGATTTTCAAAAATAAATCAATTCGCTTGGAGATACATAGAAATTGTGTATCTTATTTTGTTCCTGGGGGCTGCGATACTGAACCTATCTCCACCCTACAAGTATCCTGTCATGGTCACTACCACAGGAAGGTTACTGTGACTCCTGGAAGCACTGATTCCTGATGGAGAGACTCTGACTCATACAGAAGCTAGATATCAGGGTGCTGGTGCCGAGATTTCAAAGAACCCAACGGTCCTTGTGGGTAGATAACCTGTAGTCTATAGCAGGTGGTTCTGGGCTTGTATAGCCCCTACCTTTGAACCGTCACAATCTTGCTGTGAACATTTTAGCTATATATGTATATAAAGTTTAGTGCCTTATACTGTTACAATAAACTAACTTACACAATGTTCATCTACAAGCAGTGCCAACAACGATGTATCTTTCATTAGACATGAGTTATTATGAACAATTGTATATATTTAGCAATTATATGGTATCTCACAAGTAATGTATATATAGGACCACAATCAGAAGGCCAAGAGTACAATCAATATCTCTATATGATATTGTTTGGCCACATTTATTTCACGTTAAACAAATAAATGGTATTATCATATTATAAACGTGTCTCATGACATCAAAACATGTATACATGATCATTTCAACAAACAACGGTCATTAGCATGTACTGAGGATGGAACGTATGGGAAGATAATGTTTATCAGAAATAAATATCATTCCTGTGGGGGTGACAGGGTCCTTTAAGTGGTGCTCAGCTTATACATTGTGTTAGTTTTATGGCAGGTGTTTTACAGAGTTTTCTATGTATGATGTATGACCGAGAATGAGTTGTGAGGAAACATTTGTATTGAGAAGGGATGAGTATGTGACATTATGATAACTGGTGTTAAAAATCACCTTGCAGGGTCTGAGACCTTTCGGTGTCACACTGCTCTGGAATTCCCACCATGATAGCTGCTGACAACATCTGTTTCATAACCAGTTCCCATTTATTTTAATGGCAGGGGGCCCACCACCTTTTGCCCTTGCACTGGTCGCCACTTCCGCCATGTTCTTCTTAACCTGCCCTGTGCTTTATACTTCTGATTTCTCATTACCAATACACAAAGTAGCATAGCATTGTTATCTTGTGATTATAGTTTCTCTGTGTTTTAATCTCATTGAAATTCTAGTTTTTCTAGTTTTAACAAGCAATCATAAAGGTGTTCAATTTCTTAAACCTTTATCTTATATGGGGTCAACAGTGGCATAGCTAGAGCTTTTGCCACCCAGGGTACCCCTGAGTTTGCCCCCCCCCCCCAGGGCCCCACATCCACCAACATCCGCCCCAACCCGTTATACCCCTACCATGCCCCCCCCCCCCCCCCCCCAGGATTTTCATTCTAAATGATTTACTCTGGGTTAATACCACTTGAAAAGAATGAGCAAAACCTATAGTTAAATATTTGAGTAATATTTTTTAGATATATATCCCATGATTCATTGCTACACAAACTGCCATAACAAATTGAAACAATGTTGTAGCTTAACTCTAAAGTCACCTACTTGCAAGCTCAAGAGATTTAGCAAACCTTTACGGTAAGTTAAATAATGTATATTTTGGTATTTTATCATGCAAAAAAATGTTTTCATACATCCCTGATAGTGTATGGCTACTCATAATCCAGGAACCTTAAAAATGTCTTTAACTGCAATCCTGCAGTAAGCATTTGAGTTATGATCTCCCTACTGCTAGGTCATTGCATCATACAGTTGGATACACAGAATTTATATATATAATTGTATGGTTGTTTGTTACTTACATAAAGAAATCACAATTGCTAATATTTCCATAGACATCTCAGTGATCTCGCAAATCGTGATCAAATCGTCAATGGAAAATGGAACATAGCTAACCTACCTTCAGGTCCTGGTGGCAATGGCTGCAAGCACAAAGCTATAGAAAAATACAAACATACTATTAATTTATTGCATTCATGATTATATGTTCTTAATTTAGAAATTGGAAGACAGAAATGTTAACTCAGTGTAGAGTTTCACTGCTACTGTCATCAGCTTGGGATAAAGGGAAGGCTTAATGTATTAAAGCAGAGGGAAGAGGTAAATAATTAGTTTTATTTGTTGGCTTTTTAATTGACTGTCATTGACAACTACTATTATTATTAACCTTTATTTGTAATGTGCTGACATATTCCGAAGCGCTAAACAGGGAATATACAAATCAAAAACAAACTTAAAATACAAAAGAATGGAGGGCTTGTTATTGAGTTTAAAATCAAGGATACAAAGTGTTTTCTCTAAAGCACCCAATAAGATTGAAAACTCGCAAACTTATAGTCTAAAGGGAATAGGTAAGGTATAGAAAGGGGAAGTATAATATATTGACTAAATTATGGCTTATGGTGATATGCGTCTTTAAATAGGTGATTTTTTTGGGAGGATTTGCAAAATAATTTTGCACTGGAGCCTAACATTCACAAGCTCTACACTGCATATAATATTTAAACAAACACAAAGAAAAAGGTAGGTAGAGGTGTGGGCAAGATAGATAAAAGGTTAAGGTAAGTGATTTAGAAATATGCTGCAGGAAGACAGAAGGTGAAATGTAAATTGTGAAAGATGGTATCGGGGCAAGAGGGAGGAAGAAAAAGGGAAAAGGTCAAACTGAGAGAAAGAAGGCTTTAGAGGGGTAGGGAGAAAACTTAGGTAGAAATGATTACAAGAAATAGGAGTATGAAGACAAGGAAAGTATGAAGTAGATGCTGGTAATGGGAAGGAGATATACAGTATGGGTGCTATTCTGGATTTACTGACTTTACCTCCCTTGATGTTGGAATATCTGCCTAGAATTCTGCACCCCTATAATTTGGAAAAAGGACCTTTATTAAAATAAAAAAATAAATAATAAAACTATATAATATAATAAAAAAAGTTTTTGCCCACTTTTAAAAGTAATTTGATGTATTAAATTGTTAATGAAAGTCTAAGCAAAAGTTAAAACGTGTCTATCAATTATTGAACAGAAGTAAATTAGTTTATTTTCTGTTATAGTTGTGCCACCGTGGCGCGACTCAAAAAAGCAGGAGGGAGCAATGCCGTGTGCGGCATGGCCTATAACAGGAAAGAACCAAGAACCGGCTTACAGTGGGGGCTCAGGGGGTGAGTGTGAGGATACTATATCAGTATCTCTGTGAAAGTCCTAGAGGAGCCCGAGGTCACCTCACCGCTAGCTCATGACTGGATTAAATGTCTAGAACCCAGTCCATGTACAACGTGCTCTCACAGATATCTGACTGAAACAAGTGAGAGTCACTAGAGAGTCCGAGACATCTCATTCAGTCACCTCACACAGGCCCCTAGGCACCTCATTCAGTCACCTAACACAGGCTACTAGGCACCTCATTCAGTCACCTCACACAGGCGCCTAGACACCTCATTCAGTCACCTCGCACAGGCCCCTAGGCACCTCATTCAGTCACCTCACACAGCCCCCTAGGCACCTCATTCAGTCACCTCACACAGGTCCCTAGGCACCTCATTCAGTCACCTAACACAGGCTCATAGGCATCTCATTCAGTCACCTCACACAGGCCCCTAGGCAGCTCATTCAGTCCCCTCACACAGGCCCCTAGGCACCTCATTCAGTCACCTCACATGGGCTCCTAGACACCTCATTCAGTCACCTCACATAAGCCCCTAGGCACCTCCTTCAGTCACCTCACACAGGCCCCTAGGCACCTCATTCAGTCACCTCACACGGGCTCCTAGACACCTCATTTAGTCACCTCACACAGGCCCCTAGGCACCTCATTCAGTCACCTCACACAGGCCCCTAGGCACCTCATTCAGTCACCTCACATAAGCCCCATAGGCACCTCATTCAGTCACCTCACACAGGCCCCTAGACACCTCATTCAGTCACCTCACACAGGCTCCTAGACACCTCATTCAGGCCCCTATGCACCTCATTCAGTCACCTCACACAGGCCCCTAGGCACCTCATACAGTCACCTCACACGGATCCCTAGGCACCTCATTCAGTCACCTCAAACAGGCTCTTAGACATGTCATTCAGTCACCTCACACTGGCCCCTAGACACCTTATTCAGTCAACTTATACCGGCTCCGGTTCTTTCCTGTTATAGGCTGCGCTCCCTCCCGCTTGTTTGAGTTGTGCCGCAGCGGCGCAACTATAAAGGAAAGAGCCATTAATTTAACAAAAAACAGCATGGATCCAATATAACCTCATTAAGAAAATATTTGTTGTACCTCTGTACAAAAGACAGATTGAGGCAACAAAATACAGTCTGTGGATCAAGAGGAATTTACATAATCCAAGGCTATGAGACATTGGTCTTGTGGGACTACAAAAGGATAGTTAAGTAGTAATTTACACAGCTGACAACTTGGATAAATAAAAAAATAAAATATATATTTTAAGTTTGCAGCATGTAAAAAAAAAATAGATTTTTTCCACCCTGACCTTTCCCTTCTACTTCTTTTTCATTTACCTGTCCTCTTTGTCTTTTGTTCCTCTGTCTGTGACTGTTTCTCTACCTGGAGAGGTCTGCTCGACAGGTCTGTCCTCTGCTTTGACTGTGCTGCATCACATAGTCTTCATCCCCCAAAATTGCATTCTTGCACGCAGGGCAGAACATAGGCATTGTTCTTGTGCCCTTTGCACCGCCGCCAGCTGCTCCCGCCCCTACTAATGTGCCTCATTATAAAAATGCCAGTCGTAAGATGGCTGGCGGGGGTTCTATGCCTCAGCGCAGCATGTGGGCGGCATTCTTGCCTTCTGCACCCTGCCCCCTTTCCTCCACTACTGTGGGGGTAATATCTAAGCCCTAAACATTGTGCCAAATCAACTAAGGCCAGTCCTAATTGCTTTAATCTCATCACAACACTATTCAGAATCAGATGAGATACAGTTAATGTATTTTTGGTATAGCATGATTTCATTACTTTTTAAACAGATAAATGATAATATGAGAAAAATAATCAGTACCCTTTTGTTGTTTTGCATTAGTTCAGTCGTGTCCCACTATGGGTGGTTTTCTTGGCAAAAATACTGGAGTGGGTTGCCAGTTCCATCTCCAGTGGATTGTAATTTGTCTTACATCTCTGCTATGACCTGCCCATCTATGGTATAGCTCACAGCTTAATTGAGGTACACAAGCCCCTTCAATATGACAAGGTATGGATCCAGAGATACTACCATGTAGTCATATTTATATACAAAATAGGTACATTTATTAGAGGACATTTAATGTTTTTTTTCACTTTATCCTCTTAAAGATATAACCTATTAAAATAATTGAATTAGAATTTAATGGTTGTACAACCTTTTTAGCAAATTCTGAATAATATTATAAAAACAAGAACATGCATTAAGAGATCACTTTGACAATAAGTGGAGACTAACAATTAGGATAAAAGGTTCTGTTTTTATGAAGGATGATAGCATTTTGAAACAGGCAAATTAATAAAAAATCCCATTGGATCAATAACAGCTCTTCTATAAATAAATGATGCAGTACACATGGATTTCAACCAATATCATATGAAAAACAACCATCACCAAAAAAGTATTAAAGTAATGGAGGACTATAGACCAATTTCTAAAGCACTAAGAAATATTGCAGACTGTAAACAAAAGGTGACTGACAATAAGCAATGACTTTGACATTAGAGATAAAGTGATTTATCAAACAGTGAGATCTGTAAACATTTTGCCCATTGTAGTAAAGGCAGGAAAATACTTTGCATGTGCCCTTCACTCAATGACACGCAGAGTATCTGTGTCTCCTTCTATCTATGTCTCCTGAATTTCTTCTCTATTTGCTACAGTATATTTAAAGGACCATTACAGTTCAAGACAGAAAACACTTGTTTGCAACTAAGCATATTAGCAAAAATCTTTAAAACTATTATTTTAAAATGTAAAAATATTTATACAGTGGGGTAAAAAAATTATTTGAACCCCTGACGATTTTGAACGTTTGTCCACTGAGAAAGAAATGATAAGTCTATAATTTTAATGGTAGGTGTATTTTAACAGTGAGAGAGAGAATAACAAAAAAACAAACAAGAAAAACGCATGTCAAAAAAGTTATAAATTGATTTGCAGGTCAGTGAGGGAAATAAGTATTTGACCCCTTCGACTTAGTACTTGGTGGCAATACCCTTGTTGGCAATTACAGAGGTCAGACGTTTCTTGTAATTGGCCACCTGGTTTGCACACATCTCACGAGGGATTTTGTCCCACTCCTCTTTGCAGATCCTCTCCAAGTCTTTAAGGTTTCGAGGCTGATGTTTGGCAACTCGAACCTTCAGCTCCCTCCACAGATTTTCTATGGGATTAAGGTCTGGAGACTGGCTAGGTCACTTCAGGAACTTAATGTGCTTTTTATTGAGCCTCTCCTTTGTTGCCTTACCTGTGTGTTTTGAGTCATTGTCTTGCCGGAAAACCTATCCACGACTCATTTTCAATGCCCTGGCTGAGGGAAGGAGGTTCTTACCCAAGATTTGACGGTACATGGCCCCGTCCATCGTCCCTTTCATGCGGTGCAGTTGTCCTTAGCAGAAAAACACCCCCAAAGCATAATGTTTCCACCTCCATGTTTAACGGTGGGGGATGGTGTTCTTGGAGTTATAGGCAGCATTCCTTATCCTCCAAACACAGGGAGTTGAGTTGATGCCAAAGAGCTTGATTTTGGTCTTATCTGACCACAACACTTTCCCCCTGTTCTCCTCTGAATCATTCAGATGTTCATTGGCAAGCTTCAGACGGGCCTGTACATGTACTTTCTTGAGCAGGGGGACCTTGCGGGCGCTACAGGATTTCAGTACTTCACGGCATAGTGTGTTACCAATTGTTTTCTTGGTGACTATGGTCCCAGCTGCCTTGAGATCATTAACAAGATCCTCCCATTTAGTTCTGGGCTGATTCCTCACTGTTCTCATGATCATTGAAACTCCACAAGGTGAGATCTTGCATTGAGCACCAGACCGAGGGAGACTGACAGTTATTTTGTGTATTGCGAATAATGGCTCCAACTGTTGTCACCTTCTCAACAAGATGCTTGGCGATGGTCTTATTGCCCATTCCAGCCTTGTGTAGGTCTACAATCTTGTCCCTGACATCCTTGGACAGCTCTTTGCTCTAAGCCATGGTGGAGAGTTTGGAATCTGATTGATTGCTTCTTTGGACAGGTTTCTTTTATACAGGCCACGAGCTGAGATTAGGAGCACTCCCTTTAAGAGACTGCTCCTAATCTCAGCTCATTACCTGTATAAAACACCTGGGAGCAAGATATCCTGCTAATTGATAGGGGATCAAATACTTATTTCCCTCACTGACCTGCAAATCAATTTATAACTTTTTTGACATGTGTTTTTCATGTTTTCTATTCTGTCTCTCACTGTTAAAAAACACCTACTATTGAAATTATAGACTGATCCTTTCTTTGTCAGTGGACAAATGTTCAAAATCAGCAGGGTATCAAATACTTTTCCCCCCACTGTAAATGATGAAAATATGAAAAAAAATATTATAATAATAATACTTGTTTCCAAACTGAGGACCCGAGTCTGTCTTTTTTAGTGCCAGCACCAACCGAGCTTCCATTTAGTGCTACCTTGTATTTCTCCCTCTAAATCAGTTAGTGCCTAACCGAGTATGCAGATAGGGGTCTATGAGCAGGGTGAGTAAGGAGGTATTCCTCCATGAGACTTAATTTCTATTTCAGATTATCTGTGTAATTATAACCCAGTAATTTATCTATAGTAGGACCCAGGGCTTTTTTCTTTGGAATAGGAGGCACTGAAATTACCATTCATTAGCTACCTTTTAATCTAAGTATATCCATATTAATAACTATACCTATTACTTACTATTGGGTGTAGCTATTTCTCATGTGCTTGGTGTGCTAGTTCCTGGTCAGTTTGGATAGCAGTGTTATTATTATTATTATTATTATTATTATTTCATATTTTTATAATTTATTTTTAATTAAAGATTAAGTTCCAAAGATGTTTGTGTACTATTAAACAGGTGTTAAGCACCCACAATTTAGTTTGTAAGTTATAAGAATATTAGCAGCTGCGTAATCCATGGAAGAGGAACTAAAGGGCCAGTTGATGAGAGTTCAAAGGCTGGCCTGCTGCTAAACATTACAATGACAAAGATCATGGCAACACAGCAAACTCTGATGGGGAGTGGAGGCAGTGACAGAATTAATTTTTCCAGGCTCCAAGACCTCTTCAGATTTTGACTGCAGCCATGAAATAAAAAAAAACTATCAGCCCAAGCTGCCCCCCAAACAGTGAGACACACATGGAGCAGTATGTAATCAACAGTGAATCTGATCCAGTATTAATAGCAAATATAAATGTGGATCAACAGGAGCATAATGCAACAAGATCCAGCCTCACTTCCTACTTGATCTGTGATCAGAGGCTGCTCCACCATTACAGCTGTGGTTCTGAATACCTATCCGCAGGGTAATGTGCCCCCCCCCCCATTGAGAAGGGACAGCCACAGCTTTGTTCAGCCTTGTTTTTGAGGGCCCTAGAGGTGCTCCAGCTTCCCTAAATATTAGCATACCAAAAACCAGGGGCGGCCCGTCCATTGGGGCGTCAGGGCAAACGCCCCCCCAAATATTTTCTTCACCCTGCAATAAAAAAAACACAACAATGTATTAGTATAACCCAAAAACAAATAAATATAAGGTGTACATCATCATTTCAAGTCTAAATAGTATTAAAAATGAAGTAAAGTTAGTAAAGGGACACTGTCACTTTAAAATAACCCTTGCGCTACATTAACTAATGCTGTGTATCTATATAGCCCCCTGCGTGCACCCTGTGTGATCAAATTACAATAGTTATACACTGTGTACACTAACCTTTAGACTCTTCTCTCTCTTCAATGAGTCCTGGCCTGGCCCCCTGACCGTTAATGCATGCCGCCCACCATCACAGTGACGATATGCATGGGCGGTCATAAATGTATCAATTAATAAATGACAGTCTTCCATCATTGACCAATCAATGATGGAAGGCTGTCCAGTTACTAAGTGATCAATCTAAACCCACCCAGACCGTTAGCCCTGAGCGCCCGCCAGCAAATAGGGCCTCGAGTTTACATTTTGATTGACTGATACAGTCAATAAAACCACCAGTTCCCTGTCCCTTCCCCCTTTCTGTTTCCTGACCCTGGTCACGCTGAGACTGAGAGACCTCCCTGGCTGAATCTACTCATCTGCTCTGCCTGCCTAACACAGTGAGTCTACACCTGCCTCTGCCTGGCACCTGCCCTGCCCCTGGCCAAACCAAAACCCCTAGTAGCCCCTAATAAAAGTTAGGGGTGACCAGTTACCCCCAGTCCCCCACTATGCCTGCCTGGCCTGCCAGTGCCACCTACCCAGCCACCCACCAACTACCACCGACGACCCCAGCCATCACCCCCATGTGGCCTGTGCCACCCCCGATCAGGCCTGCCCTATGCTAGCCTAGCTATGCCATCATGCCACCGCCGGATTACCCCGATCACGGGATCGGGGTAGTCGGGTGGTGAGCGGGGTGGCACAGGCCCACATGGGGGTGATCGGATCACCCCCTTGATGAGGCCTGTGCCACCCCTGATGACCTCCATGTTGCCGCCCTATGCCACCCCCGAGGCCCGATCACCACCGGGCCCCCGGCACCACCCCGATGCGGCCTATGCTACCCCGGGTATTCGGGCAGTGAGCGGGGTTGACCAGGCCACATGGGGGTGGATGTTCACCCCCATGAGGCCTGTGCCACCCCTGGTCGTGGCCTATGGGCGACCGATGGGCGCCCGACCGTGACCGACCCCACCCTGGATGAACCAACTACCTACCCCCCCCCCCCCCTATTTTTATTCCATTTTTAGAAGTAACAGGCATGTATATGTGCCTGTCACTTCTAAAGATAAAATAAAAATAAGGGAAGGGAAAAAAAAATACAGTAAAAACATTATTACAATTAAACATTAAGCTAAGCAAACATTGTTAGTACAGTTAGTAACACAACACATTTTATACAAAAATAAACAGCTTTAAACAAACATTAATAAAAAATAAAATAAACAACAGCACATACTTACCTGTAAAATTGACCCCTCCAGCGTTGGCCTTCTGTCCTCTCTGGATATAGTCATGAAAAATAAATAATCCATGTTGATTGAAGCCAATGGTCAAATAAAATAATCCATGTTGATTGAAGCCAATGGTCAAAATAAAATAATCCATGTTGATTGAAGCCAATGGTCAAAATAAAATAATCCATGTTGATTGAAGCCAATGGTCAAAATAAAATAATCCATGTTGATTGAAGCCAATGATCAAAAATAATCCAATCTTGATTGAAGCCATTGTCCATCCATCCATTCTGGCCCATTGAAAGAGGCCTCCACAAAAAAAAAACGACGCTCTAAAAAAAAAAAAACAACACACTAAAAGAGCTCCTCCTACAAGGAGCCCCTCCCGCGATTAATTGTTTTTTTCCCACGGTCTGCTATATATACTAATTTTTGAAGGACTCTGATTGGCTGAAATTTTTGATTGACATCGATTTCAACCAATGAGAGTCTTCAAAAAATTAGCAAATCAGCAAGCAGGTATGGAAGCCTGTAAGGGTAAAAAAGGTTAGTGTGAACTTGTTTGACCCTGTATGTATTATACATATTACAGGGCTATTTTATGTGATATACATGTTACAGGATAATATCCTGTAACATGTATAGCCAAAAAATAGCACTGTAATATGTATAACAAATAAAGTGTAATAGAAATGCATGAACAATATAATATACCAAGTAATAAAGAACATCAATTAATCAAATAATAAATATCAATTAATATATATTGTTGTATGTATATGTTTATGTATATTTATGTGTATTTTTTATGCGTTTATATATATATATATTTGGATATATATATATATATATATATATATATATATATAAAAATTAATAGCAATATATCACAATAAATAAATATATATATATATATATATATATATATCAATTTGATATATATATATATATATATATATATATATATTTATTTATTGTGATATATTGATATCAATTTATATATATATATATATATATATATATATATATATATATATTTATTTATTGTGATATATTGATATCAATTTTTATATATATATATATATATATATATATATATATATATATTTATTTATTGTGATATATTGATATAAATTTTTATATATATCTATCAATATATATATATATATATCTATCAATATATATATATATATATATATATATATATATATATATATATATATATATTTATATATTATTATTATTTTTTTTTTGGGCCTATATGTTATTTAAGGTTTTTAAGGTACGGTTGGGGCCTATATGGTCCCAATTTGTTATTTAAGGTTTTTAAGGTACGGTTGGGGCCTATATGGTCCCAATTTGTTATTTAAGGTTTTTAAGGTACGGTTGGGGCCTATATGGTCCCAATTTGTTATTTAAGGTTTTTAAGGTACGGTTGGTGCCTATATGGTCCCAATTTGTTATTTAAGGTTTTTAAGGGGCGGTTGGGGCCTATATGGTCCCAATTTGTTATTTAAGGTTTTTAAGGTACGGTTGGGGCCTATATGGTCCCAATTTGTTATTTAAGGTTTTTAAGGTACGGTTGGGGCCTATATGGTCCCAATTTGTTATTTAAGGTTTTTAAGGTACGGTTGGGGCCTATATGGTCCCAATTTGTTATTTAAGGTTTTTAAGGTAAGGTTGGGGCCTATATGGTCCCACTTGGTCTTCTAAGGTATGTTTGGGGCCTATGGTCACACTTGGTCTTCTAAGGTATGTTTGAGGCCTATATGGTCACACTTGGTCTTCTAAGGTATGTTTGGGGCCTATATGGTCCCACTTGGTCTTCTAAGGTATGTTTGGGGCCTATATAGTCACACTTGGTCTTCTAAGGTATGTTTGGGGCCTATATGGTTCCACTTGGTCGTTTAATGTTTTTTAAGTATGGTTTTGTTCTTGAATGGTATGATTGATTTGCTTGTTTTCTTTCAACCCCAGGTGCAAACCCTATGTGGCTGCAGATTTGTTTCTACTCATTGGTCAACTTAATGAACGTGAATACCCTGAGAAGAAGAGCCGACTAATGGTAGGTGTCACTCCTTTAATTTTTCTGTTAATACGTATAGGTGCAATTATGATATTGCTGTAGTCTTGTCACATGAGTTTTTTCAATCTATATTGTATACCAATGAATTTAACACATTGTTACTTTACTTCTTGACATTTCTGCATTGCAGATCATGTATTTCAATGGGCTTTACAAGCATAAGGTCATTGGGCGGGGCTTATAAGGGTCATTATGACGTCAGGGGGAGGGGTTATAAAATGGGTGTGGTTTGAAAAAGGGGGAGTGGCTATGTTTCGCCCTGTCGCCCCTCCAACTTGAAAAGTCACCAGCCGCCACTGCCAAAAACCCTCAGTATTAACTTGGATCAAGCAATGCAACTGGCTATGCAGACTTATACTATGCCTTTCACCTTGAGAGTACTAGCTCAAAAAACAGTTCATTGCTACACATTTTACCTGCTTGCACTTTCACTCACTTGGGAACCTGAAAGCAGGGCGTTATGTAGTCAGTGAAAATGTTGGCTGAATGGACTGTCTTTTCTGGCTCTTGGATCTAATGGAACACCACTTTGACCTGGATCTCATATTGGTGACATAACTCTCTGCTTTATACTTCTACCTGAATTTCACTGCTGTTTATTCTTAAGCCTTCTCTTATTATGTTTATTTCTGTTATTATCATTATACTTACTTACTTGCCCTCTTTGAATCTAATGGACTGCTGCCAAAGGGCTATCTGTATCAGGTGCTTATTTGAAACTTATTGTGAGTTACTTTTCAATCTGCTCTCTATACTGTTATTACCATTGTACAAGAGTTCAGTGGCCCTGTTCTCTGTAGCATTTCACTTGCAACTAAGGGTCATTTCTTCTTCTTGGTGTAATTTTTTTTAGTTTGAGCATTGTTAACTCTCTCAGCACTAAATGTTTTGTACTACTGAGTACTGCATTTAAAATTGATCTACAGCATTGTATGGCTTATTTTTTACTTTCTTCTTTGCTGCATTTACCAGAATCATCTCCCACTAGTAGAGCAAAGGGTAGAAAAGGGGATTATGCTACACCCTTTACCTTCTTGATTGACTTTTAGCAATGCCGCCTTGGTGCTCATGTAACCACCTCCATGATTTTGTTTACCCTAACTTTCCTGCAGAGTGAGCTATCTTTGGGCCCAAGATGGCTCACTACCTGAGTACTTTGGGGACCTTAAATAGTGGATTTTAGCCGCAATGTATTATATGCTCAAAATGTAACTTTAATAGGATTGGCTAACACCATAAAGAGTTATCTGCTTTGATAACTTCTCTGATATTTCCCCTATACATACATCTTTACAGAATACGTGCTTACACAACTGTGACAGAGTAACTCTTTCAACATTTTATCATCACTATGCTTTTTACAATAGCAATCTGATTAGAAATCAATCTGGGGCTGCCTATATGATGACATTCCTTCTCCTATTTTCCTTTTTTTTCTTTCTCCCTTTTCCCCTATATAATTAAAAATTGTGAAAGCTCAGGAGTTGAAATATATAAACTCTAACTGACAAATTATTATATATTTTTTGCATTCTATTATATAACTATTACATTTTGTACTGCACCCTATCCGTAAGATTTAGTTTTTTTTTACATCATATTCATACAATTGTTTTAATCTCCTGTTGTTTTCTCAATACAATTTGAAAGTAAAAAAATAAAAGCATTAAATGTGACATATACAGGTGTTCAGCTAAAATAAGTGGGTGAAAGTTATAGTTATCAAGATGTGGCTCTATGCACAAACACTCAACTAGTCACTCTCATATCTTCTAGCTAATCCATAAAGCAAGACAAATAGCTCTTTCTTTGTCCTCATTTTTTAAGTCTTAGGTTATTACAATCCACTCCCTTTCCTGACATCAATTCATTTCTCTCTGTTGAATGGTCACTAAGCATATCAAAATCTGCAGGTAACTTCTCATACAGCTGTTTTATTAGACCAACATGCACTTAATCTGGCAACTATGTCTCTAAATACAATTTTTATATTAAGAGCACAGGAGCAAGTGACTGTGCCTGCCAAGGTACTGCAGAGACATAGTTGTCTTACACCTACTCTTTACAGTTTACATATACGTTCTGTTTTATACTATAAACTACATAAAGGGAATTGTTCTACCATTAAGTTATCTCCAGAAGACTGACAGTGTATGTAAAAAGATATACAGCCCTTTAATGCAGATTGCCAGCCATGCGGAAAGATAGCTAGATAGAAAGCTCTATGCATTAACAAAAAAATACGTTTCTACGTCATTTATTCAGCATATGCGCTTCAACCCTTTATGATGCAAAACTCGACATGGCTCTACATTGTGCAAAACTCTGTGGGCAACACCAGTGGTCTTTAATATGTAAATAACTATCAGTATTTCATAAAATATGTAAGTGTTAATATATAAGAGTAATAATCTAAAAATATATATCTAAAGATAGACAAAATGCAGCTTTACTTTATGCAAAAATGCAGCTTTTACTTTTTTCAAAAGATGACTAATAGTCTTCAATTATATAAAAGTAGTTTGTAGTGTAAATAAGTATTACATAATATGATTTATTGCTCTAAAACGTGTAAATTACAGTATATACCACAGCTACAAAAACATGATTTAAATCAGCATGTTACTTCAGCTTTAGTCAGTATTTCTATGACATACAGAGTAGACTTTGCTGGTATTGAGTGCTGGCCATTTCCTTAGCATATGATTCACACTGATATGCTTATAGTTCACTAATGTTAATGGCACAAGGGAACTACACCTTGAGAAACTGCACCATGAGTGGAAACTTTCTATTAAGCTCTGACCTTTCCCATGTCTTTGTTCTCCAAAATTCATAAAACAGAAAAAAAGGCAAACTGTATGGGGTAGTAGGATCTGAATAAATATAAAATGGAAAACTGGATTTTCAACAGAAGATTCCCATTTTTGAAAAGGGCTGTGTTTGTTTATATATAAGCAATTTCCTTCTTCTCATTGGTCCATCTGCATATACCAAAAATTGAAACATAATGAAGTCAATCTGTTAAACTATCTTATATTAGATTAAAAATCATGTAATGTATTAAAAAATGAAAAGCAAATTTCCCATAATAGCAATTTTTTTAACCTTATGAGACAATAAGTGTAAAATGGTGATTTTTTTTCCACTCCTAAATTGGAATAAGCTTGAGTTATTTTTTTCTCATAAAATAAGATAAAATGTGAAAAATTTACTTACCTTTATTACATGTTATAAAATATGGTCTACACCCATCTTCACTCCCATTCATGGTGTAATATACAAAGCAGAATAGCTTTCTAATACGTTTGAAATATATTAAATAGGATGAATTAATATAAAATGAACCCCTTTGGAGGGGATAAAATTGACTCATAATTTTAAATTAGCAAAACATGTTATTGGTATACTGTACTATATACCCATACTACGCTACTTTGATCTAGATTTAAAAAAAAAAATCCATTTGTATGTGTATTCCAATTTAAGTTTTTGATAAGCAAAATTAAGGCATAATCTAAAAGTAGATGGACAGGAGTATAAAAGTGTTTTGTAGATCACAGCATTTATTTATATTACTGTTGGTGGTATTAAATGTGTGGTTTTAAATCATGTTTTGGGCATTTGCTGGGTTAATAGCTTAACTTGTAGACATTTTTACATGAATATTTCACTTTGAAGGAATCTCATGTATACAGGTTTACAGTTTCAGCAGCAGTAGGATGCATATTTTTATTTATTTTGTTCTTTCCATATACAATCTTAAATCTTAAATAATTCTAAATCATGGTTTTTGAGAGTGCTTTTTGGTATATGCTTTGATTTTTAGGTTAATAAATATATATATATATATATACTATGCATATCAATTAATTATGTACAGCACACCCCATGCACATTTTGTAATATATCTATGTTTTCTTAAATTCAGCATAAAATTAGAATATGGTTACAATATTCTTTAAATGCAATTTGTTATATTTTATGTATGACATTGTTATTAGCATATACATTCTTCATGCAAAGTGGAAGTAGCAGTTTGTATCAATAATTAAGTATAAAACCCCAGTGCTTGTCATAAAGGTCTCAAGATCTCTGTGCAATTTTATAGAGCTCAGCATATATTGCTGTCTGAATTATGCAGAACATAAGAGCAGATTACAGACTCCCACCAATTCTTAGACATTACAAAAAATGAGAAAAAAAGGTCAAACAATAGCAAATGGAATAAATTAATGTTAAATTAAAAAACATAGACTTTAAGTTAAAAAGTTACAATATATATCTTGCTTTTAAAAAAAAAACACAAGAAACCTTTAAAATCAATTGACACTAAGAATTATGCAACACTCGTATATAATTAGCGAAATAGTTAATCATTTCTTAAATAATATGATAGGGTCGTATTTTGCCATAAAATAGACACAGGAATAAGTTACCTTAACTCGTAGTAACATAGTAATTGAGGTTGAAAAAGGTATTTTCATTCATCGAGATCAAACATTTTTGATATTCTCTGTCCCTTGCAATTAGTGAATTGCTAATTAATGCAGAGAAAGGCAAATAAAAATAAAAAATCATTGAAACATTGCCAATTGTCTCATAAGGAAAAAAAATCCTTTCTGTCCCCAAAATTCAGCCTCTTTTGAAAGAGAGTTCCACAGTCTGACTGCACTTACTGTGAAAATCCCTTTTCTTTCCTTTAGGTGAAATCTATTGTTTCCTAATCTCTATGTATGACCTTTCGTCAGTTAAAAACAGAAAAATGGAAAAAGGTAAGTAAGCAATTTCAAATAGGTCATCCTTTTAAAAGAAGAATTAATTTTAGTAAATGTCATTTTCTAGTTTGACCATAGCAGAAAAGCACACACGTGATGTAGTGTGGTATTAATTTAGAAATACAATCTCATGTAAAACCACATATGTTGCACTCACATTGCACAACCTCAAGCACATATGAAATATTGGTCAGACATGGATTATTATAACCCTCTTTATAAGTCTACTGGTATCATATCTCACTGGTGAGCGTGGCTGGCTCTATCCCTCCAGCTGCTTTTCGATACAAGCAAATAATTTAATGAAACAGCACATCCTTTCACAGTTCCCCTTCTCAGGACTTGGATGTCATTACTACATAGAGTGTATTGCTTATGGGAAGACTGCTTGAGCTTATGCTCTTTCAATTAAAATGAGACTTCTAGTTTGCATTTAAAAGAGGTTTACCTTTATTAATAACATTCAGTCATGATACAGCTAGCATTTAAGGGGAATAAAGTTTCCCTTACACATTTTGTGCTTGTGACTAGAGATGTCGCGGACAGGTCGCCCGTGGACTATTCGCAGCGATTTTGGCTCTTTCACGCTCGCATCTGACGGCGGACACATGCGCTTTTCGGTCCGCCCCCTATTCTTTATCATTGAGGAAACTTTGACCCTGCACCTCACAGACAGCAGAACACATTCCACCCAATCAGCAGCATACACTCCCTTCCAGAGCCTTCCATCTGAAGGACAGCATACAATTTAGAATCATTCTGAAGCTGCATTCGTTGTGAGAGGACAGATAGTGTAGCTGCTGGAGATTTAATAGGGAAATAGATAGCCAGGCTGTGTACTTAGCTTCCAATACAGACCTGAAGGACTCATCTGATATCTGCTGCAAGGACAGCAACCCAAAAAGCCCTTTTTAGGGCTATATATATATTTTTTTTCTGTGTAATCTAATTGCATATGCCTGCCTGCCAGCGTGTGTGTGTGACAGGCTAACACCGAACAGCTTATATTGTGCTTATTTTCACTACTCATAACTGGTGGTGTACCATACATTGAAAACAACCATTTTTTTCCTGTAATCTAATTTCAGTTGCCTGCCTGTGTCAGGCTCACCGCTAATATTCTGCTCTGTTTCACCAGTCATAGTTGGTGTACCATACATTGAAAAAAAACAACCCTTTTTTCCTTTAATCTAATTTCAGTTGCCTGCCTGTGTCAGGCTCACAGCTTATATTGTGCTCAGTGAAATAAAACAACACTTTTTTGACTGTAATAGATTGAATAGCAATTGCCTGCCTACAGGCGTGTGTGTAAAGCCTATTGCATCTACTCCGCCAACTTTTGCCAGTGCACAGTGATACGTCATATCTGGTGCAACCGTAGTGTGCAGTGAAATAAAACAACACTTTTTTGACTGTAATCGATTGAATATCAGTTGCCTGCCTACAAGCGTGTGTGTGAGGCCTACAGCGCCTACTCTGACAACTTTTGCCACTGCACAGTGACACTCATATCTGGAGCAACCTAGTGTACAGTGAAATAAAAGAACACTTTTTTTTCTGTAATCGATTGAATATCAGTTGCTTGCCTAAAGGCGTGTGTGTGACGCATACAGCGCCTACTCTGCCAACTTGTGCCAGTGCACAGTGACACTCATATCTGGTGCAACCTAGTGTACAGTGAAATAAAAGAACCCTTTTTTTTCTGTAATCGATTGAATATCAGTTGCCTGCCTACAGGCGTGTGTGTGAGGCCTACAGCGCCTACTCTGCCAACTTTTGCCAGTGCACAGTGACACTCATATCTGGTGCAACCTAGTGTACAGTGAAAAAAAAGAACCCTTTTTTTTTCTGTAATCGATTGAATATCAGTTGCCTGCCTACAGGCGTGTGTGTGAGGCCTATAGCGCCTACTCTGCCCACTTTTGCCAGTGCACAGTGACACTCATATCTGGTGCAACCTAGTGTACAGTAAAATAAAAGAACCCTTTTTTTACTGTAATCTATTGAATATCAGTTGCCTGCCTACAGGCGTGTGTGTGAGGCCTACAGCGCCTACTCTGCCAACTTTTGCCAGTGCACAGTGACACTCATATCTGGTGCAACCTAGTGTAAAGTGAAATAAAAGAACCCTTTTTTTACTATAATCGATTGAATATCAGTTGCCTGCCTACAGGCGTGTGTGTGAGGCCTACAGCGCCTACTCTGCCAACTTTTGCCAGTGCACAGTGACACTCATATCTGGTGCAACCTAGTGTACAGTGAAATAAAAGAACCCTTTTTTTTCTGTAATCGATTGAATATCAATTGCCTGCCTACAGGCGTGTGTGTGAGGCCTACAGCGCCTACTCTGCCAACTTTTGCCAGTGCACAGTGACACTCATATCTGGTGTCACAGTAGCTTGCGCGCATAGTACCACTAATCGAAAAAAAAATGACAGGCAGAGGCAGGCCACCCCGCAGGGGCCGTCGTGGTCGTGGTGCTGTGATTCCCTTTGGCCCTAGAATAATGCCCAGTTTTCAGAGGCAACGTACCCTGAACTTGAAAAGTTCTGAGGACATGGTTGACTGGCTAACACAGGACACCCAATCTTCTACAGCTTCCGCTCTGGAACCTAGACGCACCCTCCTCCTCCAGCTTAGCTTCGGGCACCTCTCCAGGTACCACTCGCCCGCCTGCCGCCACCACCAACACTAGCACCACAGCCGCTTCACTTGATCCGTCAGCAGAGTTATTTACACATCCGTTGGAAGAAATGAGTGATGCGCAAACATTAGTGCCAAAGGATGTAGATAATAGGGATATGTCCCAGTCAGGCAGCATTACACACATGGACGTACGGTCTGATGATGATGATGTTGTACCCGGTGCTGCTTCCTTCGTTGAGTTGTCAGATACAAGTGAAGCGGTTCATGATGACGATGCGTCCGTGGACGTCACGTGGGTGCCTGCTATAAGAGAAGAAGAACAGGAGGAAAGTTCAGATGGGGAGACAGAGAGGAGGAGGAGACGAGTTGGAAGCAGGGGGAGTTCGTCGCAAGTAGCTAGTGGCACAGTCAGACAGCATGCATCGGCACCCGGGGTCAGCCAGACAGCACGCCAGTCAACGCATGCTGTTGCCACCACCAGAATGCCGTAATTGCAGAGCTCAGCAGTGTGGCAATTTTTTAGTGTGTCTGCCTGTGACAACAGCGATGCCATTTGCAACCTGTGCGAAAAGAAACTGAGTCGTGGGAAGTCCAACACCCACCTAGGTACAACTTCTTTGCGAAGGCACATGATGTCACATCACAAATGCCTATGGGATCAAAACATGAGTACAGGCAGCACACAAAGTCAAAGCCGCCATCCTCCTCCTGGTCCAGCATCTTCAGCCACGTCAACCACTGCTGCCCTGCTTGCCCCCTCTCAACCATCCGCCACTCCGTGTCTCGCCATGAGCAGTCCCTGCTCATCTGCCCACAGTCAGGTGTCTGTCAAGGACATGTTTGAGCGTAAGAAGCCAATGTCACAAAGTCACCCCCTTGCCTGGCAACTGGCAGCTCGCTTGTCTGAACTCTTAGCCCACCAGCTTTTACCATACAAGCTGGTGGAGTCTGAGGCGTTCAAAAAATTTGTAGCTATTGGGACACCGCAGTGGAAGGTACCCGGACGAAATTTCTTTGAAACAAAAGGCAATCCCCAACCTGTACTCGATTGTGCAAAAGGAAGTAATGGCATCTCTGGCACTCAGTGTTGGGGCAAGGGTCCATCTGACCACGGATACCTGGTCTGCAAAGCATGGTCAGGGCAGGTATATCACCTACACTGCGCATTGAGTAAACCTGGTGACGGCTGCCAAGCATGGAATACGTGGCTCTGCAGAGTCCTTCTACTCCATCCTCTTCCATAACCTCCTCGGCTGAGTCCTCTTCTGCTGCTGCTATGTCTTGCTCCACATCAACGGCACCCCCCCCAGCTCCACAGGTACTATTCCACATCCCGGATAAGGCAGTGTCACGCCGTCTTGGGGTTGATTTCCCTGAAAGCAGAGAGTCACATCGGACCAGCACTCCTGTCCGCCCTGAATGCACAGGTGGATCACTGGCTGACCCCACACCAACTGGAGATCGGCAAAGTGGTTTGTGACAACGGAAGAAATTTGTTGGCGGCATTGAATTTGGGCAAGTTGACACATGTGCCGTTTGTGGCACATGTGTGTACTCTGATTGTACAACGCTTTGTGCATAAGCACCCAGGCTTACAGGAAGTCCTGAAGCAGGCCAGGAAGGTGTGTGGCCATTTCAGGCGTTCCTACACAGCCATGGCGCACTTTACAGATATCCAGCGGCGAAACAACATGCCAGTGAGGCGCTTGATTTTAGACAGCCCGACACGTTTGAATTCAACACTCCTAATTAGTGATGTCGCGAACATCAAATTTTGGGTTCACGAACAGTGGACGCGAACTTCATCAAATGTTCGCGAAAGGGCGAACATCGGCGAACCGCCATAGAATTCAATGGGCAGGCGAATTTCAAAACCCACAGGGACTCTTTCTGGCCACAATAGTGATGGGAAAGTTGTTTCAAGGGGACTAACACCTGGACTGTGGCATGCCGGAGGGGGATACATGGCAAAACTCCCACGGAAAATTACATAGTTGATGCAGAGTCTGGTTTTAAGCCATAAAGGGCATTAATCACCTAACATTCCTAAATTGTTTGGAATAACATGCTTTAAAACAGCAGGTATGATGTTGTATCGATCAGGTAGTGTAAGGGTTACGCCCGCTTCACAGTAACAGACCGATCTCCCGGTTTAATGCACAGCAAACAACCGCAAACAGTCCCTTTGCACAACAGCAAACTCCCCATTTGCACAAGGTTGGATACCAAGCTAGTTATGTCCCATTCCTTGTCCTCACTGATGTCATTGAAGGTCTCTTCCTCCACCCAGCCACCAAGGGTCCCCGAAAGGTGACAACAAGCCCCCTGGGACGCCTGCTGTGTTTGGTCTTCCACCTCCTCAAAGCCACCTTCCTCCTCTGACTCCTCTTCTTCAGACTCCCAGAGTCTGGGGGCTTCCACTGCCCAGCATTGAATATTATACACAGGTCAGAGTCTGGGGGCTTCCACTGCCCAGCATGGAAGATTATACACAGGTCAGAGTCTGGGGGCTTCCACTGCCCAGCATGGAACATTATACACAGGTCAGAGTCTGGGGGCTTCCACTGTCCAGCATGGAAGATTATACACAGGTCAGAGTCTGGGTGCTTCCACTGCCCAGCATGGAAGATTATACACAGGTCAGAGTCTGGGGGCTTCCACTGCCCAGCATGGAAGATTGTACACAGGTCAGAGTCTGGGGGCTTCCACTGCCCAGCATGGAAGATTATACACAGGTCAGAGTCTGGGGGCTTCCACTGCCCAGCATGGAAGATTATACACAGGTCAGAGTCTGGGGGCCTCCACTGCCCAGCATGGAATATTATACACAGGTAAGAGTCAGGGCGTCCACTGCACAGCATGGAAGATTGTACACAGGTCAGAGTCTGGGGGCTTCCACTGCCCAGCATGGAAGATTATACACAGGTCAGAGTCTGGGGGCTTCCACTGCCCAGCATTGAATATTATACACAGGTCAGAGTCTGGGGGCTTCTACTGCCCAGCATGGAAGATTATACACAGGTCAGAGTCTGGGGGCTTCCACTGCCCAGCATGGGACATTATACACAGGTCAGAGTCTGGGGGCTTCCACTGTCCAGCATGGAAGATTATACACAGGTCAGAGTCTGGGTGCTTCCACTGCCCAGCATGGAAGATTATACACAGGTCAGAGTCTGGGGGCTTCCACTGCCCAGCATGGAAGATTGTACACAGGTCAGAGTCTGGGGGCTTCCACTGCCCAGCATGGAAGATTATACACAGGTCAGAGTCTGGGGGCTTCCACTGCCCAGCATGGAAGATTATACACAGGTCAGAGTCTGGGGGCCTCCACTGCCCAGCATGGAATATTATACACAGGTAAGAGTCAGGGCGTCCACTGCACAGCATGGAAGATTATACGCGTTGCCTCTGTCGGCGTTATTATAAGGTGTGTACTGTTAAGTAGTACTATTCCTATCAGTTTAATCCCTGTTACGTCAACTATCAGGGGACGTGTATATGGCATGGATTTTTGGAAGCGGGAGATGGAAAAAGATGCTTGGTCGGTCCTCCCACTTCAAATTTGGGGCACTGCACGTGCAATCTAAGGTGCTACCAGATATGAGTGTTACTGTGCACTGGCTAAAGTTGGCAGAGTAGATGCAATAGGCTTCACACACATGCCTGTAGGCAGGCAACTGATATTCAATCGATTACAGTCAAAAAAGTGTTGTTTTCTGTCACTGTACACTACGGTTGCACCAGATATGATGTACCACTGTGCACTGGCAAAAGTTGGCAGAGTAGATGCAATAGGCTTCACACACACGCCTGTAGGCAGGCAATTGATATTCAATCTATTACAGTCAAAAAAGTGTTGTTTTATGTCACTGTACACTACGGTTGCACCAGATATGACGTATCACTGTGCACTGGCAAAAGTTGGCAGAGTAGATGCAATAGGCTTCACACACACGCCTGTAGGCAGGCAATTGCTATTCAATCTATTACAGTCAAAAAAGTGTTGTTTTATTTCACTGAGCACAATATAAGCTGTTAAGTGTTAGCCTGTCACACACACACGCTGGCAGGCAGGCATATGCAATTAGATTACACAGAAAAAAATTATAAAATAAAATGATGTTCTAGCCCTAAAAAGGGCTTTTTGGGTTGCTGTCCTTCAGATGGAAGGCTCTGGAATGGAGTGTATGCTGCTGATTGGCTGGAATGTGTCTGCTGACTGTGAGGTGCAGGGTCAAAGTTTCCTCAATGATAAAGAAAAGGGGGCGAACCGAAAAGCGCATATGTTTGCCGATCGCTGCGAGCGCGAACATGCCAAAATCACTGCGAATAGTCCGCGGGCGAACTTTTTGCGACATCACTACTCCAAATGTTCGACCGCCTGCTCCAACAAGAAAAGGCCGTTAACGAGTATTTGTATGACCGGGGTGCTAGGACAGCCTCTGCGGAGCTGGGGATTTTTTTGCTTGTAGGCCTATGCATCCTTTTGAGGAGGTGACAAACCTGGTCAGTCGCACCGAGGGCACCATCAGCGACATCATACCATTTGTTTTCTTCCTGGAGCGTGCCCTGCGAAGAGTGCTGGATCAGGCCGTAGATGAGCGTGAAGAGGAAGAGTTGTGGTCACCATCACCACCAGAAACAGCCTTATCAGCATCGCTTGCTGGACCTGTGTCAACGATGGAAGAGGATTGTGAGGAAGAGGAGTCAGAGGAGGAACGTGGCTTTGAGGAGGAGGAGGAAGACCAACCACAACAGGCATCCCAGGGTGCTAGTTGTCACCTATCTGGTACCCGTGGTGTTGGACGTGGCTGGGGGGAAGAACATACCTTCAGTGAGATCACTGAGGACGAGGAACGGGACATGACTAGCTCGGCATCCAACCTTGTGCAAATGGGGTCTTTCATGCTGTCGTGCCTGTTGAGGGACCCTCGTATAAAAAGGATGAAGGAGAACGACCTGTACTGGGTGTCCACGCTACTAGACCCCCGGTATAAGCAGAAAGTGCCTGAAATGTTACCGAATTACCACAAGTCGGAAAGGATGCAGCACTTCCAAAATAAAGCTGACAGTGGGCGATACATTCGATTAAAAAAGGCCTGATAGATGAGCTGCCTTGAGCTAATAATGGTCCACACGCCGCTGTATTTTATCCCTGAATGCCGGATGACTTGCGGGACTTATCCGCCACCAATCAATTTTTCTAGTCGCTGCAATAATACCTAATTTTTGCATTTCAATTATTTTATTGTCAGAAGGCGTACAGCATGTAATGAAAAATAAAGCATTTTTGAACAGTCTTGCATAACAGTTGTGCAAAAATATATATTTACAATAAAGACATTTTGTGAAAGTTAGCTGGCTAGTCCTTATTTTTACTTTTTAGGTTAATAATTTTTCTTATTTTTTACTGTGATTGCAATTTAAGAGATACCTAAAACATGGTAAAACAGACAATAGTAAAGAGTATATCTGCAGGAAACACCAAAGTCCTATTAGCTATCATCCCTCCAGCAGTATTAGCTTATTATTTACAATATCTAACCTGGGCAATCACCCTTGTGTTACGCTAGGGCAGACTTCAGTAATCAACCTCTCCTTTCCTCGGATGATTTTGCCGCCGGTTGCTTCTGAAGGGTCTCCAGGGCTCCCCCACTCCGGTCCTTCCCCCAGTGTTGCTTCAACCAGTAACAAATGTTTTATATTTGTAAAGCGACCCAATGATCCCCCTTGATAGAGGTTTATCTTTACAAATTTTGGAGAACCAATTTAAGACCGGTGTCCCCTGTTTCTGGGTCAGGGAGTGTGTGAAATGCCTCAGCCTACAGTAATTGTAATGTTCTGACAGCGGTAGCTCATGCTTGTCCCTCATTTCCTCATACTGTAGGTGAGCATCTGGCCCTTTACTAACCAGTCTTCCAGTCTATCTAGTTTCCTTGACCTCCACCAGTGTTGTGATGTTGTGCTCATGTGTTTCGGGGCCTGACGGTGGTCAAGAATTGGGGTCATTTGGGTGGATCCAGGTAACAAACCCGTGTGTTTCTTGGCCCATTTCCAGTATGATAGTGAGTGTCTGATTAGGGGGTTTGGCGAGTTTTTAAGGCTCTGAGGCAATTCTGATAGCCAAGCCACCTTGTCCCAGGCTAAGGGCCTTAAAGTGTGGTTCTCTAAATACACCCAGGCCAGTTGATGCCCTATAGAATGTGCTATTGGGAGGAAAGATAACTGCGCTGCCTTGTGGTAATATTTTAAGTTTGGACACGATAGTCACCCCTCTGACTTATGAAGGTACATAATTTTCTTTGTGATGCGTGAGGGAGAGTGGTTCCAGATAAACTGAAATATTTTCCTTTGAATATTTTCTAATTCTTTTTATTTAATCGGCATCGGGAGTGTTCGAAATATGTAGAGCAACCTAGGAAGGACATTCATTTTTAGCGTATTTATTCTCCCTAGCCATGATAACCTATACTTTGTCCATTTACTCAGGTCATTAATTATTGTTTTATAAAGTTTGGAGTGGTTGGCTTTGTACATGTCCTCTAGCTTAGGGGTTAGTCGGATTCCCAGGTAGTTTATGTGGTTCTTATCCCACTTAATATTAAACTTCTCTTGGAGACCCCACTTCTTTACTGCTGTTAAGTCAATCGCTAGTGCTTCTGTCTTCTCTATGTTCAGTTTAAGGCCAGAAAACTGACCAAACTCCTCCATAGTTTGAATCAACTCTGGGACCGATTGGGTAGGGTTTGAGAGCATACACAGCAGGTCATCTGGAAATAGACAAGTTTTGAAATGGTGATGGCCTATTTTTATGCCTGTGATCCCAGCGTTGGCCCTAATTGTCTGAGCCAGGGGTTCTATTGCTATTGTGAATAGAAGGGAAGAAAGGGGGCACCCCTGTCTTGTTCCTCTTTCTATTTTAATTAAGGATCTCTCATCTCCCGGAATCTGTAACCTTGCCCTGGATGATTTGTATAATGAGTGTATGAGATTTATGAAATTAATACCAATACCTTTAATACCAAATTTTTCAAGCGTGGCGTATAGGTAAGTCCACTCCAGGGAATCAAACGCCTTTTCAATGTCAAAGGCCATAAGACAGGCTTGAATTTTAGAGGTTTTGGTGTGGAACAGGTTGATTACTTTTCTAATGTTGTCTCCCGCTTGCCTGTGGGAGACAAAGCCTACTTGGTCATTATGTATTAACTTAGGCAAGAAGGATGACATTCTATCCGCTATTATTTTTGACAGGATCTTTGTTTCACAGTTTAGTAATGATATTGGCCTGTAGTTTTTTGGTTCTAGGGCATCTCGACCCTCCTTAGGGAATAGAGCGATATCTGCCCTGTTCAGCTCTGCTGGTGTTTGCTTGCCTTCTAGAACTCTGTTAGAGTGACCAAGTGCGGGCCTAATATGTCTATACATTTTTTATAATATAAATTGGTTTACCCGTCTGGGCCTGGTGACTTGCCAGGTTTGAGGTTCTGGACTGCTTTTCTCACTTCCTCTAGGGTCACTTTGGCATTTAAAGTCTCTAAGTCATTTTCTTCTATTAAGGGGAGATCACAGGAATTAAGAAATCCCCTCATTTTGTGTAGTTCTATGTGTTTTGTTGCCGTATAAAGGGTATTGTAAAGTTTTGTAAAAATCTTCTGGATCTTATTTGGGTTCGTTGTTTTTTCTCCCTTCGAGGTCTTAATTTGAAGTATCCTATTTTGTGTTGTTTTGGTTTGTAGTTTCCTGGCTAGTAAGGGGCCAGGTTTATTGGCTTTATTGAATCCGATAGGAATAAATAGTACAACTGAACACACCACTCCTATCTGGTGGCACCTTAGATTGCACGCACAGTGCCCCAAATTTGAAGTGGGAGGACCGACCAAGCATCTTTTTCAATCTCCCGCTTCCAAAAATCCATGCCATATACACGTCCCCTGATAGGTGATGTAACAGGTATCAAACTGATAGGAATAAATAGTACAACTTAATACACCACTCCTATCTGGTGGCACATTACATTGCATGTGCAGTGCCCCAAATTCGAAGTAGGAGGTCCGACCAAGCATCTTTTTCCATCTCCCTTTTCCAAAAATCAATGCCATATACACGTCCCCTAATAGTGGACGTAACAGGGATTAAACCGATAGGAATAGTACTACTTAACAGTATACACCTTATAATAACGCAGACAGAGGCAACGCAGAGAGAGGAGTCTGAAGAAGAGGAGTCAGAGGAGGAAGGTGGCTTTGAGGAGGTGGAAGACCAAACACAGCAGGCGTCCCAGGGGGCTTGTTGTCCCCTTTCGGGGACCCTTGGTGGCTGGGTGGAGGAAGAGACCTTCAATGACATCAGTGAGGACAAGGAACGGGACATGGCTAGCTTGGTATCCAACCTTGTGCAAATGGGGAGTTTGCGGTTGTGCAAAGGGACTGTTTGCGGTGCATTAAACAGGGAGATTGGTCTGTTAGTGTGTACCGGGTGTAAAGCATGTTATTCCAAACAATTTAGGAATGTTAGGTGATTTATGCCCTTTATGGCTTAAAACCAGACTCTGCATCAACTATGTAATTTTCTGTGGGAGTTTTGCCATGGATCCCCCTCCGGCATGCCACAGTCCAGGTGTTAGTCCCCTTGAAACAACTTTCCCATCACTATTGTGGCCAGAAAGAGTCCCTGTGGGTTTTGAAATTTGCCTGCCCATTGAAGTCTATGGAGGTTCGCCCGTTCGCGAACATTTGATGAAATTCGCGTCCACTGTTCGCGAACCGAAAATTTTATGTTCGCGACATCACTACTTGGGACACTTCAGAGGATTTTCTGATTAGACTCAAAAAGTGAATTACAAATAAGGAAATGGAACTTGCCAAAACTGAACAACATATAGAATTTCCCACATCCCCCACACTGTGACATATTTCTTACATAGACTCTATATCCAGCCATTAGCCATTCATTTGCATTTTCCATGTACGCACATAGCTTTGATGAGAGTTTTTCCTTTCCTGCTTCACCTAATCCAAAAAGAAGGTCAATTGAAAAAATGTGGATACCTTAGAAATAATAAGTAAAAGGGTGAGTAACCTGTAGCTTTACTGTTAGTATCATTATAAGCATGAATATTTTGGTCTCACTCCAGTTTGCTTTCCTTTCCTCATCCAAAGCCATCAATGTTGGATTTACATTTTCTACAGGATTTCCCTGAGAGTGGTATGGAATCATCCATGAATTTTAGTATACATGTGCAGTTTTCTAAATAAACAATTCTCAAATTTGCCTCGATAGTGGTGTATTGTTCCCAGAAGACCAAATTTCAGAGAGAAATCATCAACCATGTTGTCTATAGCAGGCTTGTCATTGTTTGGGTTGAGTAGGCTGATTGAGACTTTGTAAAGTAATCTATGATCATTAGAATATACTTATACTCTGTCCTAGTTTTCTCAAAGGGAAAATAATCTATCAAAAACATTGCAAAAGGTACAGTTGAGGTCACATGACACATAGGAGACTTGCTTACCACATTAGGATTCTTCTGTTTGTTGCATTTACAGACATTTATTTTTCCATTGCTGGTCTCTAGTAAGCTTTTTCACTTAATCAAACCCCATAGTGACCAACTTCAGCATGGAGCTGCTCATACACAAACTTGTTATAGTGTTCAGGAAGCACTATTTTGGTTTGCGTTGTTATTTGTCTCTTACGTATGCCTTCATTAGACACATGAAGCTTGCTTTACTCCGGTAACAGCTGTTTCACTTCAGCTGGTTCAGAACTCTTTTTTTATTTCTGGTTTCTCACTACCATTTTTCAGTTATAGAACCTTAGTTATTGTTTGGTCTTTTAGGACAGCTTGTAGCACTTCATGTTGTGACAATTTCTTGATTGGTTTTCTCTGTTCACTAATATATCATACTTGGTAGGATTGAAGGCAATTATTGATACACAATCAATATCCTGCCGTTGTTGTGTTTCAGTTGTATACAGAATTGCTTTGATCATTCACTCATATATCTCCATGTTAAATAGGCTCCAAACCATTCTGTGACTAACCATTTAAGTACTAAGAAATTAAGATTTCCTGAATAAAGTTTGTAGCTTTTCTCTGCATGAGTAAAAGTATGTGAGCCATAGCCTATTGCTCTGAATTTATCTCTTCAGAAGCATCTATGTGCACAATGAATCAGTCTTCAAATTTGGGGCAGGTCATTACAGGTGGATGAGTTAATGCATCAATAATATACCGGAGTGCCGTCTGGTGTACATATGTCCAACTTACCTCTTGTCCAGCTGTGTTTGTGTATTTTCTTATTACTGAGTACTGAGTCCTCAATTAGTAAATCATACAAGCACAAGAACAAATTTGCACATATCCTCTGTAGAACCCCAGGAAGCCTATTTTTGTCAGCTCTTAGTTTGATACCACACGGATGCTGGAGCAGAAGAACAGATTTTACACCTTCAACATGCTGAGTGAAAGACATCATCCAGGTAAGGGATGCATATTTTGAGCCACATTCAATTGCAAGGCCGCATTTTGCGTTATACAGACCGTATGCCTGTGGGCTTGCTGCAGGCTTGAACTCTGCTACAATTACGGAGCGATTCAATTGAAAAAGCCTGCAAGTTACAGGCTGAAAGCCAAAACTGTAGACCATGCTATCGTATGTAGCATTTCAGGGCGTGAACATTGAGAAAAAGCCAATAGAAATTGAGACTGTCATCATTACAGCAGTAGAAGATGGTGGTTACATGTCAATCAATTAGCGTCTAGAGGTCCGATATGCGATCGGACTCGCAAACCCACGAAATACAAAATAATAAAAATGAATGCCAATACTATTCTAGTCCAAATTGATGGCCTGAAATATATTAACTCATTGATTCCTGAGATCGATATAACTCTGCAAAAAAAATAAATGATTTTTTATTGCCGATTTGCAAGCTTTGCATCATTTTCCCTGTCATTTACAGTGCAGTATTGATTTTTTATTTGCATTTACAGTGCTAGGGACATGTCTTTAACCCCTTTGCGGGTCCCATCTGGTACCCGTAGAATTTTCTTCTAAATTTGCTGTTTACGGATGCGAAAACATTTGGGGGCTTGTGGAATTGTTTTTGGTTCTAGCAAAAATATTACATTCCTCTCTTAACTTTTTTGCTACTCAAGTGATCACGTAATAAAATTTCTGCACACTGCTAATTATAGTTTAGTTGAATGGTACAACATTATGGAGAGTTACTTTGCTTATAGTGATGATGGTAACCAAGTGAATTTCAAGTCCTTCCTCACATGGCATCCGCATATCTGCCTGAAATAACATTACAGCAGGTGTTTCGAGTCTAGTCTAAAAAGGCGTAAATTGCCTGCATACATTGTACTTTTGTAGTATTTCCTGTTTTGACAATATAAGTATAATTTCTTTCACTGTAGTTTTGATGTTATGCTCAGCAATAACTCTGCTTTTCCATTGCCAAGTCTTATTGAATTTCCTAATAAGTGCACCTTGTCTCTGTTCTACTTATTTTGTGTGCAATTTTCAATGTCTTTCATTAAATCTTCTATTGCATTAAAACCAATGATGGTACAATTAGTTTGGCACTGTCAGACATTTTAATTTTGGGGTAAATCAAATTAAAACTAACCTCAACCATCCATGAAATTACATTTATGTGCCATTTGCAGTTTTCCCATTCAACAGTTCATCCTTTTTCCGTAAGTCAGTAATTGGCTTTACTTGTACATGTGGCAAATGTTTTAACTGCCATTCCTTATTATGTTTTACTGTGCCCCTGTGTCCAAAAGGGCTTTAGTTTACACTTTATTAATGACACCATAGGCCATTTCTATCTATAAGTTGAGCAATACTTTTACATTTGGTAAGATTTTTAGTACTCACAGATTATTAGCACTCCCAGTGTGACACACTGTCATGCTATATCAGTACTGTGCATACTGCTATGAACTTGTTTGGTTGGTGCTTTCTGCATTTTGTTGGTGATATATAGACTTGTCATGACATTTGTACATACAAAAGGTCATATATACCTTATACTTTTTTGATTGTTTGTTGGTTTTGCTATTTCCACTGAAAATACATATATATTTATATTGGGTGATCATTCCTCATATGAAGGGATAATCATTTTTCTTGTGCCCAAATATATGAGTCTGCTAAAAGCTCTATCAAGCAGGGCTGGGATATGGACAAAAAGTTTCAGGCAGCAAGGCAAACTTGAGAACAATTATATGAGGGCTCGAGATAATATTTATACTCAGACTTGCACATTGGTTCAATTCGCCATTGTTGTAGCCGAGCACAATCAATGTAGGTGTAGATGTAATGTACAATAGTTTATTCAAACATATAAAAATGAATATGACTAGATATGACTGAGAAAGTTAACACAAATACTCCATATTATTGCATAGTTGGGTCATGGAGCAAGTTTGCACCCTAGTGTATAAGAGACATCTATAATCCATTATTCTAGTGATGTATTTTAATTATGTATGTGTATACAAACATTGCGTGAGGTTATTGTAATTGGTTGGAAGCAGTCCGGTGACTAGGAATGGGTGAAAAGAAAGCAGTTTATTTATTGGGACAAGGGGAGACTCTGGGCTCTCTGTGACACTCTGGGATAAACTTTTGTCCTTTTATCTTTTCTCTGTAATTATTTACTATAGCTATCTTTACTAGAAAATCTTACTAAAAAGAAAACCAAAAAGAGATTACTGCTAACCAAACTTAAGAAGGGGTCAGGTTCATACAAGGGTCTACTTGCTAACCTTATAATTGGTAAAGTATGGCTGTGTTCCTCTATTCCACTTTAAAATATAATTTAAATAGTCTTTATTCAATCTTTCCATTACATTTTTTAATGCAACTTTATTAAGGTATTAGAAATCATAGTCAGGACATGGTTTCCAACCCATGACTTTTTCTCCTTGTGCACACTTTATCCAAACAGACCGATTGCTTTGATAAATTAAGTTTATTCAATTCGGTTATGAAATCCCTTATGGTATAATTTAATACCTATATAAGCATTTTACTTAGCTACATTATAACCTGAGTTGTTTTATATTACTTCAGTATATATTCTATACTGACTGCCATATAGGTTTTTATGCCTGTATTGCTATTTGCTGCCATCATTGAGCATTGGTGATTATTGATCTATGAATATTAATTCCAAAATTATCTTATGGAATATATGTTTGATTGTTAACCAAGCTTAATAAGATTTTATATACTTCTTTTTGATTTCTATGTTGATCTATCTGAATGTAGAATGTTCGGATATTGGATTATTACCCAGATTTAGAGGAATTTTGATAAACCTTTCACTGATTTTATATGGTTATCTAGATGAAAATAGATTGTTTTCCCATGTTTTGATACATACAGTTGTTCATTCTTGGTTTGCTATTGTTTCAATAAACGCTGTTCTGCATAAGGCGTATACTTGTCTATAAACTGATAATGATCTCAATAAAATGTATTTGCTAGACATGCAGCCCCATTAAATTCAAAGCCGCTAGCAGCACTGGCACACCCGCAAAGGCTGCAGGCTGGAAATTTGGCTGCGTTCCAGAGCTATTAAATTGAACCCTGCCTTGAGTTATGGGCCAGAGATGCAAACCCGTAAACTATTCTTGAGCATGTTGGATGTGTGGCTGTTAACATGATCAATTAGTCAAACCCGTAGTTACTAGTTTAGATGGAGTCAATGGCAAATGAGATCGTCATCATTATGTCACTGAAAAATGGAGGTTAGTTTTCAAAGCCTTACGCGTTTCAATTACGGGTTTCGATTGGACCCGCATTCCAGAAATAATGCAATGTTAATAAATCAGAAACAATTCGAAAGATTAATGGAGGACAGAAAATGATCAATTTCGTTAACATGATCCATTGTACCCGAGCTAGCAGGTGTTAAATACAAATCAGCATAACATTTTCCAAATGCCTCTGTGATATCATTCGGCTTATAGATGGTCTTTTCATTCTCCACCTTTTGGGGATGAAAGAGTCTGACCTTTTCTGGTTGAGCTTTTTGGCTAGCATTTTGTCTGGCTTATTCGAGTACGTGAAATATTGAGATTGAGTTATTTGCAACACAGTTATAACCTTCCTACGTAAAATCCCCTGCAATTGCTGCTTACGTTTATCTCCCTTTCTGCTTGGGTCATAGGTGGTCTCCTAAAAGTAGGAATAGCTTTAAGGGTCGAGATTTTACTGTTTAAGGTGTTAATTTGGACTAGTTCCGACTTGAGTTATCTCTTAACATATTCTTCTATAACCACAGTTACTTGACAAAGCAAAAAAAAAAGAAATCCTGTACTGCCAACTTCCTGCCAACTGACATCTACTTTTGAATGTATAAAACAATAAACAGTAGGAGACTAAAACAATGTATAAGATAGTAGGTCCTATATTTGCAAAAGGAAAACAATACACATAACATTCATACTATAAATAAATAGCAGTTTCAAATCTAGATCAGTGTAGAAGATTAATTTACATAGAGTATACAGTATGTATTAAAAGGTTGTTACATTTGTCAAATCTTAGTACCTATACAATATATCAGGGGTGCCCAGACTTTAGTGGCACCAGATCTATTTTTTGTTGTCACTCTCACATTAGGAGAAGCGGTTCTCCTTGCACCACAAGAATTGAGTTGTTTGCTTCCTGTTAACTGGATAGTCACATCTAGTAAACCACTCTATTGGATATCACAGCCATGTAGGATAATATAATAATATGATGACATAATAGTCCGCTAAACAATTGTTCCAAACAGGACACTACATTATATGTGTCTTAGAAACCAAAATTCGCATAACCTTTGCCAAAGCAACATAACCCTAAGTTCTTGTTGCTACTTGTTACCAATCGTAACTCCCACTCTTTTTCTCTTTCTGTTACATAGCCCCTCCACAGCATTTGCTTCAACAACCTCTCAAACATATTTAAATTCACTTCAAATAAATGATAGCATTATACACTTGCATTCAGAAAAACTAAATGTAAATCGGTACCCTGTAGAACAAGCATGACTTTTAAACTCACTGGCAGGCATGCAAGCAAACCCATAGCCAGGTATGTCACAAAATAAAATAATGTATTTATTTGTTTGTTTATTTATTTGATTATTTAAAGTGTGTTTTAAATATTTTTCTTCTGATTAAGTTTTTTTTTTAATAGTGCTCACCAGTTCTATGTGTGAGAAAGAAATTCCAATATGGCCCATTGGACCATCTGAGGTCCTGTGAAAATTATTTTAAATGTTAGATAGTTTTTTATAATCATGGAAATGGTTTATAGGATCCAGCATTTTCAAGTTTTGGTTTCATTTTATGATTTTGAAGAGTGTAAGCGAGTTCGGCACAACCCTTTTACAACACCACGGGCCTTATTAAATTTTTTATGCCCGCATTTGCTTTCATACAGGCCATACGTCTGTGGGTTAGAAATTTGCAACAGTTACAGATCAAATTAATTGTTCAAGCCCGCCAGTACAGGGCTGAAGGCTTAAAACCATAAATCCTGGTTTCGTATGTAACACTTCCGGGTAGCCGATCATATGAAGGGCACCAAAGTTGCGCAAGCCTGTAGTTACCAATTCTGTCACAGCCCAATTAACTAATAGGAACCTGAGAACGCTGATCAATGCCGTGGAAAACAACTTTAAAAGGTAATGGAAACCGTAAGCCCCTGACTGTGCTGTAGCTGAGAAAGTCAACACACAGGTCTAGGCGTTGGTGGGTTTCTGAGCTTTGGAGAGAGAGAAGGGGAGCAGTATTGTGAGTTCTTTTGCTATTTTGACTACTAAGATAAATTAACACTTAATTTATAATGCAGATAATTACTGATATCACATAATTCATACATATAGATTAATACATACACATAGATATACATAGCGTTGGGCCACAGCACATCGACACCCCCCATACCCTCAGGATCAGTGACCTTCCCCTCAGCAGATAGATCTGAAATGCCATATATGACTCCATATCTCATCACTAATGAACATAACTGGTGTTACTTTCAATTACAATTAGAGTTTAATTTCAATTACTTTAGAGTTGCACAACGTAATTAAACATCCTCAATATATTTTGGGGACGATGATTGTCCCGGACAGATTCAGTATGGTTATCACTGCTCATAGATGACATTCATGTTAATTATCTTTTTCTTGTTCCTTAACCTCCTCTCTCTGTTTTCCAGATTCTGATCGTCTATTTGTCATTATTCCTTAATATATGTATGACATTATCCATGATTTTTTGCATCTGTTTAATTGAGCAGATGATGACCAGAAGTAAGTGTTATACGCATTTCTGGTTACTTCTATTAAATTGAGTGATTTCTGCTAATCCTCCTTTTCATCAGATTTCGATTGCAGTGGTGTAATGACCACATGTGACCCTGGTAGGTTCTATGAATAATGATTATTCTAGACTATGTCATTACCCCCTTTAAGTATCCCCTTTTTCCCACAAGCCTCTTGCTCTCCCGGGATCCACCCACACCACACCCATGATATGAATGCACAGTTTTGTACGTTTCTGAGTGTGCTCTGTGTATGAAATAAAGCTTTGTTATACCATTATCACTGTGTCAGTGTGTTTTCACTGGTTTGGGATTTGGCACATCCACATACATCACATTTGTGTCACATTCCTATATCAGTACTAATGAGCGTTAGTTACTGTGCAATAGATTAATACATATAATAATAATAATATTAATAATAATAATAATAATATCATAATATAGGGTTAGTACACATGAGAGGTCTAAATTGTGATACTGTGGAGTATCAACATTCTCCTGAAGGGCTGATAACAATATGACAGGTTATAATGTGAATTGATTGACACTAAAACACTTGATGTGATTTATATTGTCTTTTGCTGTGTTAAGAACTACTCTGTAAACCATTTGCGAGTCCAGTTTGAAACCCATAATATAATGGGCTACATTTGCCACGTGCGGGTTTGACTGCAATTGCGTCCTTGGGAAATTGTAGCAATTAAATAGTGATTTGCGAATTTAGCATTTGTAACATTTGCGGGCTTGGAAGATCAAAGCCTTAGATTGGTCGGAGTTCCAGTTTTTACAACCCGTAGGAATTTTCAGCCTGTAGCTCACAAATAGATTGTGGGTAGCTAGAGGAGGCCAATTAAATATCAGTAACTTTTGTGGGCTACATTACGGGCTTCGGTAAATGCAATTTTGACAATTTAATAGGGCCCTATGGGCCTCCTCTAGCTACCCGCAATCTATTTGTGAGCTACAGGCTGAACATTTCTGTGGTTGTTAAAATCCTAACTCTGATCTATTTAAGCCTATGATCTTTCAAGCCTGCAAATGTTACAATCTCTAAAATCGCAAATCACAATTTAATTGCAACAATTCCACAAGCACGCAATTCAAATCCCTAAATGGCAAATGTAGCAAAAACTTCTAAAGAGAAGCCCTCAGACTTACAGCCTGTATGAAGGCAACTGCGGGCCTCTAATAAGGCTCTATGGTTTAATCATGCCTTTTAGAGCCTAAAATTAGTTCCCTAACTGAATCCATTTGGTTTACGTCAAATGCTTGCAGTGGTCATTTATTCTCTCTTTGTAAGGTATGGAAACTGTGTACTGTGACGTGAAGGAACCATGAACACTGGGGACTTGTTGAAGTGCTGTGCTCATTGAGTTTTCTTCTGTCATTCCAATGTCCTAATTTGATTGTGCCATTAATAGACTCAAGTAGAACTACATTTTCCTAGTAAGAGAATGATGTGTCAGAGACACAGTACTGGAGTTTATTAATAGGTTGATCTAGTATAAATAAAGACCAGTTGCTTGACTAATCATACAGATTAGAATTATAAGTTAAATATCTTATGCTTTATCTGTTATCAGTCATGTGGAAGGATCACTGAATCCTCCTATTACATTATGCTCTTTTTTAAATATTGTTTTATTGAGGTTATTTGTTTCCAGAGTATACAAAGTAAAGTTCACATTTTTATATTTTGACGTGAAAAGAGGGGTGGTGAAAGTGGTAGGGAGAGAATGTGGATAGGAAAAATGAGGTAAAACAGGTTATTGATCAACTCAGTCAGCATGTTGGTTTTTTAACTGTTAAACATAGCAACATAATAAAACAAGGGATTATTATTTAGATAGGTCGATAGTTAAGTATGGTATATGCAGATACTATTAGAGATCTTTAAGGTTTGCTGGTCAGAATATAATAATTGGTTATTTAAATCCCCTTCGGTGTTCTTTGGATGTATGTAGTATGATGAAACACATAATGATGAGAGTTATAAAAGAAACTAGCCATTTTCCAGCATCTCAAATAAACATTTCAGAAGTCTGGGAAGTAATTGCACTTTAGTCGGTCCATTAAGTGATGCTAAAGTATGCCAAATTGTGCAGCTCCCCTAGATGTCTATTTGGTAAATCTAACTAATCAATCAAACATTAAATCAATATACCATTTGTATAAAAGGTACAATCCATACTTAGATCGCACAGACAAATTGTGATATGTACTCTAGATGTGTTATAAATGTATTACATTTGCACTTATTAAATTAAATGCAAAAAGTTAAATTCTCATACAAATATACTAATAGTGACACTGTGAATATTACATTAATGTAGTGTACCACCTCATGTAGTAAAATCTTCATCAATAATTCAAACAGTGATATACAAAAACATTTTTCTTAATATACCAATATACCACTAAAGCTAATAATGTCCTTGCAATTAGTGATGTATTCATTGTAATTCTCTTGTGCAAATTTTGTTACAAATCAAAACAAAATCAAAGTGTAAATGATTTTAAATTTGTATTGTAAAAGATAATACATGTGTCAACCAAATCGGATCTGGTGCTGCATGTTGATCTACTTTGTATAACAGCAGTGCTTGTTAATCAGTATCAGTGATAGGGAAGATGCTGGCTTCCTCCCCACTGAGATGTCTAGTATCTGGTCAATGTTCCCTGGAATCAACCACACAAGCTGCAGATCAGTGTTCCTCATAAGGAAAATTACAATATAGTCCTCTCCTCCTCTGGTCTCTCACTTCAAAGGAAGGGAAGTCTTTTGAATGTATCAGCAGTCTTTGTAATCCTTGTAAGGTGTAAAATACACCATATAACTAGCAGATGAACAAACAAGCTTGATTTGTATTGGAGACTACCACCAATGCGTTTCATCCATAATACTTTATCAAGGCTATGATAGTCGGATTGAAAATAAAGTTTATACCTTCAAAAATTACTAAAACCTTCTCCTTTGTTAAAAGGGAAAATAAACCAATTATATATAATTGACAATTATCTACGTTATATTAATAGCTTCATATACTTTATACACACAAATACATCTAATATTTAATATATCCATATAAATGTATCCAGCAACATTTATTCAAACTGCAAGCCTCAAGTTAGTATAAAATGTACTTTTTTGTGTGATTTATTATAATCAGGATTGCTTTGCTATAAAAGACATATAATTATATCTTATAAAGTAATTTTCAATTATCAAGGGTGTAGAAAGGGAAAAAAAATTGCGGAGGGTAGCCTCAATATATATATATATATATATATATATATATATATACTGTATATACTGTAAATATTGTGGTAGTTTGACCTGCTACAGTCTAGATTATCAGCAAGAAGTGAATGTATTCTTTTAATCTTTTTATTAAAAGTCCAAAAAGTCCACCACATTATGGCTTACATCAGCACAGGTATGACAAAACACACAGTTCTCTTGAATATATCTTCCTCAGTAGAAAAGGGGAGCATTCGGCCCGCCCATCTCACCGAAATGCTCCAACCGCCAGGGACCCTTAAACAGTCTTTTGAGAGACTCTGTCCAGTTTGCAGTTAGACTGTTGCCTTCTCCGTGGGGTTACTTTACACAGATTCTTGTAAGGAAAATCTAATCCTTGACTCACAATCTCTGGAATACAGCTTTCTCTGGAACACAGCTTCATCTGGAACACAGCTTTCTCTGGAACACAGCTTCCTCTGGAACACAACTTTCTCTGCAAGCAATCTCTGGTACACAACAGTCTTCGGACTGCAATCAGGAACAGACAGCAAGCTTCTATCTGTAGCTTGCTCTTTGCTGCTAACAGCAGCTCACCAACAGGAGCAAATTTCACACACTGCTTAGGCCCAAGCCTAAGTGAGAGAGACTCCACCCATCTCTCTGCTGTTGTCTTAAAGGCAATACACAGCTGGGCTTCAATTAGCCTCTGATCACTGCCCGGAGTTAACTCTTTCCTTCTCCAGATAAATCTTCCAGCCTCTTTGATTAAACCCACATCTAGGGACACTCTTTGCTTCACTCTGTTACAATATATACATTAAACACCTGGGTTTGTAGAAGGGGCCCTCTTCCGCTCCGCCTATTTTATTGGAGGGAATTTGTCAAGCCCCACCTCTTCTGTGTGGAGGGGGGGCAGGCCCTTTAAGCACTTCTTGTTCACTTACCTTGCTCTGTTCAGTCTTGAGCATGCTGCTGCAGGTTGTGTCTCTGCTCTATGTCACTGGACATCCATAAGTGATGGAGTTAGATGGAGGCTTATGGGGGTCTCTATTGACCCCATAAGTGATGGGGTTAGACTGAGGCTTATGGGGGTCTGTGATGGGGTTAAATAACCTTAGATGGGGTTAAATAGGCCTAGATTGGGTTAAATAGGCCTAGATGGGGTTAAATAGGCTAGATGGGGTTACATAGGCTTAGATGGGGTTAAATAGGGCTAGAAAGGGTTAAATAGGCCCAATTACAGTTAAATAGCCACAGTTAGGATTATTAGGTCCAGATAGAGTTAAATAGGCCCAGTTAGGGTAAATAGGCCCAGTTAGAGTTAAATAGGCTCAGTTAGGGTTATTAGGTCCAGATAGGGTTAAATAGGCCCAGTGAGGGTTAAAAAGGCCCATTTAGGGATAAATAGGTCTGGAAGGGGTTAAATATGCCCAGTTAGGGTTCAATAGGGTTTAGTATGGGTTAATGGGGGTATAGTTAGGGTTAAGTAGTTAATGGGGTATAGTTAGGGTTAAAAGTGTAGTGATTAGACATTGTCATGAGGGTCATGGAGGACCCTCAGGGCACTTATAGGGTTGACCTAGGGGTTAATAGTGTCCTATAGGGGTCTATACAGATCCCTATTGAACTGCAAGTCTCATCGGGGTCTATATTGACCCCCATGTGATGGGGTTTATTTTAGGTGCCGGGGGTACTTATAGTACCCCCGCGGCAGGGGTTAATAAAATTATTGATCACAGGACCTTTAAGGACCCGTGTGGTTGGAAATTTTGATTTTTCCATGCAGTGCGGTCCCCGATCGGGACCCCGCAGCATGGGGAGGGGGTAATGTTAGTTGCCATGGGTGTACTTACAGTACCCCCGCGGTTTGGGGTAACCATTGGTGTGCCGCGGTCCCTTTAAGGAGCCGCCGTGGGACTTGCAAAGCGCTGTAATTAATAGGGGACATTAGGGGAGACATGAGGATGACATGTAGTACATTGGCTAGCTGGCACATCGCTGCTAGCCAATACTCTCATTTGTGGCCACAAGTCCGCCGGGCTCGGAGAACCGGTTACTGCCTTGAGTCCCAGGCTTGGATGGCCTTCAAGCAACTCTATCTTCAAGCCTGGCAGACTGCGGCCACAAATGACAGTATTGGCTAGTGGCAATGTGCCAGCTAGCCAATGTAGTACATGTCATCCTCATGCCCCCCGATGTGTCCCCCATCATTTACAATGCTGTGCAGTGCTTTTTTTTATTCAGATTGGACTTTTTAGTTTGGAGGGCTTGAACTCTGATCCGCGGGCTAACGCACCTTTTTTTTCTACTTCTTGGCACTAGGGTGTAAATAGCATGGTTAGTTGGCAGGCTCAAGAAAATCCCTGTAGCAGCTCAATCTAAAGGCATATGTAAGTTTCATTGATTATGAATGCGTCTGCTAGAGAATTCGTAGTGTGTGAAAACATTTTTTGCATGAAAATATCCCAAAATAAACATTAATTAGCTTACCTTGAAGTTAGCAAAATTTCCTATGTTTTTTGGCAGTTGCATTTCATGGTGTACACCCCTAAAAACCCACCTAAATTATCATCACATTTAAATTCAGAATCAGGCTAATACATTGTATCATTCTCCACCTTCCTCAGCACTTCCTCTTCCTGCTGTTTCAGACACAATGCAAACTGTCTTATTGGGTATGTAACTGCAATAATTACAAAAGGCTGCAAAGAATAAAATAGATTCTGGTCACTTACCTCTCACACTCACTTACTAAAGCCATTCCACACTCCAAACTCACTCCACCCACTTCACACTCACTAACTTCACCCATTACACACTCCCTGCCTTGAAACACACTCAAAACACACTCAACCCACTCCACCCACGCTCACTCTACTCACACTCACTCACACACCCCACCCACACTCACTCACCCCACCTACACTCACTCACTTTACCCACATTCACTCACTCTACCCACACTTACTCACCCACTCCATCTACACTTACTCCACCCACACTTACTTACTCCACCCACACTCATCCCACCTACACTCCTTCAGTCTTCTCACATTCACTCCATCTACACTCCCCCCAACCATACTCAATCCACTCACACTCACTTACCTCACTCACGCTCATCCCACATACACTCACTCACTCTACCCACACTTACTCCATCTACACTCACTCCATCCATACTCACTCCACCCATAGTCACTCACTCCACCCACACTCACTCACTCACTCCACCCAGCCTCACTCCACCCATATTCACTCTACCCTCACTCACTCATTCCACCCTGACCCACTCCATCTACACTCACTCCACAACGTACTACACCCATATTCACTTCACCCACTTCACCACACTTACTCCACCCACACTCACTGATTTCACATTCACTCACTCCACCCACACTCACTCACCGCACATATACTCACTCCACCCACCCACTCTCACTCACTCCACCCACACACACTCCTTCACCCCACACTCACCCCACAGACTCCATCCACCCACCCACACTCACTCACTCCACCCACACTAACCCCACACACACTCCCCCACCGACTCCACACACACTCACTCACTCCACCCACACTGACTCACTGACTTCATACTCACTCACTCCATCCATACTCACTCCACCTATACTTACTCCAACAACACTCCCTCCACCCACACTCCCTCACCCACACTCACTTACTGATGTCACACTCACTCCACCTATACTCACTCCACCTACAATCACTCCACCTACACTCACCCCACCCACACTTACTCCCCCCACACTCACTCACTGACCTCACATTCACTCACTCCACCCATACTCACTCAATCCACCCACACTCACTTACTTCACCCACACTCACTGACTCCACACTCACTCACTCCACCTACAATCACTCCACCCACACTCCCTCTCTCCCTTTCTTCTCTCTCCCCTCCCCCCTCTGTATCTCCTCCCTACACTTGTGCTCTGATTCACTGTGAGCTCAGACCCCGCCCTACCATGTAATTCCATCTGCAACAGTTACCTCCTGTGCTCTCTACCAGAATGGTCAAACTGGGTACCTTGCTGTATTTCCTGTGGGTACCCGACTTATGTAAGCTTCTTGTGGGTGTGAACAGCTGGATTTTACTTTTGGGCAAATAACATTGAAAGTAAACTGAACTTATCTATATAACACATATTTTTCTGATAATCACAATCTGTTTCTTACCAAACATTTGAAACCCAAGAAACTTACATATCCCTTTAAAGGGTGAGTTGGAGATTACATAGATAAATGAAGCAGGCACTTCCTTGACCCCATGCATTGTCCAACTTGTTTTTAGGAACCTGTAAGGCAGTGCTACACGTTATAGGCATCTGGTAAGGCATTATCTTTGGCTGTCTGTTAAGGGATTTTTTCAGCTCAGATAGTGGCTTTGCAGAATGGTGGAGCTCTGAAACATTGGCAGCAATGGGGAGTTTACTGCTACCATATGTATTTGCCTCAGGGGCACTTCAACATATTTAAACATAGAAAGAAACGGTAGAAGGATCAAGAGGTGCATCAATCCTGTATCTTAAAAACTAGAAAATATTTATTAGAAACAAAACTGTGAACGCCATCCGAAACCCCATAATGACCACAGAGCAAACAAACCCTCCCTCACAACCCACTATCACATGCACCAACAACCCCCCCCCCAAAAAAAAAATCCTTTGAAGAAGAATCACATTAGCCTTAATAATGAGTCACCTAAAATTAATTTGAGCTCCAATAGTAAAGTGCATAGACAATATATAACTCATGCAGTCCTAGCAACAGAGTATAGATGCAGGAGAATACATCATCAGCCAAACTGCTGGTCCACAGCTCCCGCAGTGAACAACAGAATTCCCTAAACCCTCAAGAGCAGATGCAACTAAGTGGTAGGTATTTCCAGTTGACACAACATGCTTCAAACCCACAGCTTCCTGAAACAACGTTAGTGGAAGTCTGATCAGAATATGTGATGATTTCCAATGACTCCGGAGTAAATCACATAAGCTGGCAGCACTGCCAAAAACTCATTCAGTCCTTGCAGGAAAGTCTCATTGAAAACATAATCATGCACATGACCAGGTATAAGTAGGGCCATATCTCCACTAGGCAGGATAGGCACCCACTCCTCTGAGTTGGGTGCTACTTCATCACCTTTAAAAATCCTTCTTGTGACAAAGTCATACAGAGATATGGAAGAGTCCTGGCAGGCAAATATGTGAGCTTCAGGCTGGATAAAGGCATTTGACCTATTCAGCAGAGAAGTGCTAAAAAAACCTCTTACATCACAATGGGGCTTCAGCAGTGGAAAGATCAAGGCAGGTTGTTGAGAGACTTGTAGCCTAGAGCCGAGGGGAGAAGAGTTGCAACCAGAGCCAAGGGGAGAAGAGTTGCAACCAGAGCCCCGAGAGGGAAAGTTACAGAGCGGAGCCCCGAGAGAGTGTTGCAGCATGGGAGCTGATAGCCAGCCGCTAAGCCAAGTAAAGTATCTTGAGAATAAAATAAAGTCGTGAAGACGGCAGCATAGACTCTAAACAAGTAAAGTATTTGTGAAGTGTAGTGTTTGTAAAGTGTTAAAAAAAACAGTAAATCTGCAGCATGGAACCTGGAGGTCATGCGCTGACGAAATCAACATGTGGACATATGGAATATACAGGCCAGTGACTTAAGTGAAAGGATTATTATTATCTTTTACTAGCTACTTGCTCATGACAGGGCAATACAACACATGTGAGTGTCTAAGATTCTTAACCTTTTTTTTTATCTAAAAGAAATACAACATTTTGAATCAAACTTTTTATTTTTGTAACTTTCAACTTTTATTTTACCAACAGGTATAGAATATATATTTTTTTCAATATTACCTGTTTTAATTGTCATATATGGAAAAACAATATAACAATGTCTGAAGTTTTCATGAATACATATTATAAACCATAACATAAAAGTTTGTAACATGCAAGCATTTGTTTTAACAATACTAACATTTTGAATTGATAGTTATCCATGAATAACAGAAGACTATGTAAACCTTAAGTAAATAACTATTTAGAACAATTACATGCTTTGTAACATTCATTTTTTTTTTTTTTTACTTTTGTTAAACTAAATCTGCATTGAATCCAGAGGATTCCAATATATCACCCTGACTTGGGTTTTCTTCAACATGTACATTAATTTCCTCTGGATTATTGCATCTTAAAAATGCAACATAGAGTTGCAAAAAAATACCCACAGACTTAAAAGTTTGTCCTTGTAATTTATTGATGGTCATGGCAAATGCCATGATAATGGGAAATTGTCTCCTTTGAAGGACAAAAGGCAAACCACTCTCACTTGGAGCCAAATAAATTCTCTGGGTACCACTCATAATTTCTGCATGTATAAAATGATTTTTTAAATCCTTCACAATTAATCTGGTCCCATTACAAAGTCCTTTTTTGTGATTCATATTTCTCAGTAGCATGACAATTGCCCCTTTTTTAAGTTGCAAAACATGTGGTGGCATTCCAGAGGGAGTTAAAGAATTAATAAATTCCATTGTAAAGTTTGCTTCACTATCTTTGTCATCAGCCAGAACAGAATCTGCACTGTAATAGTTTTATGATTATTCAGACATTGCAAGCAAAGTCATATTGACATCCAAAAATATAGATGCCTTAAATCTAAACAACGAAATATTAAAATGAATCAATGCACCCTAGCATTGATTCATTTTAATATTTCGTTGTTTAGATTTAAGGCATCTATATTTTTGGATGTCAATATGACTTTGCTTGCAATGTCTGAATAATCCTCGTTATTGATGGTATTAAGGAAGATTGTGGAAATTAGTGGTTCTTTTGCACTCATTCCTGGTGGAATTTGAACAGCATCATCAGGTAAATTATTTATTTTTGGCTGTTTTCCTTGTCCAATCTGAATGAGCCAATCATTGAATTGATTTTGGCCTTCAGATCTCATATTTACTTCTAATTTAAGGTGTGTAAATATTTTCCACATCTTACTTCATTTTACACACATTTCGACAATGTCAGTCCGATTGCCATGTGGCACCACAGGTAATATTTTTCTAACATCTCCTCCTAACAACATCACCTTTCCACGAAATGGCAAATCATTAGCCATAACTTCTTTTAATAATCGATCAAAACATTGCAGGGCATAACATGACATCATAGTTGCCTCATCTATTATAATTAATTTACTCTTGTGAAATTTTTTTGCTTGTAATGAATTCATTTGAATATCCGACACTGATGTTTCCAGAATGGGAACTGGCAGTTTAAATCCACTACGCACAGTTCTACCACCTTCTAAAAAAGTGCAGCAATACCAGTGGTTGCAAATGGCAGTGCTATTTGATCCTTTGCTCGAATGCAACTCATCAACAAATTATATAGATACGTTTTTCCTGATCCACCAGGGCCATCCAGATAGAAATGTCATCTTCTATTGCATTTGTGATGGCGTTAAATGCTTCCAATTGCAAAGCATTTAAAGTTCCAGTTTTCTCTTGTGTTTTTTGATATTCAATGTCAGTGTCATACTCATCAAAGTTAATTTCATCTATAATTCCTGGATCAGGCAGATTAAAATTGGCCCAATTTAATCCATGACAAAGAACAATTTCCATTAATGCTTTCAATAGCGCAATGGTCTCATTGTAACATTTCAAGAAATCTTCACACATATGTAATTTAAATGTTTCCCACAAAGTTAATGCATCGGGTACATTGCAAAAGATGCAAATTAAAGCAAATTGTTCTCTCATTTGCTTTGGAATTTGACATAATGCTGCTTCCTCCAGACCTCTCTCCCATTCTGTATCATCTGCTAGAAAGTTTTGATGTCTTGCAGCTAACTGGAAAGTATCATAAACTATGTCATTAACTGTGCGTAAATGTTCATAACTTTGTGCACCAGGAACATGTAAAAGAAGTAATCTTAAACTGAAACGTTCAATGTCTCGTTGACGGACGGTATAAATTCTTGCAATAATTTTATAATTAGGTTTTTTTTGTTGTCTCTATTCACCATTTACGAATACATAGTGATTTGGAATGTCAATGTATAAAAATTGTCTGTCCTGACAATTTAATTGAAACCAAGCAGTAAGCATTGTTGCTCGATGTTCACTTTGTGCTAAAGCATTTCTTACATTGCCTGCAGTGAAGCAAACAAATTGACTTTGTGGCAAATGGACAGCTAATCGATACACAGCATATGACCGATCATGCATCTCAAATTTCAGAAGACGCCACATTGCTTCTGGAGCACTTACATAGTGAGCATCTAAATAAGATGAAAGTTCATCATGTAAAATTGTATTGTCTTTTTCGTTTTGTGCACCTTGCACAACAACAGTTGCTGAATCATATCCTTTATATATATATATATATATATATATATATATATATATATTTATACACGTATTTGATGGATTTGATAGAAGTGCAAGCTTCCACATTGATATGTGCATTGTACTTCATCAGCAAATGTGGATTGTATGGAACTATGTATCTATTATCGACCTTTTGGCCATGGATAATAGCTGTTTGTCCTTCTCTTCTTTTATACAAAGGGTATCCATCACAATTAACATAAGTCTGCATATGAAATTGTTTTGGAAACTCTTTTATGCATTTTTTTTTTCCATGCATGGTGAATTTGGATTGATATCTCCACATGGACCATGTATCATTCTATGAGTTACAATCTCATAAAGTTTGAAATGTTTCTCTGGATGAGGCAGTTCAGCAGTAATTACTGACTCCACTTTGTCTGCCGTATTCAATTTATCTTTTTGTTGTAAGATTAAAAGTATATGTGCATGTGGCAAGCCTCTTTTTTTTAAATTCAGTGGTATAAACAAAAGCCACAGATTTTCCAAATAAGTCTGCTTTAGTTATATCATGAATTAATGAATTGAGCTTTATTTTGAATACTCTTGCCACCAAATCTGGTCGGACAGAAGTAGTTTGTCTAAGCTGTAAATTTTCTTTGATCTCTGGCCATTGTGGATTACATGTAAATGTAATTAATAAATCTGGTTTGCCAAATTTAGTGACAATAGCCATGGCATCATTGTATCTTTGGAAAGAGGATGGCAAATTCATTGCTCGTCCAGCAGGAATGTCTCTGTTTGCAGCCAATTCAGTGACATAATCCATCAATCCACAATATTGTTCTACTCAAAGCTTGTTTTGTTGAAATTTTACAAAATTTAGACTATTTGCTTCGACTTGTAGATAGGAATCAATAATCCATTGTTGTGTGAGTTTGCCCCCACATAAAATTGGATTAAAATGATCCCGAACAGCAGTTTGTGCCACTTTATATTCCAGCATGGAAATATTGTTTCTAACACAAACTTTACTATTGGGATAACTTTTGGTTGCCATCGTGGCTCCCCATTTGGAAAGAAAATGGGATATGTCATTGGATCCAAATTACTGCTTAAAATATTTATGTTTATAAAAGGTTGTTCTTGATTGCGTAGATATATTCTAATATCCCGCTCAAATGGTGGTTCCCATCATCATTTTTAAATACCATGGCAACCTCATTTGCTGTTGGTAAATTATACCGTCTTTGATCAGTATGGCGATCTCTTTTGAGAACCATATTTACTCTTGGCATTGGCAATTGATGTCTTTGCGCATGTGCCAGTTGTTCTTTTTCAACCTCAGCTAATTTTTTGTTTGCTTTACTATATGGGTTGTTGGCCATAATGTTATCAAGCTGTTCAAAGACTATGGGTAAGCATTGTTTATTTTCAGGAAGCATCATTCATTGCTCAACAGCTTCCGTTGTATCAAGGACATATAACTGTGCAAATGTCCTTTGTTCTCCTGATTCTAGGTGTAAATGTGAAGTCCGGTGGTATATTTGTCTTTGGACTTTAAAACAGTAAGGACCATGTCCTGGGACATTTTCGGCTAATGTTGCACCCATTGAAGCAAATGAAATTGCACTGTTATAAGACAGAATGTTTTTCTTAAAATTGGTGTAATTTGGAAATGTAGGATCACTCATTATACTTTCTAAATATTCTGGAAATGTGTGTCTTTCTGGAAGTCTTACCTTTCCTTTCTGACTGCAACTAATAAACTCTCCATCAGTTGGTCTTTCTTTCAGAAAATGATAGGCCCCACAAAACTGACAAACCACATTCATTAATCCACAATAATGAGTGTCTACTGTTAGTGCTCTAAATAAAAGACTACTGGAACAGATGATCCAGGGTCCATACCTCTGTGACAGGTGTGAGCATGTTGCCTCTTTGGAAGCTCAAATTGAAGATCTGGAGAGGAGAATTGCAGCACTTAGTGATATTGCTCCACTGGAAAGGGAGTTGGTGCTCACGGAGCACAGTTTAGCTGGGCCTAGTATGGAGGGAGGAGCTGGGGCTAGTGAGGATGGCCAGGGAGGTAGCTGAGTTACAGTTAGAAGGGGAATCAGGGGGTACAGGAGGAGGCAGGCCAGTTCTGAGTTGGCAAACACCAACAGATTTGCAAGATTGAGTGAAACTGTTGGGGATGTCCATTCAGGAATGGCAATGCCAGATAGAGCTGTTCCCTCTAACAGCCGGGAGAACAGTTCTACTGGAGGAGAGGGAGGGCAGAATAGGCAGAGCAACAGACATGTTTTGGTGGTAGGGGACTCTATTATTAGGAAGGTAGACAGGGTAATTTGTCACCCAGATCCCAGCAATCGAACAGTTTGCTGTCTCCCGGGTGCTCGGGTTCGGCATGTTGTGGATCGGGTGGATAAATTATTGGGAGGGGCTGGTAATGAACCGGCGGTATTGGTACACATTGGTACCAATGACAAAGTTAGTGGAAGATGGAGCGTCCTAAAGAATGATTTTAGAGAATTAGGGAATAAGCTTAAAGCAAGGACCTCCAAGGTAGTATTTTCTGAGATACTACCAGTGCCACGTGCTAGCCCAGGGAGGCAGAAGGAGCTTAGGGAGGTTAATGCCTGGCTAAAAAAGTGGTGCAGTGCAGAGGGTTTTGGGTTTTTAGAGCACTGGGCTGACTTCTCACTTGGGTACAATCTCTATAGCAGGGATGGATTGCACCTTAATGATGAGGGCGCTTTTGTGCTAGGGGATAGGATGGTAGAACGACTGGGGGAGTTTTTAAACTTGTAGGTGGGGGGGAGGGACTATATATATATATATAGAAGTATTGGGGTAAATAGGGTAGAGAGGGAAAGGGATGAATTATTTACCCATGGGGGAGGAGAAGGGGGGAGGGTTACAATAGAAAGTAGGGAGATATTAATAGGGGCCTCAAATACAGTGGCAGGCACTTCACAACAGCAGAGCCATAGCAACATAAAGTGTATGATTGCAAACGCAAGAAGTTTGCCTGGGAAAATGGATGAGCTAGAAATATTAGCAGTACAAGAAAAATGGGGCTTAATAGGCATTACGGAAACATGGTGGGATGAATCTCATGACTGGACTGTTAATCTGGATAGTTATAACCTATTTAGGAAAGATAGGGGAAATGGTAAAAGAGGAGGAGGGATCTGTCTTTATGTTAAGCCTGAATTTAAGCCTATAGTTAGAGAAGATATTTATGCTGGCACTAACGGCATCATTGAATCCTTGTGGGTTGAGCTAAATAGTGGAGGAGCTAATTCTAAATGCATATTGGTGGGAGTATGCTATAAACCCCCAAATATAGCTGAAAGTGAGGAAATACAATTATTGTTACAGATTGGAAATGCAGCTAAGCATGGGCAAGTTCTAATAATGGGAGACTTTAATTACCCTGATATAAACTGGATAAACGAGACCAGCAGCTCAGCTAAGGGGAGCAGGTTCTTGAGTACACTCAGGGATCATTATCTAGCCCAGGTAATACAAGAACCTACTAGAAATGGGGCCATCTTGGATTTAGTCATCACAAGTAATATTGATATAATATCAAATGTAAAAATAGGGGAACCCTTGGGGAACAGTGATCACAACACAGTCTCATTTGAGATTGAATACAAAAAACAGAGTTGTAAGGGACCAACAAAAACTCAAAATTTTAAAAGGGCTAACTTTAATGGGCTACGGGCAGCAATACAACATATAGACTGGGACAAAGAACTTACAGGGAAGAATACTGAAAATAAATGGACAACATTCAAATCCTTACTAAATAAACATACTCATCAGCATGTACCATGTGGAAATAAAATGAATAGGAGTAAATCACATCCCATGTGGCTTAACAGTGACTTAAAGATCATGATGAGGAAAAAGAAATATGCATTTAAATTATACAAGAAGGAGGGAACAGAGGCAGCTTTATGTGACTATAAGGAAATCAACAAGGCTTGCAAAAGGGCTATTAGACTGGCTAAAATAGAAAATGAGAAGTCAGTTGCAATGGAAAGTAAGACTAACCCTAAAATATTTTATAAATATATTAATGGGAAGAAGGCCAGGAAGGAATCGATAGGACCATTACAATGTGACACAGGCCATCTGATAATTAGTGACCAGGAAAAGGCAGATGAGCTAAATAGGTTCTTTTCGTCGGTTTACACAAGGGAGGTACCAGTGGTTGGGACACTGCAACATAATGGGGCTACACTACCTTTACTAAATAATTGGTTAACGCAGGAAGAAATACAAAAGAGGTTGGAGAAAATAAATGTTAATAAAGCCCCAGGTCCTGATGGAATACATCCAAGGGTACTGAGGGAGCTGGGTTCTGTAATAGCCAAACCATTATATCTAATCTTTAAAGACTCACTCACTACAGGGTCTCTACCAGATGACTGGAGAAAAGCAGAGGTGATACCTATATTTAAGAAGGGATCTAGAGCAAATCCGGGGAATTATAGACCAGTGAGCCTCACTTCTGTAGTTGGGAAGCTTTTAGAAGGGTTAATAAGGGACAGAATACAAGAATATGTCTATTTGAACTGGATCATAGGTAGCAGTCAACATGGATTTATGAAGGAAAGGTCGTGTCAGACCAATCTAATTAGTTTTTATGAGGAGGTTAGTAGGAACTTGGATCAGGGCAACTCAGTGGATGTAGTCTTTTTAGATTTTTCAAAGGCATTTGATACAGTGCCACATGGAAGACTAGTGAGCAAACTAAGGGATACAGGAATTGCAGTAAATATCTGCTCATGGATCGAGAGCTGGCTAAAAGACAGGAAGCAAAGGGTTGTTGTAAATGGAACAAACTCCGATTGGTCTAATGTGATAAGTGGGGTTCCTCAGGGCTCAGTATTGGGTCCTCTGCTTTTTAACATATTTATTAATGACATTGAAGTAGGACTCGAATGTAGTGTCTCAATTTTTGCTGATGACACTAAGTTGTGCAAGGTAATAAAATCAGATAATGATGTACTTTCCCGACAAAAGGATTTGCATAAATTAGAGAAATGGGCGGCTAAATGGCAGGTGAGATTTAATACAAATAAATGTAAGGTTATGCATTTGGGAAGGAACAATAGCCAAGCAATCTATAATCTTAATGGAGCAAATCTAGGGGTATCAGATATTGAAAGGGATTTGGGAGTACTAGTGGACAACCACCTAGGTAACAGCGCTCAAAGCCAAGCAGCGGCTGCAAAGGCAAATAAAATATTAGCATGTATTAGGAAGGGTATAGAAGCCAGGGAAGAAGATATAATTCTGCCACTATACAAATCTCTAGTACGCCCTCATTTGGAATATGGAGTACAATTTTGGGCACCACCTCATAAAAAATACATTTTAGAGCTGGAAAAAGTACAGAGAAGGGCTACAAAACTAATAAGGGGAATGGAGGGGCTAAGTTATGAAGAAAGACTAGCAAAATTAAACTTATTTTCGCTAGAAAAAAGGCGTCTAAGAGGAGATATGATTACGTTATATAAATACATCCAGGGTCAATATAAGGCTTTGTCAAGTGAACTTTTTGTAGCAAGAGATTTTCAACTGACAAGAGGACATCCGTTGAGGTTAGAGGAAAAAAGATTTCACCTTAAACAAAGAAAAGGGTTCTTCACAGTTAGGGTGGTTAAACTGTGGAATTCTCTACCAAAGGAGGTGGTGACAGCGAATTCGATAGACAACTTCAAAAAGGGGTTAGATATATTTCTGAATAAAGAGGGCATTCAAGGCTATCCTAGATAACTAGCAAGGAATATTGATCCAGGGAGAAATTTGATCGCCAGTTTCTGGGGTCAGGAAGGAATTTTGCTTTTTTTTTCCCTTATGAGACAATTCGCAAAGTTTTAATGGGATTTTTTTTAATGTTTGCCTTCCTCTGGATCAATTAACAATAATAATAAATAGTCCAAATTAAAAAGATCAATAGAGATCTAAAAAGGTTGAACTTGATGGACTAACTCTTTATTCATCCTCCAATACTATACTATTAATAATGATTTAATCAATAATTTAATTAATAACTAATCCGCATATTGCAGATCAGAGAAGATCTTAACAGGTTGAACTTGATGGACTGAAAGTCTTTTTTCAACCTTAATTACTATGTAACTATGTAACTATGTATGACCTTCCTCAATATAGATCTCAGTACAACTTTCTATATCTACATTGGTGTCATCTCTATCAACATTGGTGTCAGAAGGCAATATAGGGTCATTAGAGAATGTTTTAGAGACATTTTTTGTTTACTTTTTCTTTTCTTTGAATCTCCATCAGACTAATTTTGTGCTTTTTTAGCCATTTTTCTATTATTTAGAAGTCTCTGCCCATCTGCTTCTCTTAAACGTTGTGAAGTCTCAGGGGTCTGTGCATCTCTAAATCTCTGCTTCCTTTCCCTTGCCATTCTTCTTTTATATTCTTTCTTATCTTCTGCATTGTCCGCCATTGTAATCTGTTATTGGAAATAGAGGTGTAAGAATTGCATTTGTTTTATTATACATATTTTTAACCTGTCATATATTTCTAAACAATGTAATGGTAATCTGTCTCTGTCTGTCTCTTTGGGTGTCTGTGTCTCTGGATGTCTGTGTCTGTGTGTCTCTGTGTGTCTGTGTGTGTGTGTGTGTGTGTCTGTGTGTGTGTGTCTGCGTGTGTGTGTCTCTGTGTGTGTGTCTGTGTGTGCGTGTCTGTGTGTGTGTATCTGTGTGTGTGTGTATCTCTGTGTGTGTGTGTGTCTGTGTGTGTGTGTCTCTATGTGTGTGTCTGTGTTTGTTTGTGTGTGTCTATCTCTGTGTGTGTGTCTGTGTGTCTCTTTGCATGTGTCTCTGTGTGTGTGTCTCTATGTGTGTGTGTGTCTGTATGTGTGTCTGTGTGTCTCTGTGTGTGTCTCTGTGTGTGTGTCTCTGTGTGTGTGTGTGTCTGTGTGTGTGTGTCTATGTGTGTCTCTGTGTGTGTGTCTGTGTGTGTCTGTGTGTGTATGTCTATGTGTGTCTGTCTGTGTCTCTGTGTGTGTCTGTGTGTGTTTGTCTCTGTGTGTTTGTGTGTGTGTGTCTGTGTGTGTGTCTCTCTGTGTGTGTTTGTCTGTCTGTGTGTGTGGGTGTGTCTCTCTCTATGTGTGTGTGTGTCTGTCTCTATGTGTGTGTGTGTCTGTGTGTGTGTGTCTCTCTGTGTGTCTCTCTGTGTGTCTCTCTGTCTCTCTGTGTGTGTCTCTCTCTCTCTCTGGCTCTCTGTGTGTCTCTCTCTCTCTGTCTCTCTCTCTCTGTGTCTCTTTCTGGCTCCCTGTGTGTCTCTCTCGCTCTCTGTGTGTGTCTCTCTCTCTGTCATGACTGCAAAACCATAAACAGGTAATCGTGTGTTCCTAAAGAAGGGCATAGCAAAAGAGCTATTAGCAAACTCTCTGCCGATCTTCTTCTGTTAAACGTTGTGAAGTCTCAGGGGTCTGTGCATCTCTAAATCTCTGCTTCCTTTCCCTTGCCATTCTTCTTTTATATTCTTTCTTATCTTCTGCATTGTCCACCATTGTAATCTGTTATTGGAAATAGAGGTGTAAGAATTGCATTTGTTTTATTATACATAGTTTTTAACCTGTCATATATTTCTAAACAATGTAATGGTAATCTGTCTCTGTCTGTCTCTTTGGGTGTCTGTGTCTCTGGATGTGTGTATGTGTCTCTGTGTGTCTGCGTGTGTGTGTGTCTCTATGTGTGTGTGTGTGTCTGCGTGTGTGTGTCTGCGTGTGTGTGCATCTCTGTGTGTGTGTGTCTGTGTGTTTGTGTGTGTGTGTGTATCTCTGTGTGTGTGTCTGTGTGTCTCTATGCGTGTGTCTCTGTGTGTGTGTCTCTATGTGTGTGTGTCTCTGTGTGTGTATCTCTGTGTGTGTGTCTCTGTGTGTGTCTCTGTGTGTGCGTCTGTGTGTGTGTGTGTCTTTCTGTGTCTCTCTGTGTGTGTGTCTGTGTGTGTGTCTGTGTGTGTATGTGTGTGTATGTCTATGTGTGTCTGTCTGTGTCTGTGTGTGTGTGTGTCTATGTGTGTGTTTGTGTGTGTGTGTGGCCCTGTGTGTGTGTGTCTGTGTGTGTGTCTCTCTGTGTGTGTTTGTCTGTCTGTGTGTATCTGTGTGTGTGTGTGTCTCTGTGTGTGTCTCTCTATGTGTGTGTGTGTGTGTGTGTGTGTGTCTGTCTCTCTCTATGTGTGTGTGTCTCTCTGTGTGTGTGTCTCTGTGTGTCTCTCTCTGTGTCTCTCTCTCTCTCTCTGTCTCTCTCTCTGTCTCTCTGTCTGTCTGTCTCTCTCTCTCTGGCTCTCTGTCTCTCTCTGTGTGTGTGTGTGTGTGTGTGTGTGTGTGTCTCCCTCTCTCTCTCTGTGTCTCTCTCTGGCTCTCTGTGTGTGTCTCTCTCTCTCTCTCTCTGTGTCTCTCTCTCTCTGTCATGACTGCAAAACCATAAACAGGTAATCGTGTGTTCCTAAAGAAGGGCATAGCAAAAGAGCTATTAGCAAACTATAGATTGACATGAAAAAACATTTGAAGTGTAATTCTCATTCATGTAAATATAAATGTGTTTTCATATATCTATTTTTTAATGAATGACAACATGTGAATAATGTTGATGAAAAAAACACTTAGGGCCTCATTCAATTGCGATTTGGCCAATTGAATAAAGCTCTAAATAAGCACATAGCATATTTTTTTTAAATACGTTTTTAGTTAGTGAAAACCTTGCTTTTGGATAGATGTTTACTAACTTAAAACTTCTTAAAAAAAATATATGTTATGTGCTTATTAAGAGCCCTATTCATTTGGCCAAATTGCAATTGAATGAGGGCCTAAGAGACTTATTAAATTGTGATTTAATAAATTGAATAGTGCTCTATATAACCACATATTTTGGTTATGTAAGTTTGTAGTTAGTTATCTTCTATCCAAAAGCAAGGTCTTCAGTAAGTAAGAAGTTGTGTTCAAAAATATGCTGTGTGCTTATATAGAGCTCTATTTAATAGGGCAACTTGCAATTTAATAAGGCTGTTAATCCTGTTTTTATAAAGAATGTCATCAATAATGATACCTGTCAATTAGATGTGATATCATTTGAAATACTGCAGACGTCACTCTGTGTCTTCAGGGAGGTGCAGAGATGATGGATCTGTAAAATGACATATAAAGAGTTTGTAATTTTTTTAAAATTAATGTCTGAATCATTGAAAATATCCATTTTAATTGGCATACATAGCAAACGTAAATCCTAATCATAAATATATGGTAAATGCATTTTAAAATGTTAATTAATGTCCTAATATAATAAATGAATTTAAATATTTAAATGCTTCTAAGGTCCTATCCCTGTTAGACAATGAGCAGTAACATAATGATGAATTAATGAATGAAAGAATACACATGAATAAAAGAATGTAAAAGTGTTATCACTGCAAAATTTAAACCTGTAAACATGTTTTCGTAGGGCAGATGGAAATAGCTATGAGCAAAGTATAGATTGGCGTGAAACCCTTTTTTTTTTATACTACATAAATTAATGAATAAATCAAGATTTGATGAGTAATTAATCAATAAATCAAGATATGATGTTAAAGTGTAATTAGTTAAAACATCAATAGCTAAGTATATATGTATTCCTTTTTTTTCTTGTAATTATTGAATAATTTTTAAAATGAATGACTTAAAGCAATATCTGTCATCAATGGCCTCAAAAAATACTTAATGCTATATTTGTAAAGAATGTCATCACAAAATCATATACCTGTGAAGTAGATGTTCTATAATGTGAAATCCTGCAAAGGCGACTCCTGTGTTCAGGCAGGAGGAGACCTGAGAGATCTATGCATTGTGAAATAGACAATCTATATTTTTAGAACGATTTGTGATGATTAATTAATTAATATTGATTAATTAATTAATAACATTGCTCAACGCAAATCAATACTTAATTCTATATTTCTAAAGAATGTCATCACAAAATCACATACCTGTGAAGTAGCTGTTCTATAATGTGAAATCCTGCAGAGGCAACTCCTGTGTTCAGGCAAGTGGAGACGTGAGAAATCTGTAAAAAGATGTAAAAATCATATTTAATTTTTTGTTTGAATGAATGTATGAATCATTGAAAGTAATTGTTGTCCTTGTCATACATGCATCTACTAAAGGGAATTTAAGGGCCTCATTAAATTCTCCTTCGTAGTTCTTTCGGTGCTCGCAAAAGGCAGTTTTTTGCTGTTTGCGAGTACCGAATTTCTCGCAGCCTGCTTTGCGATATGACTACAAAAATGGCAGAGAATAGGCTCTGAGAGAGCTACGTAGTCACACGCAGCCTTAAATCTACGAATGATTCGTAAGAATCCCTACGGGCACAAAAAGTGCCCGCAAGGGATCCTAAAGCCTCTACGTGCTGCCTCGGAGCAGCCCGAGACAGCGGTGTGAGGCTCCCCCTGCTCCCTATACACATCCCCATGCTGCAGGGTTCTCTATCGGGACCCCTGCAGCATCCCCACATTAACCCCTTGCAGCGGGGGGTCCCCGATATGCATAGATCAGGCCCCCGCTGCATTTAAAAGTTTTAAATTCCCTGCAGCGGCTCCTTAAAGGGGGCGCGGACCACTAATTGCCAATCCCGGCCGCGGAACCTACAATTAACCCCCCTCTATGCTGGGGGTCCCCATCGGGACCCCTGAAGTGTCCCCACATAAACCCCTTGCAGCGGGGGGTCCCCGATCTGCATAGATCAGGCCCCCGCTGCATTTAAAAGTTTAAAATTCCCCGCCGCAGCTCCTTAAAGGGGCCGCGGCACACTATTACCCAATCCCGGCCGCGGCACTTACAATTAACACCCCTTTATGCTGGGGGTCCCCATCAGGACCCCCAAAGTGTCCCCACATTAAGCCCTTGCTTCAGGGGTCCATAGGGACCCCCGCAGACCCCCCACGTTAACCCCCCGCAGCGGGGGTCCCCGATCGGCACAGATCGTGACCCTACTGCATTTCAATTTTTTTATTTCCCGCCTCGCGGGTCCTTAAAGGACTCGCACTAAAAAACATTAACCCCAGGCAACTATAATTAACCCTATAACTCATGAAGGTCAATACAGACCGCCATAAGGCCTTAATTAACCCTATAACTCATGGGGGTCAACACAGACCCCCATAAGGCCTTAATTAACCCCATCAATCATGGTGGTCAATACAGACCCCCATAAGGCCTTAATTAACCCTATAACTCATGAAGGTCAAAACAGTCCCCCATAAGGCCTTAATTAACCCTATAACTCATGGTGGTCAATACAGACCCCCATAAGCCTCTATTTAACCCCATCAGTCCCATAAGGGTATATTATGATACCTATGGGGCTGTTAAAACCCTAACATTAACCACATAAGTGCCATGACGGTCCACAAAGACCATCATGACACTAACTACAAACACTACTCTCTAACTCCCAATAAACCATTTAATCTAAACTAACCCCCCTCTACACTAATCTATTAACACTTACACTACCTACCTACACTACCTACCCCCTAATAAACCTCCCCACCACTCTAATTACAAAAATAAAAAACCTACCTTACAGAAAATAAAAAAACCTAAGTCACCAAAAAATTAAAAAACCTACAGTACAGAAGATAAAAAAAACCTACAGTACAGAAAAAAAAACCTACAGAACAGAAAAAAAACTACAGTACAGAAAAAAGAAAACCTACAGTACAGAAAAAAAAACTACAGTACAGAAAAAAAGAAAACCTACAGTACAGAAAAAAAATACATTACAACCCCCCCACTACAGAAAAAAAATACATTACATACAATAAATTACATATAATACATTACATATAATACATTAGATATAATATATTACATACAATATATTACATGCAATACATTACATACAATACATGACATATAATATATTACATATAATACATTACATATAATATATTACATACAATACATTACATATAATACATTACATATAATATATTACATATAATATATTACATACAACACATTACATATAATACATTACATATAATATATTACATATAATATAATACATATAATACATTACATATAATATATTACATACAATATATTACATACAATATATTACATATAATACATTACATATAATACATTACATACAATACAAATCAAATACCCCCGATCTATCTAACATAAAATCTATTTAATCTAAAATAAATCATAACTATATCAAATAGATCCCCCTATCTACCTAATATACAATAAATCCTAACTACATACACAGACCCTAATTCTAAGCTAAAATAAAATAATTACAGTCCTAACTACACAGACCCTAATTCAAAGCTAAAATAAAATAATTAAGACAACTTACCTTTAAGATGTCCCTTCAGATCACTAACCTAGGGGTAAAACAAAACAAAACAATTAGTACAAAACATTAACATCAAATAAATAAACATTATATACATTCTAAATATTAAACTCACCTTTCCAGCATGTCCGGTCATTGTTCAGTTCTTCCGGCGCAGCCCTGTTAAAAAAATCACAATACATTAATACAATATACAAACAAGAAATAAAATAAACATATCAACATATAAATATACATTTAACTTACCTCCCCACGATGTCCCCGGCCTCCTCCACTTCAGCCCCGGCTGGGCCCCGGAACCATCCACGCTCTAAAAAAAAAAAAAAAAATCTAACGGATATCTGCACTCACAGACCTCTCCGATGCTAATGATCCTCCCGCAGGCAATGGCGGCTTGTGATTGGCTGAAAAAGCTGTCTATCAATTTCAGCCAATCAGAAGTCGTCAATGTGTGAGCCAATCAGGATGGGATACACCCCAATATCCCACCCTGATTGGCTAAAGCACCTGTCAATCTTTATTGGAACCAATCACACCCCCACGGAGTGATTGGTAGAAGACATCTGTGCATCCTGATTGGCTCAAATATTGATGACTTCTGATTGGCTGAAATTGCTAGATAGCTTTTTCAGCCAATCACAAGCCGCCCTTGCCAATTTCCTCCCAGAAAAGACTCCAAGAGGCTCATTAGTTAGTTAGTTTTTTTTTTTTTTTTTCTTAGAGCGCAGATGGTTCCGGGGGCCCAGCCGGGGCTGAAGTGGAGGAGGCCGGGGACATCGTGGGGAGGTAAGTTAAATGTATATTTATATGTTGATGTTTATTTTATTTCTTGTTTGTATATTGTATTAATGTATTGTGTTTTTTTTTAACAAGGCCGCGCCGGAAGAACTGAACAATGACCGGACATGCTGGAAAGGTGAGTTGAATATTTAGAATGTATATAATGTTTATTTATTTGATGGTAATGTTTTGTGCTAATTGTTTTGTTTTGTTTTACCCCTAGGTTAGTGATCTGAAGGGACATCTTAAAGGTAAGTGATCTTAATTATTTTATTTTAGCTTAGAATTAGGGTATGTGTAGTTAGGACTGTAATTATTTTATTTTAGCTTAGAATTAGGGTCTGTGTATGTAGTTAGGACTGTAATTATTTTATTTTAGCTTAGAACTAGGGTCTGTGTATGTAGTTTGGATTTATTGTATATTAGATAGGGGGATGTATTTGATATAGTTATGATTTATTTTAGATTAAATAGATTGTATGTTAGATAGATAGGGGGTATTTAATTTGTATTGTATGTAATGTATTATATGTAATATATTGTATGTAATATATTGTATGTAATATATTATATGTAATGTATTATATGTAATATATTATATGTAATGTATTATATGTAATGTATTGTATGTAATATATTATATGTAATATATTATATGGAATGTATTGTATCTAATGTACTGTATGTAATATATTGTATGTAATATATTGTATGTAATGTATTATATGTAATATATTATATGTAATGTATTATATGTAATTTATTGTATGTAATGTATTGTATGTATGTATGTATGTATTGTATTGTGTATGTCTGTCTTTCCTTTTCAGGTGTGTAATTTTATTTTTTTTCTGTAGTGGGGGGGGGGGGGGGGTTGTAATGTCTTTTTTTTATGTACTGTAGGTTTTCTTTTTTTCTGTACTGTAGGTTTTTTTTTTCTGTACTGTAGGTTTTCTTTTTTTCTTTACTGTAGGTTTTTTTTCTGTAAGGTAGGTTTTTTATTTTTTGTAATTAGAGTGGTGGGGAGGTTTATTAGGGGGTAGATAGTGTAGGTAGGTAGTGTAAGTGTTAATAGATTAGTGTAGAGGGGGGTTAGTTTGGATTAAATGGTTTATTGGGGGTTATAGTGTAGTGTTTGTAATTAGTGTCATGATGGTCCTTGTGGACCGTCATGGCACTTATGTGATCAATGTTAGGGTTTTAACAGCCCCATACGTATTATAATATACCCTTATGGGACTGATGGGGTTAAATAAAGGCTTATGGGGGTCTGTATTGGCCACCATGAGTGATGGGGTTAATTAAGGCCTTATGGGGGTCTGTATTGACCACCAAGAGGTATAGGGTTAATTAAGGCCTTATGGGGGTCTGTATTGACCTTCATGAGTTATAGGGTTAATTAAGGCGTTATTGGGGTCTGTATTGACTTTCATGAGTTATAGGGTTAATTAAGGCCTTACGGGGGTATGTATTGACCCCCATGAATTATAGGGTTAATTATAGTTGCCTGGGGTTAATGTTTTTTAGTGCGAGTCGTTTCAGGACCTTTACGGTCCTTTAAGGACCCGCAAGGCGGGAAATGTAAAAATTGAAATGCAGCAGGGTCACGATCGGTGCCGATCGAGTACCCCCGCTGCAGGGGGTTAACGTGGGGGGGCTGCGGGGGTTCCGATGGGGACCCCCAGCATAAAGGGGGGTTCGGTTTAGGTGCTGCGGCCGAGATTGGGTAATAGTGTGGGGCATTTAAAAGTATTAAATGCAGCAGGGGCCTGATCGGTATCGATCAGGGACCCCCGCTGCAAGGGGTTAATGTGTGGGGGCTGGGGGGTCCCTATGGACCCCTGCAGCAAGGTGTTAATGTGAGGACACTTCGGGGGTCCCGGTGGGGACCCCCGCATAGAGGGGGGTTAATTTTAGGTGCCGGGGGGGTATTTGGAGTACCCCCCACGGCAGGGCTTATATGGGGACTGCCGCGGAGGTCCCGTTTAGGACCCCTGCACTAATTAATGAGGTGCGGGAGCCTGCGATATCATATCACAGGCTGTCACTCCTCATGTACATTTACGCAGTGTTGATACATACGGCCCTGCTGCGTAGCTCATACGTTGCTCGCAGCAGGGCGATTGTAATAGCATTGTAAGTTAGAGAAAGTTTGCATGTGTAGGGCTTAAGTAGAAGCCTCTTATTTACGAGGCTGGAATTTAATAGGGCCCTAAATCTTGAACTTCTTACAATGTCCGATGCATTGTAAAATAGGCAATCTCTAAATTAATAACATTGCTGAAGGAAAATCAATAATCCTTACAGCCTTATTAAATTGCGATTCAGGCAATTTAATAGAGCTGTATATAAGCACATAGCATATTTATTTAGATAAGTGTTTTATTTACTGAAGACCTTGCTTTTGTATATAAGTTCACTAACTGGCTACTTCTGTAATCAAAATATGCTCTGTGGTTATATAGAGCCCTATTGAATTTGGCGAATGTCAAATTACTAAGGCTGTTAATCATTTGTTGTAAAAAACAGCATGATTAAATGATATACCTGTGAAGGTGATCTGATTGCAGATCAAATGCTGCAAAGGTCCCTCTGTGTAGTCAGGTGCCCAGATAATCAATCTGTGAAATAAAATAAAAAGCATTGTTAATGTTTGTATGATGTTTAATTGGCATACATGCAAAATATAAGTAAATGCACTAAAAAATGTAATAAAGTGATCTAAATATTTAAGCGGTTTGAGAATCCTATTCCTTTGAAAAAATGAGCAGCAACAGATAAATATGATTACACTGTAAAATCTACCTATTTTGTGATGCATTTTAGCACATTTAATTTTAAATTCTTTAAAATAAATGACTAATTAAATAATTAATTATGAACATTAATAATTAAGCATCAACACACCAAAATAAGTGCATTAATAAAGGCTGAAAACATAAATATAACAGCAATGTAATAATTAAGCAGCAACACTGAAATGTAAGTGCAGTGCAAAATGTACATATGTTTTCAGGCATTTGGAAAAAAAATTGTTCTATGAATGATCAATGAAGTAATTAATGAACATTAATAGTTGTGCAGCAACCATGAAATGTAAGTCCACTGTGAAATATATATATTTTTTTATCACTTTTTTACAAAATTTGTTTATTATGACTAATTAATAATAAATTAATGAACATTAGTAATCTTAATGATTAATGAAGTAATAAATGAACATTAATAGTTAAGCTTCAACCCCAAAATGTAAGTCCAGTGTGAAATATACATATTTTCTGATCATTTTTTTATTAACTTTCTTATTACGACTAATTAATTATTAATTAATGAATGAACATTACTAATTAATCAATGACTAAATATATTATAAAGAGTTAATCATTAATGTAATCATAAAGTAAAGGTAGTAAACATTTTATAATTTTTTTTTAATAATTAATAATTAATAAATAATGTCCATTAAAAATGAATGAATGAATTAATAAACATATTTTAAATGGTTAATGATTATTATCTTGAAAAAGTACAGGTATTGCAAAATGGAGTAATGTAATATTTTTTTTAATTAGTATTTTTTTAACAAATTAATTAATTAATATACTTTACCTATTTATAATAAATATCCAGCAATCAATATCCTGAAGAACTAACAATCTCTTTGGATTTTCCGGCAGTGGAAAATGTCCAGTCAGACTGTCATCACCTGACGAGAAAGTGTCAGCAGTGCGGCAAGTGTATATATATATAGGCTGCATGCGCGAGCTAGAACCATTAGTTTAGGCGGGAAAGCCACCATTTCAGATGCGTTATTGTGTAGATCGTCGGAAAATGGCGTTGATATTGTATGTGTTAAGCGTGTCGGAAGAATTTTCCGTCTTTAGTAACAGTTCGTTGTAGTACCTCGTACGTGCCTTGTCTGCTACGTGTCTGGCTATGTTTTGCGCGCTTCACGGTCGTGTAGCCTTGTTTTCATTTTTTTCGGTGCCCATTTTTTTCCTCGTTTAGGCGATTTTCGAGTGGTGAAAATCATCTAAATCAAGTTAAATTCATGTTCCAGCTCACTCACAGACGTCCTGGCTGTTGCCCCATGCTCTCTGTGATGTGTTTGTAATTTTTTTGGGTGTATTTAGTGTGTTTTTACAGTTTTTTGGTTTGCGCGTCTGGGCCGCTAAGATCGTATTTTTAAGACTCATATTTTGTTTTTTCTAATTGTTACGACTCGCATTTTGAGTCTTATTTTTATTTTAAGTCTTGCGGGCGTTTTGTTTGATCGGCTAAGTGCTGCAAGTTTTGTCCGGTGGTGTGTGTGGTCGTAGGAGTAAGTGCTGCAAGTTATGGTTTGTGTGGGAGTTTTGTATGGTGTTTTGAGGCGCCGTAGTACAAAGTGCTGTGAGTTAAGGATTATGCAGGGTTGTGTTGTTCCAAAGTTATGAGCCTTAAAGCCTCCACCTTCTGCAAATGCGGACCAAACTGCGTCCCACGCTTTGCGAGGGATGCAGTTCTTGCGAGCTCGCTTTGCGAGCTCGCAAAGCGTGACAACGATTCATAGTTTGTCAACTATTATATGTGATTTGTATCGCACCAAAATATTCCGATTGAACTAATTATACTGTTTTCCTACATCCAGGCTTAGTTGAATGAAAGCCCTGGTTAGCAAGGGAACAAGGTATACAGTACAGTTAGCGTCCTGACAGAGCTAGGTCTGTTTATTACATGATTTTGTTTTTGGAGTATTAAAGGTTTTGAAAAAGCATGTAATGGTGTCCTGTGTCCCTCCATAAGAAGGGCACTTTGCCACATTCTTTAGTAAAAACAAAGTTAAACATGTGAGCCTCCCTATCTCCACAGAGAGGTCAATTCCAATTCCTTCTCTGGTCTCTACAGTACAGCAGCCAGGTGGCGCGGGTAAGGGATCCTAACAAGAGTTTGCATCCTGTGTTAACTTATATATAGCATGTATACAATTTCTACTTCCTCCAAAAGCAGACAGCAATACAGGAGTTAATACTCAGCTGCCGTCTACTAGTGTAAGTAGATCTTCCTTAAACAGAACCTGCAGGCAGGAGAAGTTGGGTTGTGACGAGGTGTGAGGCTGCGCAAATCACATATATAGTTGTCAGCAATACGGGTTGTTGCTAAAGCTTGCGGGCTCGTGTACCAAGGGCCGCAGTTGCTGGCAAGGAGCGCCGAAGGCGGAGGCTTCTGCGTCGGGAGCAATGAGCCGCAGGCTCATTGCAGACCCCAAATGCGGACCCTCATAAAGCAAGGGGCCTCATTTGCGGATGTGGAGGCTCTACTGCGCCTCACAACCAGTTACTAAAAACAAACAAACACGCAATGACTAACTACGGACTTACACAAAAAAATACAAGCCGTGGGACTTAGAAAATAAAAAATTGAGGACTTACACAATCAAAATTAAGACCCGCGGGACCCATTACGGAATCGCAAAAATACGACCTTAACGGACAACCCACGCACAGAGCCAAATATTAAAAAACACAAAAATACACACAAAAATAAAATAAAAACCTTACCCACACCAAGGGGGGGGGGGCACCCAGTACCTCTGCAACACTGCTTAAACCCTTGATTTCTGTCAAATTTACAAAGTTAAGACACTCGAAAATCCCCTAAGCGAGACAAAAAATGGCAGCCGAAAATAACAAAAACAAGGCTACACGACCCCTAAAGCCGCTAAATACCACAAACCAAATACGGCTTTTACAAAAACCCGTACGACCTACAACATACACCATTAGCAAGGACGCTTCATCGTACAAATCCGCCTACCACATACACATTCGCCTCAATTTTACAACACAGAATTACAGAATGCGGAAGTACCCAGCTACACTAACGGCTTCTGCTCATTGCGAATCAAGCGATGAGCGCCAAAGGCGCTTAGCGAGAGGCTTGCAATGAGCGCCAAAGGATCTCAGACCACCAACAAAATTTATGTCTGTGGCAAACAGGATTACCTGCCTTACAATTTTACGGGCAAGTCGCTAGCTCCAAATAATAAGCAGTAATATATTTTTTTCACATATGCTGTGTATGGAGAACTAGAAAGAAAATGACCTACAATTTTGATTTTTTATAAAAACAGAATATTTGCCATATAACCTCGAATTTTTATATAAATATATAAATTTAATAGTTGGGATTGGAAATCTAGTGCTAAAAATGTACCTCTGAATGCTTGTATTATATCACAGATTTTAAAGTAATAAACATTTTATTATAAAGCATTATCGATCTACTGCCAGTGATGATTAGTTGTTATACATATTCATTTGATATCTAGCAATGTATAATTTACTGTTTAATCTTTACCAGATCTATTGAATATATTTGAAATATTCTCATTTTATAGTTGAAACGTATTAGAGCTATCCTTTTTTACAGACAAAAAAGGGGCGTGATATGACAGAAATTTTTAAACATTACAAAATTTAATAAACTTAGGGAGGGAAGTATCTTGAAATGGACTTGATTTGAAGCTAGAGTGATAGATAGATGTAGAAGCCATCAGTTACCCAGCATACACATTTAGTGTACCCATAGAATTTATTAAGCAAAACGTTTAGGCAGGTAGAATGGGAAGACTAGTAACAGTAGGCCCAATTCTATTAGAAACCCGCAAATGACGCAACTTTATAAATTTGGCTGCATGTGTTTTTTGTTTTAAATAAATGTTTAAATGTATTCTATTGACTCCAGCTCGCAAGTCACCTCCTTAAAGGGACAGTTAATTCAGCACAATTTGGACAACACCAGTGGACAGATCTCATGAAGGCAGGTTGAAATACTTAATACTTAATAATTAAAATTTTTAAATATGTGCCTTTTTGACAAAGATATTTCATAAAAATTGGGGTCTGTTTACCTCTCTCAGACCACCTCCTCTCTGCTCCACAGCACACACCTAGTGTTGTTCCTCCGCCTAAGTGACTTCCACCAATCAGGATGGAGGGGTGTATGAGCATTAAAGTGAATGGGAATTAATTTGAGTGGCAGGGGTGTGTGCCTGTGACATCTTAGAGGCTGAATCTCTTTGTAGGAAGTTCCCTCTGTGACTGCAGCAGCATTAGTAAGAGAAATGATCTCTCTCAGAAAATAAAACCTGCTACTCGAAAGTTGAGACTGCTTCAAACCTTGTCTTTTCAGAAGAAAGCTGTTTTAGATTGTCCTTTCCAGCCTGAAATTGTAACTCTCTCCCTCTCTCTCGCTAGTGCTAGTTGCACTCTCTGCTTCCAGCACGACAGGGGAAGTATCGGATTGGCTGATACTTCCCATAGGCATACAGCGTAATGGACTTTATGCTACAGCCATTGACTGTCCTGCACACACCTTTATCTACTCTAGCAGGAGGGAATGAGGGGGAACAGCCACAACATATAAACACATCCATCAAAACCAGCCTGCCACTCTTCTAATGCAATTCTTTGCAAACCTGCACATGGATTTCTGAATCAAAACCAACCTCTTCTGCAACATGCTGCAGAGCAAGTTATGAGAGGTAAATGTCCCTTAAAGCCTAAACTCATAAACCCTGTTTTTTTAAGTCAAATTTCAGGGGGCATGATCATATGATTTGAAAATATTTAAGCAAGCCCGTAATTTACTTCTTAGACACAGCCAATAGTAAATTAGTCCGTCATCATGAAGTAATTAAAACAGGGAAGTTAGACGTAATCTGCAATCGGAGGCTACAAATTAATTAGTGCCAATAAGTAATATTTAGACTCGCAATCAAGCAATCTTATAAAATGCATTAGATCATCTGTTTTAGTGCATGTGGGTTTCATGATATCTATTAACCCCTTGAGTCCCGGAATCAATATCACTCAAATAACATTTAAAAATAATATTTTTTAATTCCATATTTGTGGGTTTGAGACTGTTGTGCAACTAATTCTAATGTCTTTCCATGCCTACCCATGCTTTTAAAGTACAATCGTGTGTGTTTAATTGCTGTTACAGCTCTAATAAGTGTTTGAAAAAGCCACTGAGAATCCTAGTTAGTACTCATGATATTTTTGACAGAAACTTGATACTTTTTTCAGGTGCGGGTTGGACTTTATTTAGCTCTCGTAAAATATTCAAGCTAAAACCAATGGAGTTTTGCGGCTTTGGCTGGCACATAGTGATTGTGGGCAGGTAACTTGTAATCAGATTGCGAGTAGCTAATAGAATCTGTTGCAATATTAAGTGCAGTTTTAAGTGTGTATAAATGTACGAATTGTGCAATAGAATATGGCCCATAATCTCTCATGCAACCTTGGTATACAATGTATGGAAAGTTTAGCTAAATCCTTCAAGAAACATGTGGTAATGTCTATAAATAGTGTATCTGCAAATTCAGTATCAATTAATGCCTCCATCCTATAGTGATGAAATGTGAAAATATGATTATATATGTAATTTCATTGATCTATATGGAAAAAAATAATTACTAGTATTAAATAAAGTGCCATTTGCACAAAACATTTTATTAGTAATTTGCATTTGCGTTACAAAAAATAAGTCTTAATGTGCACTGGGGAAGATCTAAATATGGCATAAGTTGAAGCTATACATTATCTCAAGTACTCTATCAATGGAATGTTGTAAAAAAAATCATTTTCTTATAATACACTTACATTTAAATTTGCCATATTGATCTGCCTCTCTGGTCCTCTCACCAAGCATCATGTGTTATCTTTATGTATAGGTGATTACTGTCTATATTTACTCTTGGAATCAGCCTAGTTACACACTGTGGTCTGCACTAGCTCCTTCTTGTCAAATTCTTTAGACTTTAGATTGACACAATGCAGCCACAACCCAGGTGGTCATTTGTAGTTATTCCCAATTATTGGCAATAATCACCATATAAATGAGTAGAAAAGATGCTTGATTAGAAAGGCTGACAGACAAGTAAGCATTCCTTCGTTATTTACATGCAATTGTGTAAGAACTTGTTATGTATAGCTTTAAATGATATAATATCTATAACTAGCCTGTGCGCCTTTAACAAAAATAGAAGCATGTTTAATGGAATGCAGTTAAATAAACCAAACATACATTTTTGATGATCTAGATAAACAAAGTATTTAAATCTGATGTAAGAGATGCCAATGGATTCTTCACTGTGTCTTTAGAACAATAGTGGAATATTATCTGAGGCTCAGAAAATATTTATTCTACTGAATCAAGCAATGTTGGTTTCATTCATCTTGTGTGGCAATTTTACAAATTTGTATTTTTATTTGCAATAGAAGATATGTTATTCCTGAATAGTTCCCATAAATGTATTAGATCTTGTGTATATATACTGTATATATATATATATATATATATATATATATATATATATATATATATATATACATATATATATATATATATATATATATATATATATATATATATATATATATATATATATATAACCTTAAAGTCATTATATTTCATAAAGAAAGTTATACAGAAGATTCTGTCTAGTGAGGTGAGACTTCCAAAATTTGTTATGCCAACCCGTGGAACCAATTCACTAAAGTGATCACTTGAATATGAAAAAGTTACCATAACTGGGGATGGTGTTCTAATTGCATTTAACAAATTATATTGCAAAGATGTTTATCTTACTGTAAACTGTAGCATACTATAACATTTTGGAGAAATAGTGTGGCTAGCTGATATAAACTTTCTAAATTGATGTAAATATGTATAATATAACTATGAAATATCTCTGTAATTATTACCATTTTGTCCAGCTGAGCATGCTTATCTACTTTATCATCAACACTGCTAATCTTAATTAATTGATGAAGCCTTTCCTCAAATGGTGGATGTTTCAGATAATTTTTACTTAAAATAAGGCTGACTTTTACTTACATTTGCAGGAACTTCCACATACAATTTTTAATTTCAACCAATTAAAGTTACATTTAATTTTATGACTGGGACATCTTCTGTGTCACTTTAAAAGATTTTAGATGCCAAAGAAGTTCATACTTTCTTTTAAAATATTAAAAACATTTTTTATAATTTACGGAGATGAATTCAGAGCTATAAAACTAATGAATAAATTATGTAATATAAAAAAAGCATACACAATATAAAATAATAATATAAAAATATATACCTCTCCAAACCTGGCATTGGCTCCTTGCACCTCAGGTAATGATAACCCACCTTGTCCCACCTTGTCCCAGTAAGACAAGGGAATAAACCAAGTACTGATCCTGCCTAATTAACAAGAGTCCACCCACCTGTATGCTATGATCAAGCTGTGAGGCAGCATCATGCCCCACTGGACCTGTGCCATGGGGTGTACCGGGTCCTGTGCCTGCCTAACATTAAGGTACCCACCCCTTTTATTGCCCTGATATGATGGTGCTTGACCTGGTTGCCCCCACTAAACCTGTGCCATGGGGATGTACCTGGTTCTTACCCTGCTTTATAAGACTATCAGATCGTAAATCCTTAGCTACGAGCAAATCACCTGCTCCCTCACCTTGCTTTCTGTTGTAGGGTGGAGGATATATTTCTTCACTTTCTTCTTACCAACTGAGCAGGAGAGGCCCTTTTTCCAAACTCCTCCCCCTGTCTTCCAACTTAAATCCCAAACACTCCTTCTCTCCAGTGGCTTCCTTTTCAATGACTGGGACTTCTTCTGTGTCTATTTAAAATATTTATATACCAGCTACTTGCCCGTCAACAATGATGTGAATACAATTTTAAGCCTGGCAATGCTGTTTGGCACCCAATGTGAGCACGTTCAGCGATCATCTCGAGCCCTGCGCTGAGTCTCTCCCCTAGTCTACTTCCTCCCTTTTGTCTCATTTCCCCACCTCCTCTCCATCCCTTGTGTCTCCTTTCCCCCTTCTCTCCCTCCCTTGTGTCTCCTTTTTCCCTCCTCTCCCTCCCTTGTGTCTCATTCCCCCCTCCTCTCCCTCCCTTGTGTCTCCTTTCCCCCTCCCCTGTGTCTCTTCCCCCTTCCCTCCCCTGTGTCTCTTCCCCCCTCTCCCTCCCCTGTGTCTCTTTCCCCCTCCTCTCCCTCCCCTGTGTCTCTTTACTGCCTCTCCCTCCCCTGTGTCTCTTTCCCTCTCCTCTCCCTCCCCTGTGTCTTTCCCCCCTCTCCCTCCCCTGTGTCTCTTTCGCCCCCTTTCCCTACCCTGTATTTTACTCCCTCTACTCCCTCCCCTGTGTTTCTTCTCTGATCTCTGGGGGTGTGTCGTGCATGCATTGTCTGGCTGTGTCTGACATATGTTAATGACGTGATGTGCATGTGACGTCACGTCATTAGCATATGCCGGTTGGACACAGCCAGAAGATCTGCTTCAGGGGAGAGAGCAGCAGGAGCTCAGGGTTGCATCCGGGTACTGGGGTGGGTGATGTGAGCCCTGGGGAGGCCAGGAGGGGGTGATGCAAGTTCTGGGGGCCTTGCAATGAGCGCCTCCTCGCGATGAGCGCTTTTTGCAGCCCCCGTCGGGTGTTGGTCACATGGGCCTAACTGCTCGTCACGCTGCGAGAGGTACACAAAAGCATGACCAACATCGCAAACATTACATGAACTAACAACTATATATATGTATGATATGGTATATACTATACATGGTATTTTCACTATTTCTTAAAATTTAGGGCCTATGGACATGGCATTTGGCGTGAATAAAACAGAGATGATAATAAATGCAATAAAATAGAAAACATTCAGCATAAATGAACACAACAGACAGTAAAAGAAAATTCACACATCAAAAAGACATATTGAAGGCATATTCATGTACCCTGAAAATCTAGCTATTTGATGGTGTGGAAATAAATGTAAATATTCCATGTCATGGTAAACTGTTCTAGCATTTATAGGAAACTTTAAGGTAAACTATTTTGTTTTATATAAATATATTAATTATTTAAATAATTGTATCCTCCTCAATGTAATTGTGGTGTAACATTTACACTTTACTTATTTCTAAGCTCCCAAAGTAAGACATTCCAGAACTGCTAACTTTCTTCGTATGTTTCATGAGAGGTGACATCGTATACAGCTTAACACTACCAGAGTACTATCAGAGGGCTTAACACTACCAGAGTTGTGATATAGCAAGGAGCCATGCAGCATGTCATTGTTTTCTTTATAACACTTGGCTCATCACCTGTTATGAGTGAGAACAGGAAAACAAGGGAAACCTGCAGATGGATTGAATCTGTGGACTATTTAGAAGTAAGTGAAGCATACATTTTATAGAAAAATTACATTGTGGAACATGAAATTAATTAATTAACCTAGTTAAAATATTTATATAAAACCAAAGCATGTTGCCGTTGTTCTTATGCTAATATAATGAGCATTTGAACATCACTAACATTTATTTAATCAATATTCAGTCTGTCTTCCATGTTATGATGGATTCATGAGATGTGCGTTTGCTGAAAACATGCAATACAAAATGCAGCAGTAACCGTATAATGTTGGTAAAACATGTTTTATAAGAGTATATGAAAAGAAGAAATTACAATTTTAGAGCAGAAAATCTATAAAGTAGTTCCATATTTACAATAGGCTTTTTAAATTACCAAACAGCACAATGGCCGAGATGTTTTTATGTTTTAAATTATAAGTAAGTATTCGAAAATGCCCTCACCACTGTCATGCTATGGCTCCTTACAACACAGCATAATTGGATAAAATAAATAATAAATGAAGATTGTATTTTTATTGTTTTGAAAAAAACATTTTACTTGAATACGAAGACTAGCTCTTGAAAAGTGCATACTGTAAATATGGGAGATCTGCAGTCCTTTAAGCAGTAGCTGAATACAGTGCTACAACATATTTTTCCCATGGAAAAAAAGGGATCGTCAACAATATTTTGATGAGAAAAGGAATGTAAATATGTGCATGTAGAAATATTAATGGCTATGCGTAAGACTGGATAAAATGGTTGCAAATAAAAATGGTTTTATTCAGCCAAAAACAAATAAGAATATAATCATGAAGGATGAAAATGTTGAGAACCTGCTATGTAGATTCAGTACTCACCTAAATATTGTATTATATTGTAGCTATAGTTTTTTAATATACAAAAAAAAAGCAAAGAAGGTTCCCTTTTCCAAGACACATATAAAAGATGAATATCATGTTTATTACTTTGACCTTAGGTAACAACGTATAATTTAAAAATTAACATTTATTATTCCTGTTACAACATTCCAAAATAAAAAAAAATCTAAAAATCAATGTTTGTCACTGAAAGGCTTATATTTGTTTACATCATGTATTTATTTTGTTTTGATTTGTTTCTGCCAGATATGCCAGCAGTACACTAATCTATTAAAGGTACTGTGTATGGAAATTATATGGATTATGAATGCATATGATAGAGGAGAATCAGTGGTGTATGAAAACATTATTTTGTATGAATAAATCCCCAAATAAACAATAATAAACTTACCCTAAAGTTTACAAGATTTCTTCAGCTTTCAGGTAGTTCATTTTTAGAAGGAACACCCTAAAATAAAAGCTAACAGCCTTATTAAATTGCAATTCGGTAAATTTAAAAGGGCTCTATTTAAGCACACAGCATATTTTTTTTACAGAAGTTTTTATTTAGTGAAGACCTTGCTTTTGGATAGAAGTTCACTAACTACAAACTTATGTAAAAAAAATATGCTGTGTGCTTAAATAGAGCCCTTTTAAATTTGCTGAATCGCAATTTAATAAGGCTGCAAATTAGCATAAACTGTATAATTAGTTGTGGCCAATCAGAGGTAGGTGCAACAATATATCTGTTTCCCTCATGCTGGCTGCCACGATACTGACAGCTGATTTGCTAGGACACAACTCCACACAGCTCATTGGATTTTCTCTAGGACGTTCTGCCTACATAGATACCTTGCAGGTGTAGTCCACACAAGACATTTCAGGTGTACTTTCAATTACAAATATACAGAATTCCTCAATAAAACGATTTGATATAAGACCAGTCAGACAAACCTAAAATACATGATATCCCACAAACTTCCATATACCTTTATTATCATGAAATTACCATGTTATATATCTAGAAAAATGAAAATAAAGTGTTTGATTATGACCGATAAAGAACCTTAACAAACCTTCAAATATTAGGAATGTTATGTACCAGTAGTTTTAAAATGTGTATTCTAAATAAGATTATTACAAAAAAACTGTAACAATATACAATACATTTTTGGAATGTATATTCTAAATGAGAAATTTTAACAATACCTAAGGGATTCCAAAAATGTCTACAATGAATTAAGTGATTGCTATAATCTCATAATAAAGTATGCATCTATTTTGTAAATCTCAATTGTTGCAAACTAAAGGTATATCTAAATTTTCTGTTTTTACCCTTCTCAAATCTAACACATGCTGCTTATATCAGACATACACATTACATTGAGTCATTCTATACACATACAGATATATTTATTTAAAAACAAAACTTGTTTGCCCCAGAGCTGCTTACATTGTACAGTGAACCTCCTAATACGAAAGCTGCATTTGGGTATGGATGTTAACCTTTACTAACCTTGAAGCCAACAGCAGCTCAATGCAGAGAACCGCCTGCGCGCCTCCTTGCTTCCTTCTGCCGTGGAATACACATCCCATGATTACTTGCTACTCAAACTGCCATCTTGATTGATACAATGCATTAATTGCCTGAGATTGGCCAAAGCAAATTATGAATTGTATGCTAATTTTAGCAGGGATTTCTGAAAATCAACTGCTTGTAAACTCAAGAGATTTAGAAAACTTTATGGTAAGTGTAATGTTTATTTTGGTATTTATTTGTGCAAAAAAATATTTTCATACGCTACTGATTCTCTATCAGATGCATTCATAATCCATGAAACTTAAATATGCCTTTAGCAAAACAGAGCCACCCAATACTTTCTATTCCTATAAATGATTTTAGTTGACTATGAAGCCTGTCCTATTTTTCTTCTTATAAACTATATTTCTATTGCCCTTATTTCCATCCCTTCATATATATAATCTCTGTAATAGAGAACATTGCTAGTGTGTTGTGACAAAAAAAACTAATTGCCAATGCGTCCTGAAAACATCATCAGTAATCACCTGAAAAATCTTGCACACGTTGCCCAGATTTCATCAGGGGTATCTGTGGGCTCTATTTATAGGTTAATATTACAACATTCTAAATGTCTCACTATTGTATCTATACATTATTAAGTCCAAATGGGTAAGTAAAAGAAGATACCAATAAAATCAACTCTACACTATTAATCAATCTCAGAATAATTAAGGTGAAAAAAATAGAGTCATTATTTGCATCTACAACACATACTCTTTACTCAATATTTATTATCACAGCCATAGAACACATTTAAAGAAAATTAGAGGAAAATATAATTATTGGACTAAACTAGTTAATTCTTTCTGAGGTTTCAACTTACATATTTCATCTCATGAGAAGAATACATAATATATAATGTTTTCATATAAAGGTCAAATAAAAAGATCTGATCTGTCATTTTTTATGATTTTTGAATTTTATATGTATCAATTCATCTAACATGAGCTTTCGTGTTTTTTAATCATCTTTATATATGATTATTGTATTTTAATACTATTATAATAATTGATTTATAATACAGTATAAACTAAAATTTTCTTTAAAAAATGTTTTCTTGATTCCTAATCATGGCTTATATAAACTTTTTCAAAATTAATTATTTAATTAATTCTTTCACCATATGCAGGTATTTCTTATGTTGTTTATCTTCCCTCATAAAATGTGAAGCAAACAAATACTTAATTTGAAGCAAATACTTAAATCCCTTATTCAAGCCACAAGCTTTCTTCATTTTTAATGTGTAAATCCATCTTGCTTTGTGTTGTCATAGTTTATTATTCAAGTCACCTCTCCTTATAGGTTTCTTAACATGATCTGTAAATTGTAAAGCCCTGAAACTCCCTTTATGTACATGATTAATATGTTTTGCTACAGTGGTATCAAATTAATTTTCAGCACTGTATATATGTTCAAGAATTCTTCTTCCCAATTTCTGAATAGTTTCTCCAACATACCTCGTTCCACAAACACAGGTAATCAATAGCACTTAGCAACCCACTGTAGTTTTCAATAACCATTTGGTTCAAAATGTATATGCATTTGTATGTCTTTTAAATTCCTTTATCTGTGGATTGTAATGTTAGCAGTGCCTTTCAAACAAGATCTTAAATCAGGATCATTAGTTAAGATATTCCAATGTGTTCTGAAAATGTATTTAATTCCATTTACAATTATATGTACCAATATATCTCACTATATTGTCATTGTATTTCTTATTATCAGAAAGAAGAAATTCTATATTTGCCCATTTCTCTTACGTTTTCTATAAAATATTGCAACTACCGTATATACTCGAGTATAAGCAGTGTCTCTCTACCCCCCCGTGTCTCTCTACCCCCCCCCCGTGTCTCTCTAACCCCCCGTGTCTCTCTAACCCCCGTGTCTCTTTCCCTCCCCCCTCCTCATCCTCAACCCCCCTCCTCCTCATCAACCCCCTCCTCCTCATCAACCCCCTCCTAACTGTCTCCCCTCTAAATACCTCCCCCTCACTTACCTGCTTCTTCTCCGGCCTCTGCTCCTTCTTGACACCAGTGCGCATGTGACGACACATGCAGTCCACGTCATTAGCATATACCAGGTGCCGAGAATGAGTTGGAGTCAATATCCTGTGTTTGTCTGCCACTCCCTGTCATTGATGTATTGTATACACCCCTCTCTGTATCTAACTGGTATAAATATTACTGACTTTTCAAAAATAAATCAGTTGACTGCTGAGACATATAGCAACCGTTAACTGTTTAATGGCCGCCAATATAACAATTTCAAGTAGAATAAAATAAAAAATACATATAAATTCAATAAGGAACTAAACACAGTTCAACAAAAACACATAGAAAAGTAAATTAATATTCTTCTTTACTGTTTAAGAACCTATAAGCCTTACAAAGAAGCCTAAATAAGCATACCAAAAGTGGTGGACACAAAATAGAATAATGCTAAAAACATAGCCATCATATGCAAAATAGGAAAAACATTCATTTTCAATGTATAACAACATTTAATCCTAATAAAAAAGACTAATTAAGCAAATAAAGTATGCAACATATGGTGGACACATAGGATTGTACCAAAAATCACACAAACACATAGAAAAGTAAATTAATATTCTTCTTTAATGTTTAAGAACCTATAAGCCTTAAAAAAGAAGCCTAAATAAGCATACCAAAAGTGGTAGACACTAAATAGGATTGTACCAAAAATCACACAAACACATAGCAAAGTAAATTAATATTCTTCTTTAATGTTTAACAACCTTATGCCTTACAAAGAAGCCTAAATAAGCATACCAAAAGTGGTGGACACAAATAGGATAATGCTAAAAACATAGCCATCATATCCAAAATAGGAAAAACATTCATTTTCAATGTACAAAAACATTTAACCTTCATAAAAAAGAATAATTAAGCAAATAAAGTATGCAACATATGGTAGACACAAAACAGGATTGTACAAAAAATTACACAAACACATAGCAAAGTAAATTAATATTCTTCTTTAATGTTTAAGAAGCTATAAGCCTTGCAAAGAAGCCTAAATTAGCATAGCAAAAGTGGTGGACACAAAACAGGATAATGCTAAAAACATCGCAATCATATCCAAAATAAGAAAATCATTAATAATTACAGTATAAAAAAAGGATAACTGGAATATACAAATACAATTAAAGTATTTTTAAAAGGTTGCACAAAAAACAGCATAGCAGAAAAATTCACCATAACAGATAAAATAGACAAAAAAAATGAAATATGTTATTCATTACAAATACATTCAAGTCAAATAACATTTTAATTTTTCTTTTACAACAGACACTGCTTGAAGACCATCAGACGAAGACTTTCAACAGAGGACCAACAAAGATTCTGCTTGAAATCACACTTCAACCAAGGTACAGTATAACAAGTAAAAAAAGAGAAAACTAAATAAACATGTTTCCTCTGCATCCATGTCAAAAAAAAAAAAATAGAATAACAACCACTAACTATGGCCCTCATTCAATTGCAATTTGCCCAATTGAATAGGGGTCTAAATAAGCACATGACATATTTTTTGAAAGAAGTTTTTAGTTAGTAAACATCTATCCAAAAGCAAGGTTTTCACTAACTAAAAACTTATTTTGAACTTTTATCAAAATATAACTGACATATTTCTTATTTACCTCTTATTTGTCTTTTATGGACAATAATGTTTAACAGTAAATCCAAACTTCAATCTAGCATAGTCCACAAAAGTCTCAAAACACAGACTAAATAAAATTTGGCATTCTAAATTACCAGTCGTAATGTACAATATTAAGCATAAAACCTAAACACAGGCATAAAATAGAATACTACAACAAATAGTACTAACACCACAAGAAGAAGAAAAAAGAAAAAAAATTCATTGCCCAAATATATCAGCCTTTAAATAAAATATCAAAATACTATTATGACAATCCCCTGTAGTAAAAATTACAAAGAATAATTTTTGCCCTCTACTATGCATGTAAGTTAAAAGTACAACAAAAAAATAAATTGCCAAAACAACTAAAATATAAATTTCAATTAACACTAGACACCTACTACATGTAGAAGAAGGTATAGTGTCAGTTCCTTGAGTGTGCTATTCATGTAAGGCAAAAATTACAACGTACGACAGAAAGTAAGAACAACAAAATAAAAAACACTTATTTAACAATACAAAGAAAGTACTGCTACAATGAACTACAAGCATATATAAACAAACTGTTGATAATAAAAAATGAAAAAAACAAACTTAGCATCTCAAACTAAACTAATTATACATTATTTTCTTTTACAGATTAACATGGCTACTAACAAGAGCAAACAAGAAAAGAAAAGATGTCAAACTAGAGAAAGACAAGAGAGATGGGCGAACCAGCAGACACAGGAGGAGAAGGAAATTAGACGATAAAAAGAACGCAAAAGACTTGCAAGCAAAAGACTATCAGCTGCTAAAATTAAAGATACACCAAAAAAAGCTATGAAGCAAACAAAGTATTTAGAACCTGTTCCTCAAACACCACATTACATTTTACCTGAAAAAATAAAAGAGATACCAAAAAAAGCCACAAAAAAAAACAAAGCAATTAGAACCTGTTCCGGAAACATTACATGACATTTTACCTAAACCAATAAAAGATATACCAAGAAAAGCCACGAAAAAAACTAAGCATTTAGAACCTATTGTTAAAACATCACATGACATTTCACATGATGAATTTGAAAGTCAAACTGATATATGCTTTGAAAATTGTCCTTTACTCAAGTCTTTAGCAGTAGAGGTTCATTGTTGTGGGGACATGAATACTCAATGTCAGTTTTGTGAGGCTTATTATTTTAAACAGGAGAGACCCAGAGATGGCCAATTTAGTAGTTGCTGTCAAAAAGGCAAGTTCAAACTTCCAGAAAGAAAAGAATTTCCTATCTATTTACACAACATTATGACTGAACCTACTTTTCCAAACTACAAAAATTTTAAGACAAACATAAGATCCTACAATAGTGCCATATCCTTTGCATCTATGGGGGCATCATTAGCTGCTAATGTACCAGGACATGGTCCTTACTGTTTTAAAGTGCAAGGCCAAATCTATCATCGTACTTCACATTTACATCCAGAGAAAGGAGAGCAAAGAAAATTCGCTCAACTATATGTCCTAGATACAATAGAAGCTGTTGACCAACGTATGCATTTGGAAGAAAATAAAAAATGCTTAACCAATGTTTTTATAGAGCTAGATAACATTATAGACAATAACCCCTACACTAAAGCTTATAAAAAACTGGCAGAAGTAGAAAATGAACAACAACTTCATGCACAAAGGCATCAATTACCAATGCCAAAGGTCAATTTGGAGCTTAAAAGAGACAGACATACTGATAAACGTCATTATAACTTGCCAACATCAAATCAGGTTGCAATGGTGTTTTAAAATGATGAAGGAGAACCACCATTTCAAAGAGACATTAGAATATATCCCAGAAATGAGGAGCAACCATTCATTAATATGAGTATCTTAAGTCCAAATTTTGATCCAATGACATATCCCATTTTTTTCCCACACGGAGAGGCAGGTTTGCAACCAAAATTAACACTTCCCAGTTACCCAAATGCTAAAGCCAGAATCTGAAATAATGTTTCTATGCTTGAATTTAAAGTAGCTCAAATTACATTTAATCCAATTTTATGTGGTGGAAAACTAACACAACAATGGATTATTGATTCCTATTTGCAAGTTGAGGCCAATAATTTAAACTTTATAAAATATCAACAAGATAAACTACGTGTAGAACAATATTCTGGACTAATGGACTATGTTGCTGAGGTGGCTACAAGCAGAGACATGAGAGCTGGCAAAGCCATAATTTTACCATCTTCCTTTCAAGGATCTCCTCAAAATATGAGAGAAAGATACAATGATGCTATGGCTATTGTCACCAAATTTTGCAAACCCGATTTATTTCTTACATTTACATGTAATCCCCAATGGCCAGAAATTACACAAAATTTACTTCTTGGCCAAAGTGCTTCTGATAGACCAGATTTAGTAGCCAGAGTTTTTAAGATTAAATTAAATGAATTAATATGTGACATCACTATAAGTCACTTATTTGGCAAATGTCTTGCTTATGTATATACCATTGAATTTCAAAAAAGAGGCCTTCCACGTGCACATCTTCTCATAATACTTCAAGAGAAAGATAAATTAGATACTTCTGACAAAGTGGATGCAGTCATTGTTGCTAAACTACCAGATCCAGAACTATATGGTAGATTATATGAGATTGTTACTCATCGCATGATTCATGGACCCTGTGGTGAGCTTAATCCACAATCACCATGTATGGAAAATAATAAATGTTCCAAAGATTTTCCAAAAGATTATAGAGACAAAACCTATGCCAATTGTGATGGCTATACACTTTATAAAAGAAGAGAAGGAGATAGTGCCATTATTCGTGGCAAAAAAGTTGACAATAGATATGTAGTACCCTACAATCCCCATTTACTTATGAAGTATAACGCCCACATTAATGTAGAAGCCTGCACTTCCATCACATCCATTAAATATGTGTACAAATATATTTATAAAGGCTATGATGCAGCTACTGTAGTCGTCAAAAGTGCAGACAACCCTGAAAGTAGTGAGTTAGCACATGATGAACTTGCATCTCATGTAGATGCTCGCTATGTCAGTGCGCCAGAAGTTAAGTGGCGGCTTTTAAAATTTGAAATGCATGATAGATCACATGCAGTATATAGATTAGCAGTAGATTTGCCACAAAGACATTTAGTGTATTTCCATGCTTGAAATGAAAGTAATGCATTGGCCCAAAGTGAACTTCGTCACACTACACTAACTGCATGGTTTGAATTAAATTCCACAGATTCAGAAGCAACACAATTCCTATATATTGAAATTCCATATCACTATGTTTTTGTGAATGGATTATGGAGACATAGAAAAAGCAGAGGAAATAAAATAATCCCAAGAATTTACACAGTCAGTTGTTGAAAGTTTTTGCTTATGGATATTACTTTTAAATGTTTCTGGAGCACAAAGTTTTGAACACTTAAGAACTGTTAATGACATAGTATATGAATCCTTCCATTTAGCTGCAAGACATAGAAACTTACTAGCTGATGATACAGAGTGGGAAAGATGTTTAGAAGAAGCAGCACAATGTCAAATGCCACGGCAGATGAGAGAACAATTTGCATTTATTTGTATCTTCTCAAATGCTCCAAATGCATTAGCTTTGTGGGAGACATTTAAAAGTAATATGGCTGAAGACTTTATGCAACGATACAATGAACCGATTGCACCCTTAAAAGCGTTAATGGAAATCCAAGAAGTATTTTTAACTCATGGATTAAGTTGTGCAAGTTTTAATTTGCCTGTTCCAGGTTTTATAGATGACATAAACTTGAAGACTATGACATTTAACTATAAGCAGAAAGAACAGAAGAAAGACTTGCAACTTTAAATACGTTACAATTGCAAGCATTTAATGCCATTAAAAATGCAATAGATGATGACATGGTGACAGAGCGTTATTTCTATCTTGATGGACCTGGCGGATCAGGAAAAACCTATCTATATAATTTATTAATGAGTTTGGTACGAGCACAAGGTCAAATAGCAATGGCGTTTGCCACTACTGGAATTGCTGCACTTTTGTTAGAAGGTGGAAGAACTGTACATAGTGGCTTTAAACTGCCAGTGCCTATTTTAGAAACTTCTGTGTCAGATATTCCCATGACATCATTACAAGCAAAGAAATTGAAAAAATGTAAATTAATTATAATAGATGAGGCCACAAGGCCACAATGATGTCATGCTATGCCCTCCAATGTATTGAGCGTTTGCTTCGTGAAGTCATGGATAATACTTTTCCATTTGGTGGAAAGGTAATGTTGTTAGGTGGTGATTTTAGACAAACATTACCTGTCGTTGTACATGGAAATTGAACTGACATTATCGAAACCTGTATAAAGTCAAGTACACTATGGAAACATTTTACCCTTCTTCAACTGAATCAAAATATGAGATCAGAAAGCCAAACTGATTTCAATGATTGGCTTATTAAAATTGGAGAAGGCAGGGGGGGGGTGGCTATCGGCTGAAGAGAGCAGACGTGTGACTCCAGAGCTCCCTAGTTAAAACCCCAATTATAGCGTTTTTTTCCCCAAAAAAGCAACTAGACACGCTCAGGAAGCACTTTAAACATCCCTGCTCAACAGACTGCTGAAGGAGATACCCGCCATAGTGGGGTTTGCCGGAGAGATCGGGATCGGCCTGCCACGAGGGAGCGACCGGTGCAGGGGCGCCATCTTGCCCAGCACAGCGGCGTCCTCTCACCCGAGAGCGCTCAGGCGGTGAAGGCCTCCCCAGCCACCTATACCGACGCAGACAACCCCTATACCGGAGCCGACTCCGGAAAGAGGCACAAGGAACGACAGCTCAGAGGCCGGCTGCCCAGGAGGGAGAAGAACAGCCAAAGGGGCGCCCTGCACGAGCAGCAACGAAGCGGAGGAGTTCGCGGCTCGGTGGAACCGCAGAAAGTGGTGAGTGAGGGAAAGGGTATAGTTGCCCCAAAGAAGCGGTGTAGCAGCACCATTAATGAAAAAGGCCTGGAAGGCTGCACAGACCCGAAGCCTACCATTCCTCACCCCCAACGTGTAGAGCTGACACACATCCCAAGACGCATCTCACACCCAGGCACACAGACAGCGCAACCTCTGCCCCACAGCCCTATGTGACAACCAGGGCTGCACTACCTTACACTCAACAGCCCTAATAAAAGAGCCCTACTACAAGTACCAAATAATCAAAAAGTCTTACAAAGGGGCAAGAGGGCAGCAGAAAGGCTATTCCAGTGTTCCAGTGCAGAGCAGCCAAATTGGGTTTGTTTGGCGACAAAAAGCACCCCCATGAAGGAGGGAAGCCATTTTGGTTTTGCAAAAGAGTGAGTTATATGCAAAGACTGCAAAGCTTGAATTGAGCAAAGTAAGACTTATATATACCCAAGGACAACACTTGTTGCACCATTATACAGATAAGTGCTTTACTGACATAAAGTACTGGACCCATGTGGGTCAAAACTTGCTAATAAAACAAACAAGCATTTACAAAGAATACAAAAACAAGATTCCCCATTGAATATACACAGAAGCCCAATATAAACCGGGTTATACCACCCACCCCACTTCAAATAAGGGCAAGAAGACTGCGTGAGTAAAAATACACTTCATTAAACTCAATTCAGTTAAAGCAGGAAAGGCAGCAGAAGTTAATTAATTTAAACAATAGAGGAACTAAGTAAATATACCAGAATATCTCTCACAAACTTACATCACCGATCGCATGCAGGGAAACGCAGCCATGACAAAACAAAAGTTTCCTGTCAATGAAAGTTCCTAAACAGCAGCCCCCAAATGAGTCCCTAGGACTGGCCAATTGACCCCCTAAATGCGGTGAATTAAGAAGCTAAAACCGGAGGGGATACCCCACCCTGGAATAGATACCTGACATTTTTGATATCTCTTCAAAAGATTATAACCTCTAAATCATACCTTTATAACGTGCCGGATTGCATAACAGATTGGGACTCATGGGTAAATCAAAACGGAATATACCCTCAAAGAGCATCCAAGACCGCTTTAAATCACATCAACAAGCGGGAACCTCCCCGCAAATATCAGCAGTAGGTTCATCAGAAGGCTCAGACGTGGAAGAAGAGCCCTCTCACACAAAACAACCTATGAAACTGTCAGACATCTCATTGACGGACTTCAATAACCTACTTGGTTCTCATTTTGACAAGGCAGTGGGGGAGATCAGACAAGACTTACAAGACCTTGGGCATAGGACCCACGTACTGGAAACAATAACTGATCAAATAGTAGACACCCAACAAAAGGACCGTCTGGACATATCCCAAAATTGGGCACATATTGAAATGCTAGAGAATAAACTGGAGGACCTAGAAAATAGGTCCAGACGCAATAATATTAGATTCAGAGGGATACCTAAAGCAGTGGGTGACCTGAAACTATATTTAAATGCAATTGTCCATAGCTTACTTCCTGATCTCCCTCAAAACGCCTGGGAGATTGAAAGAGCACATAGGGCCTTAGGCGGCACAAATTCACCAGAGCAACCGAAAGACGTCATAGCTCGTTTTCTTCTGCAAGGAACAAGAGATATATTACTGGCAACTTCTAGAAAGACGAAATCTATAGTTGGCCCGGATGGAGCCCAGATTCAAATCTATGCGGACCTAGCTCCCTCCACTCTTATAAAAAGAAAACAGCTAAAACCAGCCTTAGCAATCCTAATCCAAAAAGGTATCAACTACAGGTGGGGGTTCCCCTTCAGCCTGTCGTTTCAAGTAGGGACGACAAATCACACAATCCACACTTTGACCGAACGCAATGCAGTCCTCGCAGATTTAAACCTTTTGCCCAGAGAAGGTACTTTAGAACTTACCCAAGATCAAAATCCACCGCTGAGACCGGCAAGACAATGGACAGAGATCCAACGGTCAAAACAACAGAACAAACAATCCGATCCAGCAGGGGTATCTGCAACATCATCTCCAGGATCCTCAGAAGGAAAAAAATAGGGGGCCAGAGATATATACAAGGAGCGACCAGAGTAATAGAACTGAGGGACACTCTGGACATTAAGCTCAAACCTCCCTTAGCCCACGAAAGCATCAGAGAACGGAAATCATTGTAGCAGGGAACCTTTGAAAAAAGAGGCTAAGGGAAATGACTATATATATACATTATATCATCCTATAGCGGGACCACTAATTCCGCTAACCCAGAGGACTACTTTCCTTCTGCAACTCAATAGGAAGCTCTATGATGTTTAGGTTTTGAGTTTATAGGTCAAGTAACAGAAATGCACTGATTGTGAAATTGGTTGTTATGTTTGATAGAAAGTTAAAGTTAAAATTAAAAGTCAATATAGGGGTCAGGTCTCTTGAATAGGGACTTTACAATGGGGCATTTATGGGTAACCCTTTAAAACTCACATATGTTAATATGTCAGATTTTACATCCTCAGCAGAGGGGATTACTAGGGATATGGACATTTTCATTCCCCTCCCCTGGCACGAATGTGCCTTATGTAATTACCTGAGGAAAAATAAATGTTTATGTATTTTTATTGTTTGGTTAACTATGTTTTGCTTTTTCTTTCCAACCTTCTCAGTTTTGAATATCAAACTTTACGAGGCGATTCCTCCACTTTCTCCGGTGTCACTCCCACATACCCTTGAGACCCACGTACAGTGATCGTTAGGGGATAACGAAGGTAAAGCTCTGGTTAGGCACAATCTCGACAGTGTTATAGAAGTACCATGACAGGTACCACATTTACTTTTGTCTCACACAACGTCCGGGGATTCAATTCCCAATTTAAACGGCGCAAAGCCTTTTTATCTTACAAACCACTACGCCCGGACGTAATATTCTTGCAGGAAACGCATTTTGCACACCGCAAGCTCCCTCAATATTTACACAAAGATTACCCGATATTTGTCGCTTCCACCCAACCTACCAAAAAGGGGGGAGTTGCTATCCTGCTGCATCATCATTTCCCATTCATTATAGAACATCGAAAAATAGACGCGGGTGGGAACTTTGTAGTACTAACAGGTACATTATGGGGAACCAAAATTTCCCTAATTTCATTTAACGCGCAAACTTCCTCACCTCACAAATCATTGATAAGACTCCTCAAATATCTAAAATCAGTTGATGTCGGGAGGATAGTGTTGGGGGGAGATCTCAATCTGGTGCTGGATCCTTACATAGACAGATCAAACTACGATAATAAGGATAAATACTCAAATAAATTGAAACAAATTAACTCTCTGCTCAATGACTTGCGCCTAACAGATGCTTGGAGACTGCTCCATAAGGGTGAGAGGGGGTACACCTTCTATTCACCTGTTCATGGTACATATTCCCGAATAGATACTATTTTAGTAGACTCTTCGTTCTCAGATAACGTAATTAGGGCAGAAATCCATCCGTGCCCGTGGTCCGACCACTCTCAGGTTAGTGCCTCCATAGATTTAGGCCTAAAGAGCAGACCCTCTTATAGCTGGAGACTCAATGAAAACATATTATCTAACCCAACAGTGAGTGAACAAATAGCCAAAGATCTGGAACTATTCTTTTCGACCAACATCACCCCAGAGTCGGACATGGGGTGGTCATGGGTGGCCCATAAGGCCTTCATTAGGGGCTCTCTGATCAAAATTGCAAGTGGTCTCAAAAAACAAGCCAAATTAAAAGAGGAAACCCTAGAGAGGGACTTGAGGGAGTTAGAAAAATTAAACCAGCAAAACACCTCCAACAATTTACGTAAAAGAATAGATAAAATTAGATTGGAGCTAGATCTATTGTTGTCTAACCTCACGGAAAAAGCAATGAAGTGGACAGGTCACAGATTCTATACCAAAGCTAACAAACCAGATAAGTTACTGGCAAAAAAACTTAGAAACAAAATCTCACAATCAAAAATCTATAAAATAAGAACCTCGGCTGGGGAAGTCACCACCAGCCCAAATCTTATACAAAAAACATTCCTGGACTATTTCCAGAAAATGTATTCCTCTGAGAAACATCACACCCAGCAAGAGCAACAACCGCATGGGTTTTTGGAGTCGTGTGATCTGCCCACTTTATCCGAGGAGGAAAAGGAGCTCCTTAATTCAAAAGTGGGGGAAGCCGAAGTTAGAAAAACCATTAATAGTCTGAAGGGTGGGAAGGCACCGGGCCCGGATGGATTCACCAACTTGTACTATAAAAAATACATAGACACGCACCTTACTACTCTGTTCAACCAGATCCTAGAGGGTCATCAAATGCCCCAAGAATTAAACCAGGCGGACTTGATATTCTTCCATAAAGATGGGCGAGACCTCCTAGAAGTAAAAAATTACCACCCAATTTCACTCCTTAATGGGGACATAAAAATGTTAGCAAAACTGATGGCCAATAGAATCGCCCAATTTCTCCCCAGACTTATCCATAATGACCAAACAGGATTTGTCCCTGACAGACAAACAGGGGATAACATCAGACGCACCTTGAACCTGATATCGTGGGGTTCTAGAAATCACACCCCAACATGTTTAGTAGCCTTAGACATAGAAAAAGCCTTTTACACCGTAGAATGATCCTATCTAAAAGCGGTATTACTCAAATTTGGTTTTGGAGGGAAATTTATGGACCTAATTGAAACCTACTATAGATCTCCCAAGGCCAGATTGAAATTACCAAGCGACACTATGGTGCAAATTGAGGTACAAAGGGGATCCAGACAGGGATGCCCCCTCTCGCCCTTACTCTTTGCTCTAGCAATAGAGCCACTGGCACAGTCAATAAGAGCAAACTCAAAAATCAAAGGGATCCAGATAGGCCACCCCCACTTTAAATGTAGTCTCTTTGCAGACGACTTTCTGGGCTCACTCACAAGCCCAGCCACTTCCATCCCAGAACTTATTCATACCCTTAACCACTTTGGAAACCTCTCGGGGCTCACTATAAATGTAGCAAAGTCAGAAGCACTAGGTATTTCTCTTACCCAATCAGAGACACAATATCTTAAACAAAACTTCAATTTCTCCTGGCCTGATTCACACATTAAATATTTAGGGGTATGTATAACCAGAAGAGTAACAGATATATATAAAGCTAATTATATACCCCTATTCAAAGAGTTAATGTTAGACTTACAAAGATGGTCAAAAAATAGAATCACATGGCTAGGCAGGATACATGCAGTTAAAATGAATATTCTTCCCCGGCTACTATACTTATTTCGCACACTTCCGACCCCAATAATTTACAAAGATCTAGAAAAGTTCCAAAATCAAATCTTCAAATTTATCTGGAATCACAAATCCGCAAGAATTTCCAAATCTACCATGTATTTATCTAAAACTAAAGGAGGCTTCTCATGCCCCAACCTCAAATTGTACTATAAAGCAGCACAACTCTCGTTTATCCCCATGGCGCACTCCTCCCGTCATCAACCTCTATGGGTCTTTATAGAAAATATACAAATGCCCCCATACACATGGGACACCATCATATGGCTTCCCAAGTCAAACATTTTAAGGGGAAAAGTAACAAACCCAATAACCAGACACTCTCTGGGGATATGGTCATGGGCAACTCAGCACTATCACATAGCCCCTCCATTAGCAAGCATTTCTCCGATTATTCCAAACCCCCTACTGACAATGCAACTGTCTCCAATGTCTAAACACTGGTGGAAATCCAAGGGCCTGTTGACTTTTGGGGCTTGGTATCAAGATGGGGCAATAGCCACATTTGACTACATAAAGACTACTTACAACCTACCTTTAATAGAGCACTATACATTCTGTAGGATAAGACATTTTGTAAATTCCACAATAACTGCGCTAGGAGCACCGGAAACCAATTGGCTAATCAGAATTTGTAGAGATCATCCACTGTCGAGTAATATGATAACCTTATTCTATAACACATTTAATGAGCCACAAAAGTCACAAAAAGTTAAATTCATACAGCAATGGGAAGAAGACCTGGGATACACGCTAGACCAAAGAATCTGGAAACAAAGCTGGTGCAGCCTAACTAGAGGGTCCCTAAACTATAGTGTTTTGGAGACATCGATAAAAGTCCTACACAGAATATATCATACACCAGCTAAACTTTTTAAATGGGGATTAACCCAAGATGATAAATGCTTCAGAGGCTGTGGAGACTCCGGGACATTCTTGCACACATAGTGGACATGCCATACTGTGAAAGGACTATGGGCAGAAGTATTTGAGTTAGCTTCAAAAATGTTTAAAACCAAAATACATGAATCCATTGAAATTGGCCTTTTAGGCCTCTCCAACTCACTACTGACATCCCATCAAAATAAGCTACTACAGTACTTGATGCTGGCTACAAAAAGCCATGTTGCTCGGCAGTGGAAATCCTCAAATGTGAGCATACAGGCAGTGAAAAACAAATTAAATTATATTTTAATAAATGAAAGATTAACACACCTCTTGGAAGATTCAACTCCTAGATTTATGGATGTGTGGTCTCTATGGCTAATGGAACCCGATAGCATATCTTTAGAACGCAAAATAAATCATTGAACCATGGTAGAGGGGGGGAGAACAGATGACACCGGAGGAGGTGGATGGAGATAAGAAACGCTTCAGACTAGTGGAACGGAAAGGAATAGTTCTTTAAATCAGTTATTGTTTATTTCTATTATTACGCCGGTTTGGCTTTTCCCTTCTCCTCTCTCTCCCCCCCAGCAGTATTACCTCCTTCTTACTATCTTCCCTAACTGGGAAACTAGAAGGTATCAGCATAATATGATGGGGTGGGGAGAGGAGGGGGGAGAAAAAAAGAAAAAAAATGGTTGAAAAACAGGCAAGGACAGATGGCTTCCCGGGGGAAGTACTAAATATATAGCACTCTATCATGTAGATCCATTACAAGTCAGAACTAGCTTTGCAGGATACAAAGAACATGAAGAAATTGCTGATATGATTGGTGTATTTTCCGTAAATGATGGTTTAATGTTTGTAATGTATCACACCCTTGCCTAATAAAACTGAATGTTAAAAAATAAAAAAATAAAAAAAATTGGAGAAGGCAGAACAGAAAAAATACCACATTTACCTGATGACACTGTAGAGATCCCACCTCATATGATTTGTCACCAAGATATTATATCGGCTATATTTGAAGGTAGCATAAATAACCAGGAATATTCGGAGCTTGCCAACCAAGTCATACTAACGTGTAAAAATAAGGATGCATTAATCCTCAATAATGAAATCTTTAAAAAAATTAATGCACCACAAAGAAATTATCACAGTGCTGATTCTGTACTTGCTGATGACAATGAAAGTCAGGCTAACTTTTCTACTGAATTCATAAACTCACTAACTCCTTCTGGAATGCCACCACATATTTTGCAGCTAAAGAAAGGTGCAATTATCATGTTACTGCAAAATATGAACCCCAAAAAAGGCCTATGCAATGGGACAAGATTAATTGTTCAACCATTAAAGGATCATTTTATAGATGCTGAAATTTTAACTGGTACCCATAAAGGAGAGAGAGTCTTCATACCAAGAATAGATTTAGCACCAAGTGAAAGTAGTCTCCCTTTTATACTTCAAAGAAGACAATTTCCCATTATTATGGCATTTGCCATGACCATTAATAAATCACAAGGTCAAACGTTCAAATCTGTGGGTATTTTCTTGGAAGAACCAGTATTTGCACATGGTCAATTGTACATTGCGTTATCACGGTGCAAAAATCCACAGGCTATTAAAGTTTACATTGAAAAGAAGTCAAGGTGATTTATTAGAAGATGGACATATTTTTACTAAAAACATTGTCTACTATGAAGTACTATAACTTTTCATTAAAGAAATAAAACCCATGCAAAACAAATTTAAAAGCATTGAAAAATACAAAACAATAAACAATTCAGTCATAATTAATGGAAGTACTGTTTATGGATGATTAGCCTCACAAAACACTTGCCTTGCATTATTTTTACAAATTATGTTAAATGTTAATTAACTATGTTACTGTTTCTAATGTTACAAGTTTAAAAACAATATTTTTAAGTACATTACTTAGACTGATAAGAAAGTTCAAGTTTCAAAAAATATACTTTCAAGTTCTTTACTTCAACATATTACAAAGTTCATTTTAAGACAAATTATGTTAAAATGTTAATTAACTATGTTACTGTTTCTAATGTTACAAGTTTAAAAACAATATTTTCAAGTTCATTACTTAGACTGATAAGAAAGTTCAAGTTTAAAAAAATATACTTTCAAGTTCTTTACTTCAACATATTACAAAGTTCATTTTAAGAGCTCAACCATGTTTTAAGTCACAATGTAAATATTGTCTTTAATGTTAAACATTAATCCAGGGAGTAATCTGATCGCCACTTTATAAGGTCAGGAAGGAATTAATTTTTTTCCCTCTCTGATACAATTTGCTATGTTTCAAGGAGGGTTTTTACTGTTTGCCTTCCTCTGGATTCAATGTATATTTAAGTTAACAATTCTTGAGTTAAAAAACCATTACCTCAAGTTTACAATACTTATTAATTTAAAGTTCAACTGTTCTTACATTCAAATGTTAATACTTTTAATACAAAATGCTTTAACAGTTACTGTTCACCAAGAGAACATTTTACAAAAATAAACATGTTTAATATCACAATACTACTTATTTCATCATAACTAAAATCTTACAAGTGTCAAATACATATATTAATAACTAAACTACTTTCCAAACATACACATCTCATTGCCGTCATTAGTCGCTAGTGTATATAATATTCCTAGTGAAATCTACCAAAAAAAACTCTTGTCCCTTTAAGACTATACCTTGGTTATCATCATATCTTCTTAAGGCTATTCACCTAACCAATTTTCCCCCCATCTCTGTGTGTCTGCTCTCCTGTTGCATCACTTTACCTGCCCAGTGGCAAGCCAAGTGACAAGCCATCTACCCCCAGTGTCTAGCTCTTTAACAACCCACTCCCTTGACTGTCCCAAATCTCTTTTGACACTCTTTGTAGCATACTCCTTGCCCCTATGTAGAGGACTTTTCATATGGGGACCAGAGAGTTACCACATTGGGTAGGGGACTACATTATATTTGTATTTTGACCTCTTTACTGGACAAAAAAGCACATGGATCCCTACACATTTGCAGCCTTATTAAATTGCAATTCGGCAAATTCTAAAAGGCTCTAAATAAGCACATAGCATATTTTTTTACAGAAGTCTTTAGTTCGTGAAGGACTTCACAAACTAAAAACTTCTGTAAAAAAAAATATGCTATGTGCTTATATAGAGCCCTTTTAGAATTTGCTGAATTGCAATTTAATAAGGCTGTTAGTGTCTACTTTATCAGTAGATATTTTATAATATATTAGATATTTTATGAGTAGATATTTTAATATTTAGTATTGTGTATGTGCCTATGCTATTATTTTTGCTGGCAAATTAGAAATTCATATAGATACATTTAAAATTATTTTTTTAAATCCAATTTTAGCAAAGATCAGTGAATATGTATTTCTTATAAGCACAAGCTGCACTTTGGTTCTTATAAGCACAGTCTACACTTTGATTGTTATAGGCACAGGCTGCACTTAGTTACATAGTTACATAGTAATTGAGGTTGAAAAAATACTTTTAGTCCATCAAGTTCAACCTTTTTAGATCTTCTGTGATCTGCAATATGCAGATTAATTGTTAATTGATTATTGATCCAGAGGAAGGCTAACAGAACAAAAACAAAAAACAGTGAAACATTGCCAATTGTCTCAAAAGGGGGAAAAAAACATAAAATTCCTCCCTGGATCAATACTCCCTCTCTAATTAACCAGGATAATGAATGCCATTTTTATTTAAGAATATATCCAATCCCTTTTTAAAGTTAGCTATCAAATCCGATGTCACTGTTATGGATTAGGATCAATACAAAATGCATAACTGTATTCGTGCACCTATTATATATCTTATCTTTGCAGTATTATCGTATAACCTAGTTTTACTAATAAATGCTGAATCATTGGGAGACTCTAAAATGGAGGATTTGTCACTTCCCTGCATACAAGATGTAGGCAGCACTATTTCCGGTCTGTTAAGGATGACGAGTCTTACCACACCCTGAGCACAAGAAGGAGAACGCCATCTTCCCTTTGTCCTAAACTTCTGACCAATGAGAGAAAGACTCATCCCCCTGTGGGATGACACCTAGAGACTCCTTAATGCATTAACCCAATGCCTTGCTGAGATTCTGTAAAAGCGGACACCTCAGAACCAATGAATTACCGAATAAACCTGATGTTTTGCTTAATTGTAACTTTTATCTGATTACTAAAAAACGATATAAATGATGGCTGACTTAATAAATTAGGCGAGAGGAAGCTTTATACCATAACTCTGTGTTGGTGTATTATTTCTCTAAGGTGTGCACACTATACAAATATTGATAATTTGGCCAGGGATAGATATCTCTGAGATATACTTTCTTTATTTCTATAAAATCACCACCTCCTTTGGTAGAGAATTCCACAGATTAACCACCCTTACTGTGAAGAACCCTTTTCTTTATTTAAGGTAATTTTTTTTTTACTTATCTCAAAGGATGTTCTCTTGTCAGCTAAAAACCTCTTGGCACCAACAGTTCCCTTGACAAAGCCTTGTATTGACCCTGGATATATTTATATAATATAATCATATCCCCTTTTAGACACCCTTTTTCTAGATACAATAAGTTTAATGTGGCTAGTCTTTCTTCATAACTACGTAATATTTTACACTCTGATATATAAAATAATACTAAAATGTTCATAAATATGCAAAACTCTGATTAAAAAGGAGCAATAATTATTGAGCCGTTAATCCATATCTATGCAATATAAGCTACATAATCATTATAAATAGAAATGATCACATATACATAAACCCTGTGATATTATGTCAGATATCAAGTAAGCACACATGAAATGTTATATTATAGTAATAACATTTCATGATTGCTATTGATCATGATTCACTTGTTTTAGAAAATCAAAGGGCTACTTTGGTCACATATTTAAAACTGACTCCTTGAAGAACAACATTTAAAAAATAAGCAACATGTCATTAAAATCTAAATGTAAATAATACACTCTCAAGTATTGATTTTCACAATTATTCTGTGGTGGAATCTAACATATTTGTGTTAGCAGATCAATTTCCTGAGGTGGGTGGAGACTTGGGACCTCATTCAATTGCAATTTGGCCAATTGAATAGGGGTCTAAATAAGCACATAACAAATTTTTTAAAGAAGTTTTTAGTTAGTAAACATCTATGCAAAAGCAAGGTTTTCACTAACTAAAAACTTATTTTAAAAAAATATGTTATGTGCTTATTTAGACCCCTATTCAATTGGCCAAATCGCAATTGAATGAGGGCCTTGGAATGCAAAAGGAAGTGCTTATCTGCACAATGGAAATGTGTCTGTTACAACAGCCAACAACTAAAAGAAAGCTCATTAGTTTGCACGACATACCCTTCTCAGAATGTATTAGACAACAGCAAGCAAGTTATCAAAATGGAAACGCAGCTTGTGTATATTTTGTTGATTTAAAAAAACATATTCCCATTATGATGTTTAATTATTTCAAATACCATATAGAATCAATTGATTACAGTGGTCATTTAAAAAAAATAAGTTTTTATTTTTTAACTTGCATATGAAAATTTCCTTTAACAAGGAAAGCTATTTGCTTTTCTATATAATGTAATTAGTTTCAGTAAAATGGAATATAATCAGAAAATATTTTTGGGGGGTTTTCAGTATGATTTCCATATGTTATTCTAATATTGATTATAGAGTCGGTGCAAGCAACTGATAATTATTCATATTCAGTAGAGCTGATATAAATATATTGCAAATCTTGTATCAGATTTTTAAATTTACACATCTTTTCAATGTTAAAACATTCAAACTTAAAATGCCATTTAAAGAAAATAAACAAAAACCTTTACTAAGATTTTATTGTGAATTTAAACAATTAAAGCCTTATTAAATTGCGATTCAGCACATTTAAAAGGGCTCTATTTAAGCACACAGCATATTTTTTTACAGAAGTTTTTAGTTAGTGAATTTCTATCCAAAAGCAAGGTTTTCACTTAATAAAAACTTCAGTAAAAAAATATGCTATGTGATTAAATAGAGCCCTTTTAAAGTTACAGAATCACAATTTAATAAGGCTGCTAATTACCATTTTTACTCATGTACCCAGGCAATATCAGCTCTGGATCTCTCAACTCCTTGAACAAAATATTATGGTTAGGGCAGAGTCGCCTTGGGTGAGTAAGCAGGGGACCTGCTTATTGCCAAGGGATGCAATGGGGATACATGAGCTGCCAGCCAAGTACACACTCACTTTCTAGGCACTTCCCACTATCATACTGCAGCTCTGGTATGTCAGTTTAGATAACACCCCACCCTGAGAGCCTTTACTCTTGTCACAATACTTAATTCAGGAGAGTCTAGAGTAAAGGGAGTCACCTAATTTATCCGGGAAGGGGGGCAGATAGTCATCCTAGGGGTCATCTAACCATCAACATATATTTTTTATTGAACCTTATAGTATGTATAGCATAGCACTGCATTCACATTTTCAGTCAGCCTGCTGCCCCCTGAAATTGTGCTGCCCTAGGCCTGGGCCTTTATCCCTAGGCAGAATCACATCACTGCATACATGTCTGTCCTTAAAGAAGTTCTTGAAACCTTAGGGAATAACTGATATCTTCATTTGGCTACCATAAGTCAACTGTTGCTGTGCCCAGACACCCCCTAGTTTTGTGAAAAGCATGCCCTGTCAATGCTACAAATTGAAACTGTTGGAAAATATTAAACGTTTTGAAGTACATTTGCAGACATAGAGCAAGCCAATTGTACAATAATGTAAGTTCACATTATCAGATATTGCAATACAAATTTAAAAAAAGGTTTTAAGATTATTTTCCCTAATATTACTTGTAGTATGTGCATGTTTAAACATATTCAATGTTGCCAAAACATATCCCTGGTTTGGTGTCATATTTGGGGGAATGGGAAGAGAGGGAGAATTTCAAAAGGGGAGGTAGGGAGAAAGAGGAATACAAATTAACAGCATGTTTTTAAATCGTTATACTTATATTGTATTTGAATTATTATAGATTAGGAACGTATGTGGCCAATGACTTCTTAGCATCTATAATAGATAATGTGTTTGGAGTGAATAAACAGAATTAGGATTTCATTTTAAGTTTATAAATAGACTCTCTTAAATGCAATCACATATTTTTACCCTACAAGCATACATTATACTAAGAAATAAACATTGAAATAAGCATTTTTCATTTAAATACATTGCCCTGCGGTCCTTTATAACAATAGCTGCCATAGCCACCATCTGTGTTTATTTAGTGATGAATCCGAAAGCTGCATTGCTTCCTAGCAAGCCTGACTAAATATTTCCTCAGGACTTTTAACATTCCTCCAAATGTCAGCGGCACTATGCAGAGTCCACTAGTTTTTGGCTGATTTATGAGCAACGGAAACGTTCAGAGATCGCTGGAAACTAAAATGGCTGATTCTCAGCACTATATTTGCATATAACAGTAATAATAAATTAGAGGCTGAATTATTATTATTTTTTCAGATTCTTAAAACATGTTGCTTATTTTCTAGTGCAGTTCTTCACAGGGGACTATTTTAAATGTTTGGAGCATGTTAAGAATAAACTAGTATAATATAACTGAAAACATTTATATTTAAATGTAATTAAAATAAAATAGAATAACTTTATAAACGTAGGTAAACCAAGTAATTATATTGGCAATTTTTTTTTTAAAGAAACAAAAATCAGCAGTGACAGATTAAAGTATTATGCTGCCATTAGGCCATACAAATTTGTTCATCCCTACTATCAAATAACTGCTCTTTTTATCGCCTGTTCCCATTCTAATAGTATCACAAACATGGGAACTCATTGCCGCACTCAAAATTTGCTGCTCTAGGCCTGCATCTTGTTGGCCTAATCAGTCATACACATAGGGCCTCATTCTATTACCGGCCGTAAATCGGCCGTAAGGCTGCGATTCCTTGCGGGGGTTCTGTTAACTCGCGATTCTATTATACGGCCCCGCAAGGATCTCCTTTTACGGCCGGCCGCATATCTTGGAACCGGCCGTAAGCGGTGAAATATAAAAACGCAAAAATAAATTCAAGCCTGCACTGTACAGCTCTGTAAATGCTAGGGATCATATTGGGGGACATGAGGATTAAAAGAAACCCACTCTCAAGCTTGCACATCTGCCCAAACCCGAGTTCAAATTAACTGTTTATTTTCCGGCTGCGGCGTGGGTGTGTCTGAGGTGCTCCAAGCACTCTGGACTTTTTACATGGATATTTTACGGATATTAAAAATAAAATATTTTACGGATTTGAGTACAGGATAATTATGTGCTATTTTTTCTAACACCTAAAATCCCTTTATAGTCTTCTAAAAGTGCAGGATGGCTTTATTTGAGCTATTTTATGTGCTGAATTGGTGCTAGCGAGACCTCTTTCCTGAAAGTAAGCTGCGACTCGTTTTTAGCCTTGCAGAGAGGTTTCCCGGAGCAATTGAATTGCAAATCTCTTGCGGCCGTTTTAGATCAAAGGCTTTCCTCCGACGCGAGCGGCCGCAAGAGATAGCAAGGCACCGGCCGCAAGCCTGCCGGAATCCCCGGCCGTAAGGGAATAGAATAGCAGAATAGCTTGCGGCCGGTCCTTGCGGCCCCGCAACGGCTGCGGCCGCTAATAGAATGAGGCCCATACTATGGGGACTATTAAATAACATTCATGCAGCATTTGCCTGTTTGTTAGTTTTCCTTGTCCATATTGACCCCTAATCTCAAGTGGATTTTAATATTAGTTTATAAATCTAGACACTACTCTGCAATAACACCATACAATGAACACTGCTTATGGTCATTAGCAAAGACTACTACAAGGTAGAAGGAAAGAAAGAGATGCAGAAGAATTTTTTTGTCAATATATATGTATGAAATATGTGATTCTGACAAGTGTTTAATTAGGTAGGGAATATGTCGAAAACCTGATTCAATTGAGCAATTGTAAGTTACTGGAGCCCTTAAGTAAATCCGTAAGTTAATTTAATATTCAATTAGCGTTTTTTTTTGCAAGCTAAAAAACACTTTCGGGTTTCGGGCTTGAAAACTTTGCAGCTGTTAAAACTGCAACTTACAGCCTCCCGAAGCCTTTGATCTTTCACATCCATAAGAGTTCCGATCGCTAAAATCGCAAATCGATATTCAATTGCTACAACTCCTCAAGCCCGCAAATGTTTTCAAACCCATAAACGGCAAATGTGGGAGAAAATCCTACAAGTCCCAGATAGGACTGTCAAGGGGGTTTAACCCCTGTCCGTAGCACTGTAAATGCAAATAAGAAATCAATACTACACTGTAAATGACGGGGAAAGCTTTGGAAGACATTAGAATTAATTGCACAACAGTCTCAAGCTCGCAATAAAAATGTAATTTTTTTATGTGTAATTTCGGGGTTATATCGATCTCGGGAATCAATGAGTTAATACAGTGGATATAAAAAGTCTACACACCCCTGTTAAAATGTCAGGTTTCTGTGCTGTAAAAAAGTGAGACAAAGATAAATCATTTCAGAACTTTTTCCACCTTTAATGTGACCTATAAAGTGTACAACTCAATTGAAAAACAAACTGAAATCTTTTAGGTAGAGGGAAGAAAAAATATAAAAATAAAATAATATGGTTGCATAAGTATGCACACCCTTAAACTAATACTTTGTTGAAGCACCTTTTGATTTTATTACAGCACTCAGTCTTTTTGGGTATGAGTCTATCAGCATGGCACATTTTGACTTGGCAAGATTTGCCCACTCTTCTTTGCAAAAACACTCCAAATCTGTCAGATTGTGAGGGCATCTCCTGTGCACAGCCCTCTTTAGATCACCCCACAGATTTTCAATCGGATTTAGGTCTTGGCTCTGGCTGGGACATTCCAAAACTTTAATCTTCTTCTGGTGAAGCCATTACTTTGTTGATTTGGATGTATGCTTTGGGTTATTGTCATGCTGAAAGATGAAGTTCCTCTTCATGTTCAGCTTTCTAGCAGAAGCCTGAAGGTTTTGTGCCAATATTGACTGGTATTTGGAACTGTTCATAATTCCCTCTATCTTAAACTAAGGCCCCAGTTCCAGCTGAAGAAAAACAGCCCTAAAGCATGATGCTGCCACCACCATGCTTCACTGTGGGTATGGTGTTCTTTTGGTGATGTGCAGTGTTGTTTTTGCACCAAACATATCTTTTGGAATTATGGCCAAAAAGTTCAACCTTGGTTTCATCAGACCATAACACCTTTTCCCACATGCTTTTGGGAGACTTCAGATGTGTTTTTTTGCAAAATGTAGCCTGGCTTGGATGTTTCTCTTCGTAAGAAAAGGCTTTCATCTTTACACTCTACCCCATAGCCCAGACATATGAAGAATACGGGAGATTGTTGTCACATGTACCACACAGTCAGTACATGCCAGATATTCCTGCAGCTCCTTTAATGTTGCTGTAGGCCTCTTGGTAGCCTCCCAGACCAGTTTTCTTCTCATCTTTTCATCAATTTTGGAGGGAGCTCCAGTTCTTGGTAATGTCACTGTTGTGCCATATTTTCTCCACTTGATGATGACTGTCTTCACTGTGTTCCATGGTATATCTAATGCCTTGGAAATTCTTTTGTACCCTTCTCCTGACTGATACCTTTTAACAATGAGATCCCTCTGATGCTTTGAAAGCTCTCTGTGGACCATGGCTTTTACTGCGGGATGCGACTAAGAAAATTCCAGGAAAGACCAACTAGAGCAGCTGAACTTTATTTGGGGTTAATCAGAGGCACTTTAAATGATGGCAGGTGTATGCTTACTCCTATTTAACACGATTTGTAATGTAATTGCTTAATTCTGAACACAGCTACATCCCCAGTTATAAAAGGGTGTGCAACCACATTATTTTTATTTTTTATTTTTCTTCCATCCACTTAAAAGATTTCAGTTTGTTTTTCAATTTAGTTGTACAGTTTATAGGTCACATTAAAGGTGGAAAAAGTTCTGAAATTATTTATCTTTGTCTCATTTTTTTACAGCACAAAAACCTGACATTTTAACAGGGGTGTGTAGACTTTTTATATCCACTGTACATATCAGGCCACGCACATGGACTAGAACAGTATTGGCATTCATTTTGATTATTTTGCAGATTTGCTATATTGAACCCCCAAACGCTAATTGACTGACATGTAACCTCCATGTTTTACTGCCCTGTTGGCTGTTTCTAAATGGGTAGTTACGGCCTTGCTTGATCCTGAATTGCTACAAACGAGTGCATAGTTGATAGTTTCAGCTTTCGGTCCCTAACTTGCGGGCTTGTTCAATTGAATAGCACCGGAATTGTAGCGGAGTTCAAGCCTGCAGCAAGCCCACAGACATACGGCCTGTATACCGCGAGATGCATTGAATTGAATTGGGCTCCTAGGCCCTCATTCAATTGCAATTTGCCCAATTGAATTTGGGGTCTAAATAAGCACAACATATTTTTTTAAAGAAGTTTTTAGTTAGTAAACATCTATCCAAAAGCAAGGTTTTCACCAACTAAAAACTTATTTGAAAAAAATATGTTATGTGCTTATTTAGAGCACTATTCAATTGGCCAAATCGCAATTGAATGAGGGCCCTAGTGTTTAAATAGAAAGAAATACATTCTGATGTCTCTGCTGGTCCCTGGTAAGTTATGATACTTTGAGGTAGGTTATTTGTGTGATAGGGGTGTTTATATTTCTTCAGGAGCAGGACTTGCAGTTATACTTGTTAGTGACTGCTTCTGAGCATGTGTAGATGAAAAGGGAATATGTCAACTTCTAAAATCTGCAGTAATATCCAAACCTACTTTCCCTCTCCCTTTTCCCTGCCTTCCTCCACTGATAGATATGATAAACATAACCACTCACTCTCCAATCTATCACGAAGTATTTAAACCATACAAGATGAAAACAGAGTCTCTTTAAAAGATTTTTTCTCAAAATGTTTTTATGCTCAAGATTTACACAGCTGTTAATGTTCTTAAAAACTTACAAACATGTACACTTTTCCACTAAACTATAATGTTTAATAAAAGGAACATTATTTAGAGAAATAAACTCATATTTTCTTAGGATGCTTGTGATAGAGCAGAAATACAGAATGGAGTCACAATATTATGACCTACTAGGCATTCTGCAAACATATCAACCATTGCTATCATGGGTAAACCGTGCAATTTATCTGACTTTGAAAATGGAATAATCATTGGCTTTCAGGCAAAGGGTGGCAGTATTTCTGAAACAGCTCAGTTTGTGAATTGTTCATGTGCTGCTGTGGTTAAACTGTACTGTGACTGGACAAACGGCACCATTGTGAATAAATAGCATTAAAACTGCGGAGCACCACGTGTCATTGATGTCAGAAGTGAACGTCGGCTGCGAAGGTGTGTGAGGGCCAACTGACACTCCATTGTTGAGCAACTCACCGTCTAAACAGATCAGGGGACTACCAGAGGTGTGTCTAAAATGACTGTAGTTCATAGTCAGAAATGGCTTCAATTTGCAAGACAGTACCAACATTCAATCTCTTCTCTGATGAAGATGGACATTGACTTGTCAGGCATGAAATCTCTGACAACAAACACTCTGCAACCATTATTGGAAAAATACAAGCTTTTGGTGGCAGCATTATGGTCTGGGAAATATTGTCTTGTCATTGTCTGGGACCACTCATACTTCTGGAAGACACTCTCAACCGACTGGGTTATCTATTTATCCTTGCAGATCAAGTAGTAAGTACACCCATACATGTTGACTGATTCCCCTGGAGCGGATGAAGACTTGCAAGCAGTTCCTTAGCCTTCAAATTCCCATGATTTGAACACCACTTAGCGCCTTTGGGACCACTGCTGTTGCTGTATGGATCCTCCACCATGCTCTCAATAACAGCATCCTATTGACTCTCTAGAACGCCATCTAGCTGCTGTCCATGCTGCACATGGCGGTTATTTGGGATATGAGCTGTCATAATAATGTGACTCGACCGTGTATTATTAATATTTATTGCCTGAAAAGTGAAATACTGTAGAAGTGCAGATTTTAAACAATGCCAGGGCCACCCTCTGAATAATTCTGACACAACTATTGGCTGCAGTGATTCATTCATCAGGTGTAAACTAATCTCCCAGAATTCAATGACTCAGTTCAGTGTCCAGATTCTGATTAGACATTGTCAGAAGAAGGTTTCAAAATAGTTGCAGATGCAGTTTGCAGATTTTTTTTCTTTAATTTTTTCGGTGCTCACTCTTCATGCAAGAAAAATATTTTTTGTTCAAAGCCTGCTCTTTTATAAGCACGCTAAGTAATTTTGTGAGTTTTATGTACATTTAATTTAGTTTATCTTTATTTTAGTTTATCCTTCAATATGTGTTTTCCTTTCATTAGTGTACACACTATTTTTCAAATTCTGATTATCCATCCATTACATGTCTCTCTGTATTAGCATCACAAGTCACTTGATGCCTATTTCTGCAGGGCATTATCACTCTTCAATCTTCTGTGCAAAGCCTTTAATATGCTGTTATGAAAATATTTCTACAGCTGCAGTGAGATTATTCTAACCAAGGTCTTGTGTAGAAGGTCAGCATTGCAACAAGTCAGTCACAGTACAAAGCCTCAGAATATTTCCACACAAATATAAAACAAAACCAGAAAAACAAGTCTCATGCTTTTTTTAAACTTTTAACTGAGGATATTTGTGCTTTTTTTCTATTCCTACACTGCAATAATATCAGACACCTTACTTAAAGGACCACTATATTGCCACGAAAAAAAAAGTTTTTGAATTATTCATTGGCTATTAATAAAATGACTATTTAATCACATATATAGTTGTGAGCGTAGGGGCCGTTGTTCACGCTTGCGGGCTTGCGTAGCGAGCCCGCGGCCCTCGCCGCGGCGAAGGCGCTCCATGCCAGCAACTGAGACCCTTGCCCGCAGCACTCGCTGCCCTTGCCCGCAGCCCTCGCATAGCGAGGGCTGCGTGCAAGGGCCTCAGTTGTTGGGATGGAGCAGCCACCTCCTCCCCACAATGCCCCGCGTAGGGCCGCCCAGTCCCCGGTTCGGGTTCCGGAGGGGGAGCCACACGCTCCCACTAGCCGAACCATCCCGGAGCCCGGCAATCCCGCGGGTAGTGGGGGAGGTTAAGGCCGGGCACGGAGCTCCGAGCTCTGATCAGTGCGGCTACCTTGGGGAGGCGGGGCTAGGCCGGCCTGGGGAACAAGAAACACCGGGGATCCGCGGACTGGAGCAGGCCTCAGAGCTGTAGGAGCCGGGCCTGGGTAGCTGACTGTGAGTGACATGGAGATAATGTGGTCTGAGGAAGATGTGGAATCACTGAGACCTGCCATATAAACTAATTGTCTTACTTATACACTGATCATTAACACCATGTGTATGTATATAATATGTGTGTATATTGTGTGTGTGTGTATATTGTGTGTGTGTGTGTGTGTGTGTGTGTGTATTGTGTGTGTGTATTGTATTGTGTGTGTGTGTATATATAATGTGTGTGTGTATTGTGTGTGTGTGTGTATATGGTGTGTGTATGTATAATGTGTGTGTATGTATAATGTGTGTGTGTATATTGTGTGTGTGTGTAATGTGTGTGTGTGTATATATATATAATGTGTGTGTATATTGTGTGTGTATTGTTTGTGTATATATAATGTGTGTGTATATTGTGTGTGTGTGTATATTATGTGTGTATATATCATGTGTGTGTGTATATATAATGTGTGTGTATATTGTGTGTGTATATATAATGTGTATGTATAGTGTGTGTGTGTGTGTTTATATATAATGTGTTTGTGTGTATTCACATATATAGTTGGGAGCATGCGAGACCGCTCGAGCCGTTGCTCACGCTTGCGGACTCCTTGCCAGCAACTGCGGCCCTCGCGAAGCAACTGCAACCCTCGCGAACTTTACGTTGCAACGCAAACAACATACGAGACACGTTAACACATATTACAGACTCGCAAAAATCGTACGCAACCCGCGGACATAAAAAAATGAAAAACACAATAAATACACACAACACATACATAAAAAGCTTACCTACAGCAAGAGGGAGCATCCAGCACCTCAAAAAATTAAGTTACACCTCAATTTAACTCATAATAAAAGAGGTTAGACACTAAAAAATTCTCTAAGCAAGAGAAAAAATGGCCACCGAACAAAACGAAAACGAGGCTACAGCAGTCTAAACACGCAAAACACCACAAGAAACACGCAAAACACCACAAAACACCTACGGATATTCCGCTACAGATGCATACCACACATTAGCCGCCATTTTAGAACAATGCGGAAGTACACAACTACGCTAACGGTTTGGTCTCGCGCACGCACACTATTACACTGCACACATTCATCACGCTGACACAGCAGCTCCACACCACTAATGCTGCAGCAACATCAAAACAGATTGCAGCTCTTCAACACAATGCTTCAAAATTTTGAAGCTTCCAAGTTTCCACTTTTCTGCAAAACGAATATCAGGTCCAACCTGTCAGTGTCTTTTCCCAGCCTCAGTAAACATCTTTGCGTTTTTCTTCACACAGAATTTGCATACACTCCTGTGTTTTTAACTTTCTTCAGCCCAGACTGACTGTACTCTCAGTCATTTTTTAACAGCCTCACACAGGCTGCAGTCCATTAACACAGTCTCGGAGACTGCTACTGCAGTCCATAACACAGCCTCATGCAAATCCCAGAAGCAGTCTTAAGTCAGCTGTACTCAGCTGTAGCTAATCAAACTGTTCAGGTAAGTTAAATCTTTCAGACCTCCTAGGGAGCTTTACAAAGTATGTGGCTTACACAAATCCCTTGTAACTTACATACATATAGTAAATAAATAGTACATTTGTGTTCACATAGGAATGTCTAAAAATAAGTTTAAACCCTTTTTTCATGCTCAGAATCCCCAGAGATAGTTATTGCACTGCACTCTGGGAAACTGGGTAGGGACATGTAAATTATTCCACATTGCACCTCACTCTTTAATTCAATGTCACTTTATAGATGGCTCCTTTTAGGTATATGATCTCTGCATAAAAGATTTATTCCTCACTGATAGAACTATTAGTTTTATTGTATTACCTATTTTCCTTCAGGTTTTATGTTTTAACTAGCGACTTGCCCGTCAAAAAATGACGGCAATACAATTTGAAGCCATGGTAATGCTGTTTGACACCGAATGTGAGGTTATGGCTCCTCTGAGCACATTTGGCGCTGATCGCGAGCCCAGCTTGCTAACCTTTGGCGCTCATTGCAAGCCTCTCCCCGTGTACTTTATAGGCCTTGCACTTGATCACCCTATGCTCCCTGTGTTACTACCTTGGGTTAAGTGTCACAGGCTTTGATTAAGTGTTACTGCCTTTAATTAAGTGTTACTGGCTTGAGTTAAATGTTACTGCCTTGTATTAAGTGTTACTGTTTTGCATTAAGTCTTAGTGCTTAGGGCTGGTATTTACGTCCTTCGGCCGCATTTTCCGTCCTTTGGCTGCGTTTTCCGTCCTTCGGCCTCATTTTTGGTTTGTTTAATTTTTTTGGGCTCCATTTTTTTCTCGCTACGGCAATTTTGTAAAAAAAGCCAAAATATGCCTCAAATTAACTTACACTCCCCCTGAGCTGTGTGTGTAAGAAAATTTGAGACATATTTGTGTGTTTTTGCAGTTTCGCGGTTCGGCCGTTAAATTCGTATTTTTGAGGGCCATAATTTCTCGGCCGTCACTAAGTAACAAGTCATACGGGCCGTAATTTAGCGGGCGTCGCTAAGTCGTGGTGAGCGCCATCTGCGCTCTTTTTATCTAAGTCCTGCGTGTCTGGGGATGAGCACCTATAATGCTCATCTCCACCAGCGCAATGAGCGCCCATTGCCTAAGTCCCGCGGGTCGCGGGCATAAGAGCCTGTGGCGCTCATTGCCTAAGTGCCGCGGGTCGCGAGGGTGAGGGTATGCGGTGCTCATCTCCACCAGTGCAATGAGCACCTTCGGCGCTCATTGCAATTGCGAGGGCTACAGTTGCACAGGCTCAACAACAACTTTTGACAAGCCTACAATTACGACAAAAATATATGTGATACAATTGGCACCATGTACTTTTATAATATAAAAATTACTGATGCAGATCTAATTACGACAAAAATATATGTGATACACTTGGCACCATGTACTTTTATAATATAAAATTTTTTGATGCAGATCTAATTACTGTAATTCTTCCACAACAGGTTATATAACACATCTTATGAGGTAAAGTTGCTACGCTTGCTGCAGTACTTTCTCTGAAATAATTATATATTTCCCCTTGTGGAGTGACAGTCAGTTAATTCAATATTTCCTGTTTAGTCTTATTGCTGTAATTTCACTCAAGAGATTATATACACACTTGATAAGGGAAATTGTTGAAGTTTCTTTGGTCGGAGTTATGTAATTCCGCTTTCTGTTGCGAAGAGTCTGGAAGACTTGTATATTTGTTACATACCGCACCTGCGACACTAGCTGTGTGCCTGACATATACTTACATTTCAGATGCCAACCAATTTAGCTGAAGCAGCTAAAGAAGAAATGTCTGGTCGTTCTAATCAAGCATCCCGTGCAAAGATTTCTACTAAAATCAGAGATAAACTACCTCACTGTACTTTATGTAATAAGAAGATGCAAGAAGGATACAGTAAAAAGTTTGTCCAGATTGATTAAAAGAATAATTGGAAACTAGCAAAGCTACTTTCACTACATTAGCACATTCTCTAGAAATAAAACTTTTTGGGAAGGTTTGAATCCGTTCTGCAAGAAACTATGATAGCAGAGACCTGATCAACAACATGCAAATGTTTTTCCACCAAAACAACATGCATTCAGGACACACTGGTCTGCTACAGAAAGAAAAGAAAATGCTTAAGACATATGTTGAGCCTAGACAAGGAAGAATCTATCTGATGGAACAGTGCCCCTAAGTTTGTGCCAGTAGCTCGTTTAGCAAAAAATCAACCATTTCATTAGAAGATTTTTTGGCACTCAAAGAACCTCTGGATATAAGGGTTGATTGCGCTATGAGACATTCATTTCAAGCCTAAGGCACAACCACGGAGGCAGCAGTGGTAGCCACGTGTGTGTCCAGGCCTATGCTCCACTGGCAGCGTCAGGCAGAATAAACAATCATTTCAAAAGCTCTGTGGGAAAATATTTTATCCATGTTTCCAATTGAAAAGCATTAGCCACAACAACAAGAGGAGCTACTTAGCTTAAATCATGCAGAGTTTACAGCGCATCAAAAGTCATTTATTATTATTATTACATGTGAAGGTAAATATCTCATTGGCTCAGTGCTAAACATTTTAGTTTAAAAACTGGCATAAGATAAATCAAAAACTACTATGGGATAGAAGGCTTTTTAAAAACAGGAGACACTCAAAGCAAAACAGAGATAATTATTCCAGAATATTTAAAAGTGTCTCAAGATCTGTCTTTGATTATTCTCAAAAGAAGAAACCTTCAAGGGGTACAAGATCTAATACTTTTAAAAGTCAGAAGAATTCATTCTGATGCCAGAAACTCCAAATCTCTTCACATTGGAATTCACCTTTTATTTTTTTGCAGAAGTTTGGCCTGCAAACACTTGAGACAAATGGGTTTAAGAACAATAAAATGTGGCTACGAAAGATAATAATGGAAAATCCCTACAAGAAGATTTGTCACCAATTCCAAGAGAACTAGATCAAAGACTGGCTCTGTCAAGGCCATAAACAAGTTTTTTGTTCAAAAAGTTTTAATTCCAATCCAATGGAAACATATTTCACTGGTTTCTATTTAAAGTTATTTGTAGTTCAAAAGTCATCCAGAGGGTACAGAACATCAGGGTACAGTACATCTAAACAAATTCATAAGATTTATGACGGAATCAGTAAAATGTTGACTGTGTCATACTTCTGAGAGCTAAAACACAGGGCCCAAGGAGTGAAGGATATATTTTTTGTACAAGTAAGAGAGCAGGAGTTGATAGGAGTGCATTGTCTATACACATTTTGTCATGTAAATTAACCTTTAACCCCACACATAGGTTACATTCATCAATATTATATTTTAATACACATCTAACCTATATCCCATACTCTCAAACTGCAACACATACCTGCACCAAAAACACAAAACCCCTACTCTCAACACATACCCAACACCCATATCCCCTTGTTGTACAGTGCCTTGCAAAAGTATTCATCGCCCTTAGCATTTTTCATGTTTTGTTGCCTCACAACCTGGAATTAACATGGATTGTTTGAGGATTTGCATCATTTAATTTACAGAACATGCCCACAACTTTGAAGATGTTTTTTTTTATTTTTTTTATTGTGAAGCAATACATTTTTGTGAAGCAATAGGACAAAATAACAGAAAAAGTAATTGTTCATAACATTTCACCACCTAAAGTCTTTGTAGAGCCACCTTTGTAAAGCTACCTTTTGCGGCAATCACAGCTCCAAGTCGCTTTGGATAAGTCTGTATGAGCTTACCACATCTGACCACAGGTTTCTATTGGATTGAGGTCTGGACTTTGACTAGGCCATTCCAACACATTTACATGTTTCCCCTTAAACCACTCCAGTGTTGCTTTAGCAGTGTGTTTAGGGTCATTGTCCTGCTGGAAGGTGAACCTCCGTCCTAGCCTCAAATCACGCACAGAGTGGTACAGGTTTTGCTCAAGAATATCCCTGTATTTGGCAACATCCATCTTTCCCTCAACTCTGACCAGTTTCCCAGTCCCGGCTGCTGAAAAACATCCCCACAGCATGATGCTGCCACCGCCAGATTTCACTGTGGGGTTGGTATTCTTTGGATGATGTGTTCGGTTTGCACCAGACATAGCATTTTCTTTGATGACCGAAAAGTTCAATTTTAGTCTCATCAGACCAGAGCACCTTCCTTATACATTTTAAAAGTCTCCAACGTACCATTTGTTTTTTTGCTGAAAGTAATGGCTTGCTTCCCGCCACTCTGCCATAAAGTACAACTCTAAGGAGCGTACGGCTTATTGTCGTCCTATGTACAGATACTCCAGTCTCTGCTGTGGATCTCTGCAGCTCCTCCAGGGTTACCTTAGGTCTCTGTGCTGCCTCTCTGATTAATGCCCTCCTTGCCTGGTCCGTGAGTTTTGGTGGGCGGCCGTCTCTTGGCAGGTTTGCTGTTGTGCCATGTTCTTTCCATTTGGTTATGATAGATTTGATGTGCTCCTGGGGATCATCAAAGATTTGGATATTTTTTTAAAACCTATCCATGACTTGTACTTCTCAACAACATTGTCCCTTACTTCTTTGGAGAATTCCTTGGTCTTCATGGCAGTGTTTGGTTATTGGTGCCTCTTGCTTAGGTGTTGCAGCCTCTGGGGCCTTTCAAAAAAGGTGTGTATATGTAATTACAGATCATGTGACACTTAGATTGCACACAGGTGGACATCATTTCACTAATTATGTGACTTTTGAAGGTAATTGGTTGCACCAGAGCTTTTTATGGGCTTCATTACAAACGCACATGCCAATTTTCTGTTTTCTATTTCCAAAAAATAGTTTTATGTATATATTTTTCTCATTTCACTTCACCAACTTAGACTATTGTGTTCTGATCAATCACATAAAATTCAGATTAACAAAACATTGAACTTAAGGCTGTAATGTAACACAATAGGTAAAAAGTCATGGGGGTGAATACTTTTGCAAGGTACGGTATACCTGTTACTACATACCACCACACATATCATGTTACATACTATATATCTACTACACTTACCCCTTCTACATATCCGTTCCCCATACCTACAGTGGTGTCGGGGGGGGGGGGGTTTGGTATTTGATCCCCTGCTGATTTTGAACGTTTGTCCACTGACAAAGAAATGATCAGTCTATAATTTTAATGGTAGGTGTATTTTAACAGTGAGAGACAAAATGACAAAACAAAAAAAGACACATGTCAAAAAGGTTATAAATTGATTTGCAGGTCAGTGAGGGAAATTTGTATTTGATACCCTATCAGTCAGCAAGTTTTCTGGCTCCCAGGTGTCTTTTATACAGGTAACGAGCTGAGATTAGGAGCACTCTCTTAAAGGGAGTGCTCCTCATCTCAGCTTGTTACCTGTATAAAAGGCACCTGTCCACAAAAGCAATCAATCAGATTCCAAACTCTCCACCATGGCCAAGACCAAACAGCTGTCCAAGGATGTCAGGGACAAGATTGTAGACCTACACAAGGCTACAATGGGCTACAAGACCATCGCCATGCAGTTTGGTGAGAAGGTGACAACAGCTGGTGCGATTATTCGCAAATGAAAGAAACACAAAATAACTGCCAGTCTCCCTTGGTCTGATGCTCCATGCAAGATCTCACCTCGTGGAGTTTTAATGATCATAAGAACGGTGAGGAATCAGCCCAGAACTACACAGGGTGATCTTGTTAATGATCTCAAGGCAGCTGGGGCCATAGTCACCAAGAAGACAATTGGTAACACACTACGCTGTGAAGAATTGAAATCCTGCAGCGACCGCAAGGTCCCTCTGCTCAAGAAAGCACATGTACAGGCCCATCTGAAGTTTACCAATGAACATCTGAATGATTCAGAGGAGAACTGGGTGAAAATGTTGTGGTCAGATGAGACCAAAATTCAACACCATCCCCCCCGTCAAACATGGAGGTGAAAACATTATGCTTTGGGGGTGATTTTCTGCTAAGGGGGCAGGACAACTGCACCACATTAAAGGGACGATGGATGGGGCCATGTACCGTCAAATCTTGGGTGAGAACCTCCTTTCCTCAGCCAGGGCATTGAAAATGGGTCATGGATGGGTATTCCAGCATGACAATGACCCAAAACATACAGCCAAGGCAACAAAGGAGTGGCTCAAGAAGAAGCACATTAAGGTCCTGGCGTGGTCTAGCCAGTCTCCAGACCTTAATCCCATAGAAAATCTGTGGCGGGAGCTGAAGGTTCGAGTTGCCAAACATCAGCCTTGAAACCTTAATGACTTCGAGAAAATCTACAATGAGGAGTAGGACAAAATCCCTCCTGAGATGTGTGCAAACCTGGTGGCCAACTACAAGAAACGTCTGACCTCTGTAATTGCCAACAAGGGTTTTGCCACCAAGTACTAAGTCGAAGGGGTCAAATACTTATTTCCCTCATTGATCTGCAAATCAATTTATAACTTTTTTGACATGCATTTTTCTTGTTTCTTTTTTTTGTTATTCTGTCTCTCACTGTTAAAATACACCTACCATTAAAATTATAGACTGCTAATTTCTTTGTCAATGGGCAAAAGTTTAAAATCAGCAGGGGATCAAATACTCCCCCCCCCCCCCCCCCCCCCCACTGTATTTCCTTTTGCAGTTTACACTTTTGCGTAACAGAAAACACAAAATACTAAATTTTAGGATGATATTTTTTGAGTGCGTGTTTCTGTGAGTGTGACAGGCATTTGCACGAGGTGGACGGCTTCTAGAGAGAACTGCTCCATGTGGTACGATGGATCTGGTTGGCTCACAGGTAGACCAACTGGGGGTACTGGAGGGGAAGAGGTAGACTTTGTATGTATGTCTCTTTAGTTTAGTTATTTTTTTCCCATTCACTTTGAGGTACTTCTGAAATAGAACATTACAGCATGTTGATTCTTTACCTATAATATCTATGGTAATTAAACACATCTCACCTGTGATCACCTCTCACATAGATTTATGTTTCATAAACAGTGGATGACATAATCAATTAATGCTTGATTTTGAAACATTTAACATAACAAAGCCCTAAAAGTTTTAATAGCATCCAATTCTATATCCACTTTATCAAGCCATGTCATTTTTATTGTGAGATATCATGTGCTTCCCACCAAAAGACAGGTGACAGAAAGTCAAGTCAGGAAAGAAATGCACATGAGTAGTGCCAATGTTGAGAGATTATTGACAGACAACGTGTGGTCTAATAGTGCCTCACCTGGCATGACCTTATCTCTATACAAAGCGTCTTGGAAAAAACAGGACTAAAATATGCAAAGCATATATAAATATATCCATTGCTAAAATATAGCCAATTGGGCTATCTATTGTTAAAAACATTACCATGAGAGTTCAACTTATTTGATCTCTGATATCTATATCTATTTACCCAATGTACCAGGTAATTGACAGTGACCAATACCATTATTTAGAGCAAGTGCTCTTTTTAAGGTTTTCATCTAAATGCATAATTGTGAGATCACAGATCAGAAATAAACAATATTCACTTTATTAGATAATGTTATGGTTTAACAGATAATAGAAGATTGATGGCTGTACTTGGAAATGTTCATCAGGTAAAATTGCTTAGTAGAAAACACATAACTGATCATTACTAAACTATAGTTGTTGTTTAGTCGTTCAGTTATGTCTAAACCTCCATGACCCTATGGATCACAGCAAGCTAGACATACCTGTCAGTTATTGCCTCTATGAGCTCCATTAAATTCATGCTCATTGTTTCAATGACCCCAGCTATTCATCTCATTCTCTGGCGTCTCCTTCTTTGTGTGCCTTAAATTTTTCCAAACAGCAGAGTCATCTGAGCAATCTTGTCTTCTCATGATATGGCCAAACTATTTTAGCTTTAGTCTCATGATCATACCTTCCTATGAACAGTTTGGCTTGATTTCCTGTAGTATTAATTGAGTAGATTGCCGTCATTTTTGACGGGCATGTCGCTAATTAATATATATATATATATATATATATATATATATATATACTGTATATATATATAGTAAATAAATAGTACATTTGTGCTCAAAGCTATTTGATACCGCAGGCATATGCTTAAGGTAAGCCATGTTTGAAATGGTTATGGATTGCCACAGCAAAGCCTTTGTGGGCACATTTGCATGTCCCTGCCAACTTTCCCAGAATGCCGTGTAATAATTGTATTTCTCTGAATTCTGGCTATGAAACACATTTTTTAACTTGTTTTAGACATTCAAGTCTGAACATGAATGTACTCGGTGTTCTACTGGACCCTGCCCTCTCTTTCATCCCTTACATACAGTCTCTAACCAAATCTTGTCTTTTCCATCTAAAAAACATATCCAAAATATGCCATTACCTTACAAAAGACACTACTAAGATTCTAATACACTCTTGTTGGCCTGCCCATCACTCGCCTCTCCCTACTTCAATCCATAATGAATGCCTCCGCCAGACTCATCTTCCGTACACATTGTTCAGTGTCGGCAGCTCCTCTTTGTCAATCACTCCACTGGCTTCCCTCCAGAATAAAATCTTGACCCTAAATTATAAAGCCCTCAACAACAGCGCACCCCCATGCATCTCTGCTCTCATATTTAAATACTCCCCCACACGCCCTCTTCGTTCTGCTAACGACCTTCTTCTTTCTACCACTCTTGTCTCCTCCTCTTATTCCTTCCTCCAGGACTTTTCTCGCTCTGCCCCTATTCTCTGGAACTCATTGCCTCGCTTCACCAGACTGTCCTCCTGCCTTAAATCCTTCAAAACTTCAATAACCCCCCCCCCCCCTATTTAAAGAAGCTTATAACCTTCCACCCTAACATGCTCAGCACTACTACTACTGTACCACACACAAACTTCAACCTTTAGACTATAAGTCTGCGAGTTTTAATCCTGCAAGGTGCTTTAGGGAAAGCGCTATGGACACCGGATTCCAAGCTCAAAGACAGGGCCATCCACTCTTTGCAATGTGTGAATCTTGAACTTGCCTGTAATTTAACTTATGTATAGCGCTACGTAAAATGTTGGCGCGTTACAAATAAACGATAATAATAATAATAATACTAGTAAAATGCCTCTGGTTTTCACTTACACTTAACAAGGACTAGTTACCATAAGGAACTCTTAAATAATAATACAAGTTTGCTGCTAAATGCAGTGCAGGAGTATTGCATCTGTAATACTTGATTTCTATGTTTGATTCTTTAACTTTTATTTCACATTAATTTAAAAAAGCTTAAACACACGCAATAAATTGAGTGCAAGCATCCCTTCTGTGGTAAGTGTACTGGTTTCTGATAATGAGAAGCAAACAGTTTTCAAATTATGTCAAATTAAATCATTTGAGTTGTACTTACAGAAAGAATATGCTTTTTTCATTACGGTGAATAGATAGCATCTCTCCAAAATTCATAAATATTCACAGTTGCCCCCGGGAAGAACGTTCATCTAAGCTAAGAATATCACATATAATAGTTGTAAAACTGTGATTCGTCGTCACGCTTGCGACAAATCGCAGTTTGACAACTACGATTGATCGCACCACCCCCGCGCATGCGCATTGCGTGGCTATAGCCTCGCATGCGCATTGCGCTGCGTTACATCCTGCTCCCTGTCACATGACCCAGCCCGTTTGCTCCTTCTCCAGGTGCCAGTCACAGCACCAGCCGGGCTGCCATGTCACCATTATGTATGTATATGTGCATCTTACCTGCCGTGTGCTGTCATGTTTTGCACTCAGCACGTTATCTCTGCCCAGGGTTCCTCAGCACTGCGCACACTGTACACTGACACCCCCAGCCATGTCCACAGCACGTCTGATTGGAGCCCTGGGCTGTGGGCGTGGTACTGCTCTGTGACATCACAATGGGTGAGATCAGAGAAGAAGTGGAATGTGCATGTGCGGGCTTTGTAGTTACACATAGCTGTCACTGTGTGCTCATACTATATCTGCATCATACTATAGTACACAGGGGAGGAGGGGGAGAGACACAAAAGAGGGGGGAGACACACAGGGGAGGGATAGAAGGGGGGAAGAGACACAGGGGAGGGAGAGGAGGGGGAAGAGACATAGGGGAGGGAAAGGAAGGGGGAAGAGACACAGGAGGGAGGAGGGGGGAGAGACACAGGGGACGGAGGAGGGGGTAGAGACACAGGGGAGGGAGAGGAGGGGGAAGAGACACAGGGGAGGGTTAGGAGGGGGAAGAGGCACGTGGGAGGGAGAGGAGGGGGGAAGTGACACAGGGGAGGGGAGGGACAGGGGGAAGAGATACAGGGGAGGGAGAGGGGGAAGAGACATGGGGAAGAAGATGGGGGGAGAGAAACGGGGTGGAAGAGACACAGGGGAGGGAGAGAGGGGGACGAGACACAAGGGAGGGAGGGAGAGGGGGAGAGAGAAAGAGGGGGGGAGGGGGGAAAGAGACACAGAAGAGGGAGAGGGGCGGAAAAAGAGACACATGGGAGGGATGGGAAGAGACACAGGTGGAGGGGGGGAAAGAGACATGGGGAGGAAGTAGATGGGGGGAGAGGCTCGCAATGAGCACCAACAGCGCTTATCGCGAGGCCAGTAAGGTAGAGGGGGCGGATCGCTATGAGCGCTAATGCAGGCAAGTTAGAGAGGGGGAGCCTCACAATGTGTGGCAAACACCATTGGCAGGCTTCAAATTTTATTGCCATCATTTTTAAGGGGCCTTGTGTCCCTTATCATTTTTCTGTCTGTTGCTTGAACTTACACACACTAATGTATTTTAAATTAAAAGGAAAGTGATGTTAGGTATTAAAATTAATAGCACAACATTCTCAAGCTGTTTAATTCCTGTCTTATATCGATCCTGGCAATCATGTGTTAATACATATAATGGAACTTGCATGGACTAGAATATATTTACTGATTTATTAATATTGCATTATTTCTGGAATGCGGGTCCGATCCTAACTGGTACTTCAAACCCGTAAGGGATTGAAATCTAACCTCCATTTTTCAGTGATGTAATGATGACAATCTCTTTTACTATTGGCTCCGTCTAAACTCGTAACTATTAATTTGAATAATTGATCATGTTAATGGCCGCACGTGCTCAAGAAGGGTTTACGGGTTTGGATGTCAGCCACGTCTGTTGCAGGCTTGGCTAATTTATTAGCTCTGTAACTCTGCCGAATTTAACGCCTGCAGGCTTTGCGGGTGTACCGGTACCACAATGGGCTTGGAATTTAATATGGCCCCTGGTGGGTTTTTTTGTTCTGGACTTGAGTGCTCTATTCCATTGGCTCTCAACCTTTGTTATCTGGGAGACCGGTTGGTTAATTTGCAGTGTTTATGAGAACCAGAACATTTTAAACAGGGTGAAAATACATGCAGCACACTGAATTTACATTTAGTTCTTCATTGACTTGAAGCACTATTTATCCATTGGAAAGACTCACAATAGAGAAAGAATACCCTTTTACCATTGAATATTTAAACCCACCAATGTGATCTATTATCTTTTAAAACTTGACTTTATTAATTAATCTTAAAACCTTGTTTAAAATTCAAACTATTAAGAACATTTGAGCTTAAATTGCTCTTAATATCAACTGACGTCATCAACTATATTACAAGTCTAATTTTTATTTATAATAAATATATCTCTCTCCATAGGAATATATAATTCTGTTTACTTATCTCACTTGGACTCTTAATGAGATAAGAGCTGAAGAAAACAGAATTATATATTACAAATACAGAGTCTTTGCTTATTATGTCATCATATACTGTATGTTTTGTGGATGCATATGACAGATACATTGCATTGAAGTATTATTCTAATTACACATTTTTAAGCTTACATTTACACTTTTGGAACCAGTTCCAATGTAAGTAGGAAATGTATTGCATATCTGTCTTAGTATATATACAGTATTCTCACTGTCTGATAAAAAAATTGAACTCTTAGTATATATACAGTATGTTCACTGCTTGATATATCTCTTTCTCTCATAGTATATATATATTTGCATAAAAGATGTAATACAGCAGTTATAAGCTTAAAGGAAGCCATGTTTAAAACGGGCTATGGCTTGAAGAACGAGGCATTTGTGGGCACATTTGCATGTCCCAGCTCAGCTTCCCAGAATGCAGTGTAATAACTGTTTTTTTCAGAATTCTGAGCTGGAAGCAGGTTTTTTAACTTATTTTAGACATTCAAATGTGAACACAGATGTACTATTTATTTATTTACTATATATATATATATATATATATATATATATATATATATTGTCACAAAGTTAGGCGGACCCATGGATACATTATAGAAGGAAGATTTGTCATCACTAGGCTGATCAGGTCCATTAGTGCAGTGCTGACAGAATTAAAGCAATTAGCTGCACCTGAAGTGCCAAGCAGACTATTTAAATCCCCAGGCACTAACAGCCAGGCGATGGAGTCTGGGGGAAAGACACAGGAAGACACAGGAAGACACAGGAAGACACAGGAAGACACAGGAAGACACAGGAAGACACAGGAAGACACAGGAAGACACAGGAAGACACAGGAACTGTTGGTGCTGTTGGAATCTGCTGAGGACCTATGCTGCAGACTGAAGCCACTTGCAAGGCCGAATACAATACTGAAAGGTCATAAACTCCTTTTGTTCTTTATTACCCCCAGGAAAGAGACTGTTGTGCTTCACAAGTCGTTATCATCTAGAGCATACTTGGTACTCGTTACAAGGGTCCCTGGGGGTGGGTACTCAGAGAGAAGGGTGGGCTGGTACCCTGGCCACAAGGTGGCACTATCCCACATATAGGAGACTGTATCTTGGCCACAAGGTGGCACTATCCCACATATATGAGACTGTTTGTATCCTGGCCACAAGGTGGGACTATCCCATATATAGGAGACTGTTTGTATCCTGGCCACAAGGTGGGACTATCCCACATATAGGAGACTGTTTGTATCCTGGCCACAAGGTGGCACTATTCCACATATAGGAGACTGTTTGTATCCTGGCCACAAGGTGGCACTATCCCACATATAGGAGACTGTTTGTATCCTGGCCACAAGGTGGCACTATCCCACATATAGGAGACTGTTTGTATCCTGGCCACAAGGTGGCACTATCCCACATATAGGAGACTGTTTGTATCCTGGCCACAAGGTGGCACTATCCCACATATAGGAGACTGTTTGTATCCTGGCCACAAGGTGGCACTATCCCACATATAGGAGACTGTTTGTATCCTGGCCACAAGGTGGTACTATCACACATATGGGAGACTGTTGTATCAGATCCACAAGAACCTCTGCTGGAAGTAGCACAACTGGACTCATTGTTTTCTTTGTGAATCATATTTCTCCGGAGCAGAAAAGCTGCCCGGTGCAGTCAGGGTGTTCCTGAATTTTTAGTCAGAACGTTTATGTAGATTTTTATTTTCATTTTTTTTCTTAAAGTAAATTACTACTTCTGGACCCTTGTTTATGAGCCCTAAAATAAACAAGTCTCGTCATAAATGTATGTGTTGCAGAACCTTTTTGTTATAAAAATCCCTGTGGTAAACGGCCATGCTTGCCACAGTAATATATATATATATACTAGCAAATTGCCCGTCAAAAATTTGACGGCAAGGAAATTGTAAGGTAGCTAATGCTGTTTGGTGTGTAATAATGAAATATATAATACATTAATAAATGAATATACTTGACCTATTTTGAAGCATTGTGTTGAAGAGCTGTCAATGTGTTTTGATGTTGCTGCAGCATTAGCTGCTGTGTAAGCGTGATGAATGTGTGCAGTGTAATACTGTGCGTCCGCGAGACGAAACCGTTAGCGTAGTGGTGTACTTCCGCATTGGCGTAAAATGGCGGGTAATCTGTGGTATGAGTCTTCGCGGATTATCCGTAGGTGCTTCGTGGTGTTTTGCAAGTTTCTTGTGGTGTTTTGCGAGTGTGTTGTGGTGTTTTCTGTGTTTAGAGTGCTGTAGCCTCGTTTTCGTTTTGTTCGTCGTTCATTTTTTCTCTCGCTTAGCGATTTTATTAGTGTCTAAACTCTTATTTTTATTTAAATGAAGGTGTAACTTGCTTTTTTGAGGTGCTGCATGGTTCCTCTTGCTGTAGGTAAGGTTTTTGTGTGTGTTGTGTGTATTTACTGTGTTTTAAATGTTTTTATGTTTGTGTGTTGCGTCCGATTTTTGCGAGGTAGTAATGTGTTTTTGCTCGGCGGCCATTTTTTCTGTCGCTTATCAAATTTTTTAGTGTGTAAACTCTTTTATTTTATTTTGCGTTGCGCCGTAAAGTTTGCGAGGGTCGCAGTTGCTGGCATGGAGCGCCTTCGGCGCTCCATGCCAGCGACTGAGGCCCTCACCTGCTGCCCTCGCTTTGCGAGGGCTGCGGATCGCCGCGAGGCCCGCTACGCGAGCTGCGCAAGCCCGCGGTCCTCGCAAAGCGAGCCCGCAAGCGTTAGCAACAACTCGCATGCTCACAACTATATATGTGACTAGCGAATTGCCCGTCAAAAAATGACGGCAATGAAATTGTAAGGTAGCTAATGCTGTTTGGTGTATAATAATGAAATATGTAATACATTACTAAATGAATATACTTAACCTATTTTGAAGCATTGTGATGAAGAGCTGGCAATCTGTGTTGATGTTGCTGCAGCATTAGTGGTGTGGAGATGCTGTGTAAGCATGCTGAATGTGTGCACTGTGTGGTATGAATATCCGTAGGTCGTTTGTTGCGTTTTGCGAGTTTCTTGTGGTGTTTTGCGAGTTTCTTGTGGTGTTTTGCGAGTTTCTTGTGGTGTTTTGCGAGTTTCTTGTGGTGTTTTGCGAGTTTCTTGTGGTGTTTTGCGAGTTTAGAGTGCTGTAGCCTCGTTTTCGTTTTGTTCGGCGGCCATTTTTTCTCTCGCTTAGATTTTTTTTTAGTCTACAAACTCTTTTATTTCGAGTAAAATTGAGGTGTAAGTTGCATTTTTGAGGTCCTGGGTGCTCCCTCTTGGTGTAGGTAAGGTTTTTATGTATGTTCTGTGTGTATGTATTGTGTTTTACATTTTGTAATGTTCGCGAGTTGCGTCCGAGTGTTGCGAGTCCGTAATGTGTGTGAACGTGTGTCGTAAGTTGTTTGCGAGTGTCGTAATGTGTGTGTCGTGCTGTTTGGGTTGCGAGGTCCTCAGGTGCTGGCATGGAGAGCCGTAGCCAGCAACTGAGGCCCTCGCTTCGCGAGGGTCCTCAGTTGCTGGCAAGGAGCGTATATATATATAATTATGTTCACTGTCTGATATATCTCTTTTAGTCTTAGTATATATACAGTGTGCTCACTGTCTTATATATATTTCTCTCTTAGAGTGTGTATATATATATATATATATATATATACATACATACAGTATGCTCGCTGTCTGATATCTCTTTCTCTTAGTATATATACAGTATGCTCACTGTCTGATATCTCTTTCTCTTAGTATATATACAGTATGCTCACTGTCTGATATCTTTCTCTCAGTATATATACAGTATGCTCACTGTCTGATATCTCTCTCTCTTTGTATATATACAGTATGCTCACTGTCTGATCTCTTTCTCTTTGTATATATACAGTATGCTCACTGTCTGATATCTCTCTCTCTCTCTTTGTATATATACAGTATGCTCACTGTCTGATATCTCTCTCTCTCTTAGTATATATACAGTATGCTCACTGTCTGATATCTCTCTCTCTTTGTATATATACAGTATGCTCACTGTCTGATCTCTCTCTTTCTCTTTGTATATATACAGTATGCTCACTGTCTGATCTCTCTCTTTCTCTTTGTATATATACAGTATGCTCACTGTCTGATCTCTCTCTTTCTCTTTGTATATATACAGTATGCTCACTGTCTGATATCTTTCTCTTTGTATATATACAGTATGCTCACTGTCTGATATCTTTCTCTTTGTATATATACAGTATGCTCACTGTCTGATATCTCTCTCTTTGTGTATATATACAGTATGCTCACTGTCTGATATCTCTCTTTCTCTCTTTGTATATATACAGTATGCTCACTGTCTGATATCTTTCTCTTTGTATATATACAGTATGCTCACTGTCTGATATCTCTCTCTCTTTGTATATATACAGTATGCTCACTGTCTGATATCTCTCTCTCTTTGTAATATATACAGTATGCTCACTGTCTGATCTCTCTCTTTCTCTTTGCATATATACAGTATGCTCACTGTCTGATATCTCTCTCTCTTTGTAATATATACAGTATGCTCACTGTCTGATCTCTCTCTTTGTATATATACAGTATGCTCACTGTCTGATCTCTCTCTTTCTCTTTGCATATATACAGTATGCTCACTGTCTGATATCTTTCTCTTTGTATATATACAGTATGCTCACTGTCTGATATCTCTCTCTCTTTGTAATATATACAGTATGCTCACTGTCTGATATCTTTCTCTTTGTATATATACAGTATGCTCGCTGTCTGATATCTCTCTTTCTCTCTTTGTATATATACAGTATGCTCACTGTCTGATCTCTCTCTTTCTCTTTGCATATATACAGTATGCTCACTGTCTGATATCTTTCTCTTTGTATATATACAGTATGCTCACTGTCTGATATCTCTTTCTCTTTGTATATATACAGTATGCTCACTGTCTGATATCTTTCTCTTTGTATATATACAGTATGCTCACTGTCTGATATCTCTTTCTCTCTTGGTATATATACAGTATGCTCACTGTCTGATATCTCTTTCTCTTTGTATATATACAGTATGCTCACTGCCTGATATCTTTCTCTTTGTATATATACAGTATGCTCACTGTCTGATATCTTTCTCTTTGTATATATACAGTATGCTCACTGTCTGATATCTCTCTTTCTCTCTTTGTATATATACAGTATGCTCACTGTCTGATATCTTTCTCTTTGTATATATACAGTATGCTCACTGTCTGATCTCTCTCTTTCTCTTTGCATATATACAGTATGCTCACTGTCTGATATCTTTCTCTTTGTATATATACATTATGCTCACTGTCTGATATCTCTCTCTCTTTGTAATATATACAGTATGCTCACTGTCTGATATCTTTCTCTTTGTATATATACAGTATGCTCACTGTCTGATATCTCTCTCTCTCTCTTTGTAATATATACAGTATGCTCACTGTCTGATATCTCTCTCTCTTTGTAATATATACAGTATGCTCACTGTCTGATATCTCTCTTTCTCCCTTTGTATATATACAGTATGCTCACTGTCTGATATCTCTTTCTCTTTGTATATATACAGTATGCTCACTGTCTGATATCTCTCTCTCTTTGTAATATATACAGTATGCTCACTGTCTGATATCTTTCTCTTTGTATATATACAGTATGCTCACTGTCTGATATCTCTCTCTCTTTGTAATATATACAGTATGCTCACTGTCTGATATCTTTCTCTTTGTATATATACAGTATGCTCACTGTCTGATCTCTCTCTTTCTCTTTGCATATATACAGTATGCTCACTGTCTGATATCTTTCTCTTTGTATATATACAGTATGCTCACTGTCTGATATCTCTCTCTCTCTTTGTAATATATACAGTATGCTCACTGTCTGATATCTTTCTCTTTGTATATATACAGTATGCTCGCTGTCTGATATCTCTCTTTCTCTCTTTGTATATATACAGTATGCTCACTGTCTGATCTCTCTCTTTCTCTTTGCATATATACAGTATGCTCACTGTCTGATATCTCTTTCTCTTTGTATATATACAGTATGCTCACTGTCTGATATCTTTCTCTTTGTATATATACAGTATGCTCACTGTCTGATATCTTTCTCTTTGTATATATACAGTATGCTCACTGTCTGATATCTCTTTCTCTCTTGGTATATATACAGTATGCTCACTGTCTGATATCTCTTTCTCTTTGTATATATACAGTATGCTCACTGTCTGATATCTCTTTCTCTTTGTATATATACAGTATGCTCACTGCCTGATATCTTTCTCTTTGTATATATACAGTATGCTCATTGTCTGATATCTTTCTCTTTGTATATATACAGTATGCTCAATGTCTGATATCTTTCTCTTTGTATATATACAGTATGCTCACTGTCTGATATCTCTTTCTCTCTTGGTATATATACAGTATGCTCACTGTCTGATATCTCTTTCTCTTTGTATATATACAGTATGCTCACTGTCTGATATCTCTTTCTCTTTGTATATATACAGTATGCTCACTGCCTGATATCTTTCTCTTTGTATATATACAGTATGCTCATTGTCTGATATCTTTCTCTTTGTATATATACAGTATGCTCACTGTCTGATATCTTTCTCTTTGTATATATACAGTATGCTCACTGTCTGATATCTCTCTCTCTTTGTAATATATACAGTATGCTCACTGTCTGATATCTTTCTCTTTGTATATATACAGTATGCTCACTGTCTGATATCTCTCTCTCTCTTTGTAATATATACAGTATGCTCACTGTCTGATATCTCTCTCTCTTTGTAATATATACAGTATGCTCACTGTCTGATATCTCTCTTTCTCCCTTTGTATATATACAGTATGCTCACTGTCTGATATCTCTCTCTCTCTTTGTAATATATACAGTATGCTCACTGTCTGATATCTCTTTCTCTTTGTATATATACAGTATGCTCACTGTCTGATATCTCTCTCTCTCTTTGTAATATATACAGTATGCTCACTGTCTGATATCTCTTTCTCTTTGTATATATACAGTATGCTCACTGTCTGATATCTCTTTCTCTCTTGGTATATATACAGTATGCTCACTGTCTGATATCTCTTTCTCTTTGTATATATACAGTATGCTCACTGTCTGATATCTCTTTTTCTTTGTATATATACAGTATGCTCACTGTCTGATATCTCTCTCTCTTTGTAATATATACAGTATGCTCACTGTCTGATATCTTTCTCTTTGTATATATACAGTATGCTCACTGTCTGATATCTCTTTCTCTCTTGGTATATATACAGTATGCTCACTGTCTGATATCTTTCTCTTTGTATATATACAGTATGCTCGCTGTCTGATATTTCTCTTTCTCTCTTTGTAATATATACAGTATGCTCACTGTCTGATATCTTTCTCTTTGTATATATACAGTATGCTCACTGTCTGATATCTCTCTATTTGTATATATACAGTATGCTCACTGTCTGATATCTCTCTCTTTGTATATATACAGTATGCTCACTGTCTGATATCTCTCTCTCTTTGTATATATACAGTATGCTCACTGTCTGATATCTCTCTCTCTTTGTAATATATACAATACTAGCGACTTGCCCGTCAAAAAATGACGGCAATGTGATGTATATGTTTGTGAAGTTGTTTAGTTATTTAAATATATTTTTGACCCTTGTAAGTATTGTGATATGAACATGTATTTTTGTAAAACGTTGATGTAATGGTTTTTTAAAATGAATTTTGTATCTGAAGAATTGTTCACTTTAATATACATAGAATCCAGAGGAAAGTAAAAAGACTTTTTGAAACGTGCCGAATTTTAACATGAAGTTTAAAATATATGTAAGCAATAACCTTGAAAGTATATATTTTTAAAATTGAACTTTATTTTTTATGTAACTTTGGAAGTTTTGCAAAACATTTGTGTAATTTTGAACATTATAAACAGGAACATAGTAAATACATTTTGTAACATAATTTTGAATTAAAAGTATTAACATTTGAATGTAAAAACAGTTTAACTTTAAATTAATCAGTATTAACATGCAATTTGTGTCAGAATAATTGTTAAGTTTAATATACATTGAATGTAGAGGAAGGCATACAGTAAAAACTCTCCTTAAACCGTACGTAATTAAAGTAATTCATTACTGAGCACATAAAGTGGCGATAAACATTAATGTAGGTAGTAATCTTAAGATAACAGAGAATATTTACATTGTGACTTAAAAGGTGCTTGAGCTCTTAACATGAACTTTGTAATATGTTGAATGAAATAACTTGAAAATATTGTTTTTAAACTTGTAACATTAGAAACATTAACATAGTGACTTAACATTTTATCATAATTTTTCATAGAAATGCAAGGCAAGTATTTTGTGAGGCGAATTATCCATAAACATGACTTCCATTAATTATGACTGAATTAAACAACCAATTGTTTTGTATTTTTGAATGTTTTTCCAAAATGTTTGCATGGCTTTAGTTTGTATCCTGCAAAGTTATAGTACTTCATAGTAGACGATGTTTTTAGTAAAAATACGTCCATCTTCTAATAAATCACCTTGACTTTCATTGTTTTCAATGTAAACTTTAATAGCCTGTGGATTTTTGCACCGTGACAACGCAACGTACAATTGACCATGTGCAAAAACTGGTTCTTCCAAGAAAATACCCACAGATTTGAAAGTTTGACCTTGTGATTTATTAATGGTCATGGCAAATGCCATAATAATGGGAAATTGTCTTCTTTGAAGTATAAAAGGGAGACTACTTTCACTTGGTGCTAAATCTATTCTTGGTATGAAAACTGTCTCTCCTTTATGGGTCCCAGTTAAAATTTCAGCATCTATAAAATGGTCCTTTAATTGTTGAACAATTAATCTTGTGCCATTGCATAGGCCTTTTTTGGGGTTCATATTTCGCAGTAACATGATAATTGCACCTTTCTTTAGCTGCAAAATATGTGGTGGCATTCCAGAAGGAGTTAAAGAGTTAATGAATTCAGTAGAAAAGTTTGCCTGACTTTCATTGTCATCAGCAAGTACAGAATCAGCACTGTGATAATTTCTTCGTGGTGCATAATTTTTTTTAAAGATTTCATTATTGAGTATTAATGCATCTTTATTTTTACACATCAGTATAACTTGGTTGGCAAGCTCGGAATATTCTTCGTTATTTATGCTCCCTTCAAATATAGCCGATATAATATCTTGTTGACAAATCATATGAGGTGGGATCTCTACAGTGTCGTCAGGTAAATGTAGTATTTTTTCTGTTCTGCCTTCTCCAATTTTAATAAGCCAATCATTGAAATCAGTTTGGCCTTCTGATCTCATATTTTGTTGCAGTTGAAGATGGGTAAAATGTTTCCATACTGTACTTGACTTTATACATGTTTCAATAATGTCTGTTCGATTTCCATGTACAACGACAGGTAATGTTTGTCTAAAATCGCCACCCAACAACATTACCTTTCCACCAAATGGAAAAATATTATCCATGACTTCACGAAGCAAACGGTCAATACATTGGAGGGCATAGCATGACATCATTGTGGCCTCATCTATTATAATTAATTTACATTTCTTCAATTTCTTTGCTTGTAAGGATGTCATGCGAATATCTGACACAGAATTTTCTAAAATAGGCACTGGCAGTTTAAATCCACTATGAACAGTTCTTCCACCTTCTAATAAAAGTGCAGCAATTCCAGTAGTGGCAAACGCCATTGCTATTTTTCCTTGTGCTCGTACTGAACTCATTAATAAATTGTACAAATATGTTTTCCCTGATCCGCCAGTCCATCAAGATAGAAATAACGCTCTGTCACCATGTCATCATCTATAGAATTTTTAATGGCATGAAATGCTTGCAATTGTAGTGTATTTAAAGTTGCAAGTCTTTCTTCTGTTCTTTCTGCTTGTAGTTGAATGTCATAGTCTTCAAAGTTAATGTCATCTATAAGATCTGGATCAGGCAAATTAAAACTTGCACAACTTAATCCATGAGTTAAAAAGACTTCTTGAATTTCCATTAATGCTTTTAAGTGTGCAATGGGTTCATTGTATCGTCGCATAAAGTCTTCAGCCATATTACTTTTAAAAGTCTCCCACAAAGCTAATGCATTTGGAGCATTTGAGAAGATACAAATAAAAGCAAATTGTTCTCTCATCTGTCGTGGCATTTGACATTGTGCTGCTTCTTCTAAACATCTTTCCCACTCTGTATCATCAGCGAGTAAGTTTCTATGTCTTGCAGCTAAATGGAAGGATTCATATACAATGTCATTAACAGTTCTTAATTGTTCAAAACTTTGTGCTCCTGGAACATTTAAAAGTAATATCCGTAAGCAAAAACGTTCAACATCTCTTGGACTGACTGTGTAAATTCGTGGAATTATTTTATTGCCTCTGGTTTTTCTTGCTCTCCATAATCCATTCACAAAAACATAGTGATATGGAATTTCAATATATAAGTATTGTGTTGCTTGAGCATCAGTGGAATTTAATGCAAACCATGCAGTTAGTGTAGTGTGACGATCTTCACTTTGGGCCAATGCATTCATTTCATTTCCAGCATGGAAATAGACTAAATGTCGTTGTGGCAAATGTACTGCTAACCTATATACTGCATGTGATCTATCATGCATTTCAAATTTTAAAAGCCGCCACATAGCTTCTGGCGCACTGACATAGCGAGCATCTACATGAGATGCAAGTTCATCATGTACTAACTCACTACTTTCAGGGTTGTCTGCACTTTTGACGACTACAGTAGCTGCATCGTAACCTTTGTAAATATATTTGTAGACATATTTAATGGATTTGATGGAAGTGCAGGCTTCTACGTTGATGTGGGCGTTGTACTTCATGAGAAAATGTGGATTGTAGGGTACTACATATCTATTGTCCACTTTTTTCCACGAATAATGGCACTATCTCCTTCTCTTCTTTTATAAAGTGGATATCCATCACAATTTGCATATGTTTTGTCTCTATAATCTTTTGGAAAATCTTTTGAACATTTATTATTTTCCATACATGGTGATTGTGGATTAAGGTCTCCACAGGGTCTCATATAGTCTACCATATAGTTCTGGATCTGGTAGTTCAGCAACTATGACTGCATCCACTTTGTCCGAAGTATCTAATTTATCTTTCTCTTGAAGTATTATGAGAAGATGTGCATGTGGAAGGCCTCTTTTTTGAAATTCAATGGTATATACATAAGCAAGACATTTGTAAAGTCACGTATTAATTCATTTAATTTGATCTTAAAAACTCTGGCTACTAAATCTGGTCGATCTGAAGCACTTTGTCCAATAAGTAGATTTTGATTAATTTCTGGCCATTGTGGATTACATGTAAATGTCACAAATAAATCTGGTTTTCCAAATTTTGTCACAATAGCCATAGCATCATTGTATCTTTCTCTCATATTTCGAGGAGATCCTTGAAAAGAAGATGGTAAAATGATGGCTTTGCCAGCTGTCATGTCTCTGCTTGTAGCCACGTCAGCAACATAGTCCATGAGTCCACAATATTGTTCTACACGTAGTTTATCTTGTTGATATTTTATAAAGTTTAAATTATTTGCCTCAACTTGCAAATATGAATCAATAATCCATTGTTGTGTTAGTTTTCCACCACATAAAATTGGATTAAATTCATCTCTAATGGCAATTTGAGCAACTTTAAATTCAAGCATAGAAACATTATTTCGGATTCTGGCTTTAGCATTTGGGTAACTGGGAAGGGTTAATTTTGGTTGCCAACCTGCTTCTCCATGTGGGAAAAAGATGGGATATGTCATTGGATCTAAATTTGGACTTAAGATATTAATATTAATAAATGGTTGCTCCTCATTTCTGGGATATACTCTAATGTCTCTTTGAAATGGTGGTTCTCCATCATTCTGAAAGACCATTGCAACCTCATTTGATGTTGGCAAGTTATAACGACGTTTATCAGTATGTCTGTCTCTTTTAAGCACCATATTAACCTTTGGCATGGGTAATTGATGTCTTTGTGCATGAAGTAGTTGTTCATTTTCTACTTCTGCCAATTTTTTGTAAGCTTTACTGTAGGGATTGTTGTCCATAATGTTATTTAGCTCTATAAAAACACTGGGTAAGCATTTTTTATTTTCTTCCATCTGCATACGTTGGTCAACAGCTTCCATTGTATCTAGGACATATAGTTGAGCGAATTTTCTTTGCTCTCCTTCCTCTGGATGTAAATGTGAAGTCCGATGATAAATTTGTCCTTGGACTTTAAAACAGTAAGGACCATGTCCTGGTACATTAGCAGCCAATGTTGCCCCCATAGATGCAAATGATATGGCACTATTGTAGGATCTTATGTTTGTCTTAAAATTTTTGTAATTTGGAAAAGTAGGTTCAGTCATAATATTTTGTAAATAGGTTGGAAATTGTTTCCTTTCTGGAAGTTTGAACTTTCCTTTTTGACAACAACTAATAAATTGTCCATCTCTGGGTCTCTCCTGTTTAAAATAATAAGCCTCACAAAATTGACATTGAGTACTCATGTCCCCACAACTATGAACCTCTACTGCTAAAGACTTGAGTAAAGGACAATTTGCAAAGCATATCGGATGTTGACTTTCATATTCATCAGGTGAAAAGTCATGAAATATTTCAACAACAGGTTCTAAATGTTTAGTTTTTTTCGTGGATTTTCTTGGTATATGTTGTCCTTGTTTGGTTGAAATGTCCTGTAAGTTTTTAGTAAGAGTTTGTAAATGCTTTGTTTTTGTAGTTGCTTTTTTTGGTCTGTCTTGACTGGTATCTTGTAAAATGTCATCTGATGTTTTAGGAACAGTTTGTAAATGCTTTATTATCTTTTTATTTTTTTGGTTGTATCTTTCATTTTTGCAGCTGATATTCTTTTATTTGCAAGTCTTTTGCGTTCTTTTTCTCGTCGAATTTCTTTCTCCTCCGGTGTCTGCTGGGCGGCCCATCTCTCTTGTCTTTCTCTAGTTTGACGTCTTTTCTTCTCTTCTTTGTTCTCGTTATCAGCCATATTAATCTGTAAAGGAAAAAAAATAAATGTAATTGTGTATATTTTAATTTGTAATTCCTGTTAAAGATTCTTGTGCACAATTGGTAAAATAAAAGGCAAATCATTAATGTATCATTTATATTTAGTTAAATTTATAATTCCTGTCCTCACTGGCTAAGAATTTGGCCAATGGAATACTGCTGTAAATAAGCATGTAACATATTTTTTTAAAATAATGGTTTTATTTATTAAAAACGTTGTTTGTGGATAGATATTTACCACTGCAAAACTTCTTTGCTAAAAAAAAAAGTGATGTGGTTATTGAGCTATGTATTGCATAGTAGCAATTTAAATAGAATAAGGGAGATAGTAAATTAATTTTTTTATTTTTCTGTTGACACGGATGCAACTAAAAGCAGTTTCTTTAGTTTTATACTTTAGTACTTATTATACTGTACCTTGGTTGAAGTGTGATTTAAATCCGAATGTTTGTTGGTCCTCTGTTCAAAATCGTTGTCCAATGGTGTGGTCCTCTGTTGGAAGTCCTCGTCCGATGGTGTGGTCCTGTGGCGATAGCCCTCGTCCGATGTTGTGGTCCTGTGGCGATAGCCCTCGTCCGATGTTGTGGTCCTTTGGTGAAAGTCCTCGTCCGATGGTCTGGTCCTGTGTTGAAATTCCTCGTCTGCTGGTCTGGTCCTGTGTTGAAAGTCCTCGTCCGATGGTCTGGTCCTGTGGAGAAAGTCCTCGTCCGATTGTCTTCACGCAGTATCTGTTGTAATATAAAATAGAAAATGTTGTTTGAGTGAAATGTCTTTTAAATAATTAAAAAATGTATGAATTTGGCTGTATTGTATCAGTTATGGTTATTTTTTTCTATATATTTTTTTTTTACTTTCTGTACAATCCAACGACTTTTGTTATTCTTATTTAAGGTTCTTAGTAAGGCTTGTGGGTTGTGATATATTAAATAAGAATATGAATTTATTTTGCTATGTGTTTATGTTATTTTTTGTACAATCCTGTTTGTGCACACCACTTGTGGTATACTTATTTAACCTTTATTGGGATGGTTATAGTTAGTGAAACATGAAATAATATAATTAATGTAGTTTGCTATGTGTTTGTGTTAGTTTTTGACAATCCTATTTTGTGCGCACCACTTGTGTAAAAGTTATTTATTCTTGATTGTACTGGTTATAGGTTGTTAAACATTAAAGAAGAATGTTAATGTAGTTTCCTATGTGTTTGTGTGATTTTTTGTACAATGCTATTAGGTGCGCAACACTTTTGTTATTCTTATTTTTGCTTCTTTGTAAGGCTTATAGGTTGTTAAACATTGAATAAGAAATTCTGTTTTGTGTGTAGCAGTTTGTGTCTCATTCAATTGCGATTTGGCTAATTGAATCGTGCCCTAAATAAGCACATAGCATATTTTTTTAAAGAAGTTTTTAGTCCGTGAAAAACTTTATTTTGGATAGATTTTTAGTAACTAAAAACTTCTTTTAAAAAAAATGTTATGTTGTTATTTAGAGCCCTATTCAATTGGGCAAATTGCAATTGAATGAGGGCCTTTGTGTGTACCATATGTTGCATAGTTTGCCCCTCATTCAATTGCATTTTTTACAATGTAATAGTACTCTAAGGCCGTCATTGAATTGCAATGTTGAAAATTGAATAGGGTTGTAAATAAGCACATCACATATATTTGTTAAAATTGAATAAGGGCCTAAAAGTGCTTATTTATAGCCATATTTAATTGTCCAAAATAGCAATTGAATGAGGGCCTTTGGTTACTGCATTTGTTATATTGTCAGCTCCTCATTCAATTGTGTTTTGGCCAATGGAATAGAGCTCAATATCAGCACAGAGCATATTTTTTTACCGAATTTTGTATTTAGTGAACTTGTATCCAAAAGCAACGTGTTCACTAAATAAAAAGTTCCTTTAAAAAATATGCTCTGTGCTTATATAGAGCCCTATTGAAATGGGCAAATCACATTTGAGTGAGGCCCTTGGCCATTAAAGATATATAGGTCCTCATTGAATTGCAATTTTGCCAATTGAAGAGGGCTCTATATAATCACATAACATATTTATTGAGCAAAGTTTTTAGTTATTGAAAACCTTGATTGTGGTTAGAAGTTCAGTAACTAAAAAGTTCTGTATAAAAAATATGTTATGTGCTTATATAGAGCCCTATTCAGTTGAGGAAGTCGCAATTGAATAAGGCTCATGGTTCTTTCTTGTTTATACTTAATACTTTACCTTGATTGAAGTTTGGAATGACAGACGGTCCCCTCCTGCCAAACTTAATCCGCCGGTCTTCTTGTAGTGTCTGTTTGAAAAAGAAAGTGAAATAGTTATTTGTATATTTATAATTTTTCATCTAGCAAAGCATGGCCTTTTGAGCATGTAATGTCTTGTTGTATCTTACCTCTTCTTCTTTGTTGGTGTTCTTTAAAAGGGATTGTGCTTCACAGTGCACGGTGCAAATTGTTGAGAGACGCTGTTGATGCAGAGTCTGTTTGAATATTAAAAGAAATAGAAAGATTCAGCTTTATATGATCTATTGAATTGCAGTAAATTAATGTCATTTAAATATACTTCTGTAATTATTTTCAATTGACCTTATTTTTTGTTGGGGGCTACACACATATGTCACATACATGAAGCACATTCCATAGTTTAATGTAATTATTTTGTGTACGTGTGACATATCAGTATACTAAATGGTTAAATTAACCTTATATTTTTTTTTTCCAACACACATAAATGTCTGTGTGTGAGATGTAACTATAGATGATACACATATATGTGCGTGTGACATATCAGTATACATGACATATAATGTCATTTAAATGTAGTTGTTTACTGATTTTGTTTTAAGTTAATTTTGTTGCAGTGGCAATACACATAAATGTGCGTGTCACATGTCACTATGAAGGGGCAATACACAGAAATGTGCGTGTCACATGTCACTATACATTATACACATATATGTCCGTGTCACATGTCACTATGAAGGGGCAATACACATAAATGTGTGTGTCACATGTCAATATACATGATACACATATATGTCCGTGTCACATGTCACTATGCAGGGGCAATACACATAAATGTGCGTGTCACATGTCACTATACATTATAGACATATATGTGCGTGTCACATGTCACTATACATTATAGACATATATGTGTGTGTCGTCACTATACATAAACCTCTGTTTAATATAGAATTATGTTTTTTTGTTGTTTTGTTAAATGAACCGTATTTTTTTTGTGAGCCTTCGGCGCTCCATGCCAGCAACTGAGAACCTGGCACAGTGCCCTCGCTTCGCGAGGCCCACGTCTCGCTGCGCGAGCCCGCACCGTTAGCAACAACTCATACGCTCACAACTATATATGTGATGCTCACTGTCTGATATATTTCTCTTTGTATATATACAGTATGCTCACTGTCTGATATCTCTTTCTCTTTGTATATATACAGTATGCTCACTGCCTGATATCTTTCTCTTTGTATATATACAGTATGCTCACTGTCTGATATCTCTCTCTCTTTGTAATATATACAGTATGCTCACTGTCTGATATCTTTCTCTTTGTATATATACAGTATGCGCACTGTCTGATATCTTTCTCTTTGTATATATACAGTATGCGCACTGTCTGATATCTTTCTCTATTTGTATATATACAGTATGCTCACTGTCTGATATCTCTTTCTCTTTGTATATATACAGTATGCGCACTGTCTGATATCTCTTTCTCTCTTGGTACATATACAGTATGCTCACTGTCTGATATCTCTTTCTCTTCGTATATATACAGTATGCGCACTGTCTGATATCTTTCTCTCTTTGTATATATACAGTATGCGCACTGTCTGATATCTCTTTCTCTTTGTGTATATATACAGTATGCTCACTGTCTGATATCTTTCTCTTTGTATATATACAGTATGCTCACTGTCTGATATCTCTCTCTCTTAGTATATATACAGTATGCTTGCTGTCTGATATCTCTTTCTCTCTTTGTATATATACAGTATGCTCACTGTCTGATATATTTCTCTTTGTATATATACAGTATGCTCGCTGTCTGATATCTCTCTTTCTCTCTTTTTATATATACAGTATGCTCACTGTCTGATATCTTTCTCTCTTAGTGTATATATATACAGTATGCTCACTGTCTGATATCTTTCTCTTTGTATATATACAGTATGCTCACTGTCTGATATCTTTCTCTCTTAGTATATATACAGTATGCTCACTGTCTGATATCTCTCTCTCTTTGTATATATACAGTATGCTCACTGTCTGATATCGTTCTCTCTTAGTATATATATACAGTATGCTCGCTGTCTGATATCTCTCTCTTTCTCTTTGCATATATACAGTATGCTCACTGTCTGATATCTTTCTCTTTGTATATATACAGTATGCTCACTGTCTGATTTCTCTTTCTCTCTTGGTATTAATACAGTATGCTCACTGTCTGATATCTTTCTCTTTGTATATATACAGTATGCTCACTGTCTGATATCTTTCTCTCTTAGTATATATATACAGTATGCTCACGGTCTGAAATCTTTCTCTTTGTATATATACAGTATGCTCACTGTCTGATATCTTTCTCTTTGTATATATACAGTATGCTCACTGTCTGATATCTCTTTCTCTTTGTGTATATATACAGTATGCTCACTGTCTGATATCTTTCTCTTTGTATATATACAGTATGCTCACTGTCTGATATCTTTCTCTTTGTATATATACAGTATGCTCACTGTCTGATATCTCTCTTTGTGTATATATACAGTATGCTCACTGTCTGATATCTCTCTCTTTGTGTATATATACAGTATGCTCACTGTCTGATATCTTTCTCTTTGTATATATACAGTATGCTCACTGTCTGATATCTCTTTCTCTTTGTGTATATATACAGTATGCTCACTGTCTGATATCTTTCTCTTTGTAGATATACAGTATGCTCACTGTCTGAGCATACTGTATATATACACACTGAGAGAAAGATATCAGACAGTGAGCATACTGTATATAGACTAAGAGAGAAAGAGAGATATCAGACAGTGAGCATACTGTATATATACACTGAGAGAAAGAGAGATATCAGACAGTGAGCATACTGTATATATACAAAGAGAAATATATCAGACAGCGAGCATACTGTATATATATACACTGAGAGAAAGAGAGATATCAGACAGCGAGCATACTGTATATATACACTGAGAGAAAGAGAGATATCAGAGAGTGAGCATACTGTATATATACAAAGAGAAAGATATCAGACAGTGAGCATACTGTATATATACACTGAGAGAAAGAGAGATATCAGACAGTGAGCATACTGTATATATACACACTGAGAGAATATATACAGTATGCTTACTGTCTGATATCTCTTTCTCTTTGTATATATACAGTATGCTCACTGTCTGATATCTTTCTCTCTTAGTATATATATACAGTATGCTCACTGTCTGATATCTCTCTCTCTCAGTGTATATATACAGTATGCTCACTGCCTGATATCTTTCTCTTTGTATATATACAGTATGCTCACTGTCTGATATCTTTCTCTCTTAGTATATATATACAGTATGCTCACGGTCTGATATCTTTCTCTTTGTATATATACAGTATGCTCACTGTCTGAAAGCTCTTTCTCTTTGTGTATATATACAGTATGCTCACTGTCTGATATCTTTCTCTTTGTATATATACAGTATGCTCACTGTCCGATATCTTTCTCTTTGTATATATACAGTATGTTCCTTGTCTGATATCTCTTTCTCTTTGTGTATATATACAGTATGCTCACTGTCTGATATCTTTCTCTTTGTGTATATATACAGTATGCTCACTGTCTGATATCTCTCTCTTTGTGTATATATACAGTATGCTCACTGTCTGATATCTTCCTCTTTGTATATATACAGTATGCTCACTGTCTGATATCTTTCTCTTTGTATATATACAGTATGCTCACTGTCTGATATCTCTTTCTCTTTGTGTATATATACAGTATGCTCACTGTCTGATATCTTTCTCTTTGTATATATACAGTATGCTCACTGTCTGATATCTCTCTCTTTGTGTATATATACAGTATGCTCACTGTCTGATATCTCTCTTTCTCTCTTAGTCTATATACAGTATTCTCACTGTGTGAGCATACTGTATATATACACACTGAGAGAAAGATATCAGACAGTGAGCATACTGTATATAGACTAAGAGAGAAAGAGAGATATCAGACAGTGAGCATACTGTATATATACACTGAGAGAAAGAGAGATATCAGACAGTGAGCATACTGTACATATACAAAGAGAAAGATATCAGACAGCGAGCATACTGTATATATACAAAGAGAGATATCAGACAGTGAGCATACTGTATATATACACTGAGAGAAAGAGAGATATCAGACAGCGAGCATACTGTATATATACAAAGAGAGATATCAGACAGTGAGCATACTGTATATATACACACTGAGAGAAAGATATCACTGTCTGATATCTCTTTCTCTTAGTGTATATACAGTATGCTCACTGTCTGATATCTCTTTCTCTTAGTATATATACAGTATGCGCACTGTCTGATATCTCTCTTTCTCTCTTAGTATATATACAGTATGCTCTCTGATATCTTTCTCTTAGTATATATAGAGTATGCTCTCTGATATCTATCTTTCTCTCGTTGTATATATACAGTATGCTCACTGTCTGATATCTTTCTTTCTCTTTGTATATATACAGTATGCTCACTGTCTGATATTTCTCTCTCTCTTAGTATATATACAGTATGCTCACGGTCTGATATCTCTCTTTATCTTAGTATATTTGACCATAAGTGCATATTTTTTGTTATTTTTGTCTGCATTCGTCTAAAATCTAAAGTTTTAGAGGTCCTATGAGAAAATTCTCCCTTAAGGAGAAATACTTCAAATGTATTCAGATTAGTGTTTAATTTCCATACCTTTCTTAATGATGCTAAGAAGCTTCTTAATTGGGCATACGTCAGCCAATTGAGTGGTTTCACCCCATATTTATTTTCTATTTGCTGAATAGAAGCCATTTCACCTTTAATAAATAAATTAAGGTGTTGAAAACCATAATTTATCCAGTAATTCTCCCACGCTATGTTATAGATTTTGCTGACAGTTACAATTGGAGCAGACATGCTTAAAAATGGAAGAAAATTATATTTATTATAATTTATTTTTTTCTAAAATGAAAATAGTTTCTTTAGAACATATGCCTCTTTGTTAATAAATTTCATCTGAAAACTGTTTATGAAAATTAATGCTTTTAAGTCCTTATTCAACATCATATTTTTTTCTATTGACAACCAGGCCAAGTTATCACCAACCTCTAGCCATTTAAGAGCATGAGCAAGCAATGAAGCCTTTTGATAAAGATGAAGTGGGTATGCAAATCCACCTTTAGAAAATGTCTAAACATCTCAATCCTTTTTATTCTGACATGTTTTCTTGAATGAATAAAAGTATCAATCCTATTTTGTAATTTTGCTATAAATTGTCTAGGAAGTGCCATTGGGATACATCTCCTCAAATAACTGATGATCGGCAAAACCGTCATCTTAACACTGGCAATTTTACCTGAAAAGGACATTTTTAATGTTTCCCAACTTGTCATAATACTTTATATTTTCTCCTAAATTATCTCGCAGTTAGTTTTAATCATATTGTTTATATTTTTATCAAAGATAATGCCCAGATGTTTAAACGAACTTGCCTCCCAATCAAATGGAAACATTTTCTTCAATTTGAGTTTAAGTGAGTTTAATACATTTATGCTCAAGATCTGATTTCTGAGCGTTAAGTTTATAATTAGAGACCTTACTATATTGCTCTATTAAATCTAATAAATGTGGTAAAGTTGCCAATGGATCTTCTAATGACAACACCAGGTCATCTGCAAATATGGTAATTTTGTGTTCCCTCTCTCCCACCCATAAACCCTTCACTGCTTCATCGTTTTTAATAGCTAAAGCTAAAGGTTCCAGCAATAGAATAAATAGGGTGGGGAAGAGGGGACAGCCCTGTCGAGTTCCATTACCAATGTCAAACTCTTGAGACCTAAAGCCTGCACCAATTACTGAGGCTGACGGGTAAGAGTAAAGGGCTCCGATTGCATGAGAACCAAACAATCCGAAACCTGTCTCATACCCCCACCCTATCCTATCAAATGCTTTTTCAGCATCTAATGACATGAACAGGGTGGGGGCATTCCCAGCTTTTGCTTTACATATCAAATCAATAGGCTTCCTGATATTGTTTGGTCCTTGCCTGCCGGCCATAAACCCCATCTGCTCCCTTCTTGAAATCATTTTGTTTAAAATATGTGTCAATCTATTCGCCAGTATCCTTGCATACAATTTCAAATCTGCATTCATCAAGAAGAGTGGTCTATAATTGCCACATAAACAGGATTCCTGATTTTTTTTTTCTTCTCGGGATCTCAAATATTAGCTGTTTTGCAAGTACTAAACCAAATAGTAAAAAACAAAACCAAAAAAAAAACGATTTGTATATCCATCCGGACCAGGAGAAGTGTATGCTGTTAGATTTCCTATAGCCTCCATTACTTTTTCTGTGATTGGTAAATTGAAATCTGCAAGTTCAGATTCTGACATTTTAGGAAGTTTGATCTTGCTAAGAAATGTTTGCATTTCGAGGGCACTTGGTTCCTTAAATAAAAAATCATTTTTCAAGTTATATAAGCCTTGATAATATCTGGCAAAAATCCTAGCTATATCTTTTGGTTTAAAAAAAACAATTACCCTCATCAACTAAATTCAATTTAGTTGTTTTTTATTTTATGCGCTAGCACTTTACTTGTTTTGTTGTCATAATAATGGCATTTTTGCTGAAATTTCCAAATCTCCTTATGGGAAATTTGTTGGTTAATTATATTAATTTGTTTTTGCTATTTTTTTATCTCTATGTAAATATTATCCTTTGGATTTTCTTTATACTCTTTTTCTAAATTATTATATAGCTAGATTAACTGTCCTTAATGGCAAACCTCTCTTTTTTTTTTTTTCTTGACTTGATGGCTTAGTTTAATAAAAGACCTCTAAAATAGGCCCTAAATGACATCCACAGTGTGCTATTTTGCTCAACAGTTCCAGTGTTTATATAATCGAATTTTACTATTTCTTCTCAATACCGACACTTTGTTTTTATCTCTCAATAAAGCATCATCCAGTTTCCAGATTGGTCTTTCCTTTATTTCTTGATCTAATTTAATGTTTAAACTTACTGGCACATGATCAGATATAGATATTTGACCTATATTGGCTTCTGTAACCTTAGCCAAGCTTTTCTCATTTATAAAAAAAAATAAAAAAAAATCTTGGGTAGGTTTTATATACCATAGAATACTATGAATAGTCTTTTTCGTTTGGGTGTAATCTCCAAATATCGTACATCTGATTATTGTTTATACATTTTGAGAGTCTATCAGAATTTCTAAGCACTAATTCTAAGTTTTTGATAGTTTTATTGGATTTTTTTTATCTATCATTGGCATAATAGTGAAGTTAAAATCTCCTGACATTATCTCAATCCCTTGATTTCCCCTATCCACAATATAAACCTACCCCAAGGGTCGCATTCATATAGAGTTTCCTTCCTTTTCATCTTTGTATAGGGTTTCCTTCCTTTTCATCTTTGTATAGGGTTTCCTTCATTTTTATCTTCGTATAGGGTTTCCTTCATCTTCGGCGCTCCTGGTCAGCAACTGCGGCCCTCGCTACGTGAGCCCGCAAGAGTTAGCAACAACCCGTATTGCTGAGAAATCTAAATGTGATTCTAAGGTAAGTAGAAATACAAGTACAGATGCAGAGCAATACAAATATGAAACAAATGGGTCTGCAGACCGTTTCCTGCAACTGAAGTTGAGGTCCCTACTCATAAGAGCTTACAATCTAGAACGTAAGGATGTGGTGTGAGACAGAAGTGTGACAGAAGTAAGATTGCATTGAATCGGATAAATGGCCGTCTTGGAGGTGTGCTTGGGGTTGTTATGATGTTGGAATATTGCCCTGCGGCCCAGTCTCCGAAGGGAGGGGATCATGCTCTGCTTCAGTATGTCACAGTACGTTTTGGCATTCATGGTTCCCTCAGTGAACTGTAGCTCCCCATCTTGGTCTTACCGAACCACAGGACATGGTTCCAGTAATCCATGTCCTTAGTAGGCTTTTCATCAGCAAACTACAGGCTTTCTTGTGCATCATCTTTAGAAGAGGTTTCCTTCTGGGACGACAGCCATGCAGACCAATTAGATGCAGTGGGCGTATGGTCTGAGCACTGACAGGGTGACCCCCCCCACCCCTTAAACCTCTGCAGCAATGCTGACCGCACTTATACGTCTATTTCTCAAAGACAACCTCTGGATATGACGCTGAGCACGTGCACTCAACTTCTTTGGTCGACCATGGAGAGGCCTGTTCTTAGAGGAACCTGTCCTGTAAAACCACTGTATGGTCTTGCCCGCCGTGCTGCAGCTCAGTTTAGGGTCTTGGCAATCTTCTTATAGCCTAGGCCATATTTATGAAGAGCAATAATTCTTTTTTTTCAGATCCTCAAAGAGTTCTTTGCCATGAGGTGCCATGTTGAACTTCCAGTGAGCAGTATGAGAGAGTGTGAGAGCGATAACACCAAATTTGAACACACCTGCTCCCTATTCACACCTGAGACCTTGTAACACTAACGAGTCACATGACACCAAGGAGGGAAAATGGCTAATTGGGACCAATTTGGACATTTCCACTTAGAGGTGTACTCACTTCGGTTGCCAAGGGTTTAGACATTAATGGCTGTGTGAGTTATTTTGTGGGGACAGCCAATTTACACTGTTATATAGGCTGTACACTTACTACTTTACATTGTAGCAGAGTGTCATTTCTTCAGTGTTGTCACCTGAAAATATATAATAAAATATTTACAAAAAATGTGAGGGGTGTACTCACTTTTGTGAGATACTGTACTTGTAGTTTTTTATATAGATCTGAGTGGGACTAGGGCCGAAACACTAATACAATCCTGTGTGTGTGTATATATGTATGTATATGTACCGTATATACTTGAGTATAAGCCGTGTTTTTCAGCCCTTTTTTTAAGGCAAAAAAGGGCCCCCTCGGCTTATACTCGAGTCTCTCTCTAACCCCCCGGTGTGTCTCTAACCACCCC